>VWYH01008008.1:2206193-2399138 GCA_013399365.1 Pampusana beccarii | reverse complement strand
CACCGGCGGGACCGGGACCCCCCTTCCACCCCGCGGCAGCGCCGGGCCGGCCCGCTGGGCGCCGCGGGAGCGGGCTGGGCGGCCACGTGGAGGACGATTGTCCGCCGGTGGCCGGGGCGCCTCGGAAAGTCCGTGCCTGCTGGTGCCCGGGCAGGGGAATGAACGCTGCCTAACGGCTCGCCATCTTTTTATTTTCTTCTTTTTTCAGACTCCCAAGAATCAGACCAAACAGAAAAAAATGGCTCCTCCCCCTAAAAAGGTCGAGGAAAGCGAGGAAGAAGAGTCCTCTGAGCTAGAGGAGAGCAGCGGAGAAGAGGTGATTGAGCTAGAAATGAAGTCAGAAGTATTAGGATTTATACACTGTCTTAGCCTATGTTCAGGTCTTAGGTTATTGAAATGTCTGGTGTACTGCTTCTTACAGAGCTTGATTAGAAACTGTTCGTAGGTCTCACAGAGCATAACTCACTTGAGTCATGTCTGAGACTGCTTCAGGAAACCTAAGTGGAAGAAAATTCCTTAGCAAAAGGATGCATGTGTTATAAAAGTGTCATGAGGTTTGGGGGGCACGTATTATGTGACAGCGAATCGACACTGTTAAATAGTTGGTGTCTGTCAGCTAACTGTGGTTAACTAATAAACTGGATTTCATAAGAAGAAAGCAATGTGGAAGACTTGCTTTATGGCTAAATCTGTACTTTCAGGCTTGGGAAGGACTGCTGGGATCTTAAAACTGTTCCTAGTACTAATTAAAAAGTTGATGATTAATTATTTCAATAGAGCATCAGCAATAAGTGATTTATCACAAATAATGTGCAAGATTAAAAGTTTCGAGCTGCTGGATGCTACTAGAGAGATCACTGCAGGACCAATTTGTTTGGAGATGATTTAGTGCCATTAAAAGCATGAAAAAGCTGGGTTTGAGCTGTTTCAATTCAACAGAATAGGCAATTAAGGTTTTAGATTACAGTTGCTATATATTTGTCTGCCATTGAAGAAATAGTAGATTAAAGGGCCAGCATGAGAGTCTTACACCAGTGTGTATTTCAGATGATCCCTCGGAAGAAACAGCAAAAAGCAGCAGTTACACCAGCCAAGAAGGCTGCCACCCCTGCAAAGAAGGTGGCAACTCCTGCAAAAAAGGTGGTTACCCCCGCCAAGAAGGCTGTGGCTACTCCAGCTAAAAAGGCTGTTGCTCCATCGCCTAAAAAGGCTGCTGTCCTGACCAAGGGAGCAAAAAATGGAAAGAATGCCAAGAAGGAAGAGAGTGAGGAGGAAGATGAAGATGATGAGGAAGATGATGATGATGAAGAGGAGGATGATGAAGAAGAGGAGGAAGATTCTGGTAAGTTATTGTTGAAATGTGTTCATCCTTGTATACGTTGACTAAAGCTGGTCCAATAAAGTTGTTGAACTTGAGTACGTTTGGAATTGGAAGCTCACTATGATTTAATACTTGTGAGGAGGGGGGTTGTTGATTGAGAGGTAGCGAGGAAAGAAAGGTGGGGAATCAGTGAAGTCTGGAGAACTTGGGCTGCAGCTGCATTACATGCAGAATGCGAAGCATCTTCTAGTATCCTGATCATTCTTTCCTGAACTTTGCCAAAACCTTGTGAAACAAAGTACTTTACTAGTGAAGTCTGCAGGCTGAGCGCTGTGGGTAAACACTTGCTGTCCTGTTGCTGCAGATGAGGAGGAACCGGCAGTGCCTGTGAAGCCTGCAGCCAAGAAACCTGCAGCAGTACCAGCCAAGAAGCCTGTGGCTGTGCCAGCAAAGCAAGAATCTGAAGAAGATGATGATGATGAGGAGGATGATGATGACGAGGAAGATGATGGTATGTGGGATTTAAGAAAACTTTTTGTGACTCTGAAAAGAGATGTTAAACTAATAAATCCTTATTGGGAGCTAGAGGGGAGTAACATGATGGATTAGTGGGAGTGATGCAGAGTGTGTGTGTGTCTGCATCACGTGCCTAGCTGACATGGTCTGAGTGGGTGTTTATTTCCCTATTGCTAGTAGAACTTTTTAGTGTTGGGGAACGAGTAAACTCCTATTCTGAGAACATACAAACTTAAGAAGGCATGACAAGCACTGTTTTACTTCAGAAGATTTTATTTTTTTAGTCTCAAAAGGTGTTTAGTCTTGAACATGTCTGAAATCTTGTGCTCAACTTGTTTCAGAGTCTGAAGATGAAGCCATGGACACAACTCCTGTTCAGGTGAAGAAGCCCACTCCAGCAAAGGCTGCACCAGTGAAAGCCAAGGCAGAGTCTGAAGATGAGGAAGATGAAGAGGAGGATGATGAAGATGAGGACGAAGATGAGGAGGAGGAGGATGAAGAGGATGCCGAGGAGGAAAGTGAGGATGAAAGTGAGTTTAAATGTTTTTGAGACCATAACTCTCTAATAACAGGAAAGATACCTGAGCAAAACCTTTGTCCTATCGTGGTCTTTTTGGGCTGAGGAACAGTTGCTGTAGTGACAAGAGGTCTCGTGCATGACCAGTGTAAAGATTAATGCTCCTGGGTTGATTGAGTATAGGAAAAGTCGTTTTGTGCTTTTATTTCAGTGTTTTGTTCTCTATCACAGAACCTGTCAAGGAAGCACCTGGAAAGAGGAAGAAAGAAATGGCCAATAAAAGTGCACCAGAGGCCAAGAAAAAGAAAACAGATGGTAAGTGGTGTATGGTCATCAAATGATGGTTGTTTGGTGGACTGTTATTGGACTGTTGGTGAGGCACATAACTGTGAAGGGACAGGATGCCGAGTGGGGTTTTTTTCCAGCACAAATGATGATTATAAGGGACTTAATACTGAAGTGTGATGTCACTTTTTTGAGCAGAAACTGATGTGCTAAAGCTGTTGGAATCTGGTTTCCAGTTCTTAAACAAGCAAACAAAAACTTTAATCTTTACATTCAAAGGTCCCACTTCAGCTTTCTCTGTCTTTGTGGGAAATCTGGTCTCCACCAAGGACTTCGAAGAACTGAAGACTGGCATCAAAGAATTCTTTGGGAAGAAGAATATCGAAGCTTTAGATGTCAGAATTGGTGCTTCCAAGTGAGTTCCTTAGTAGAATTTTGCTGCTTGTTAATTGGCAGTAATTTGGTTGGAGGGGTATAACTGTGCTGATGCTGGGGTGGTTGGTTGATAGTGGATGGAAGCTGGAAGAGGCACAGTCCTGATAAGGGTGTAACACTTGCTGGCATGCAGCTTTTGTTGTTCTCTACTGTTGTTTTAGTTATGTGGGCCAGTTAGCATTGATTAACACTCGTAACTCAATTGATTAACACTCTAACTTGACTGATGAGAACCTCTCTGGTTCTGGGTTTCTCTTTGTTTTGTGCTACTAGAGAGAGATCAGTTTAAATAGTAACGTTACTCTTTCAGGCGATTTGGCTACGTAGACTTCTCATCTGCTGAAGAATTGGATAAAGCTCTCCAACTGAATGGGAAGAAGCTAATGGGTTTGGAAGTCAAACTGGAAAAGGCAAAGAGCAAGGAGACAATGAAAGAAAATAAGAAAGGTACAGCCCATAACTCTGAATACCTGTGCATATCCAAAAAAAGTTGTCATAATTGGGCCTTGGAGCAGGCAGGCAGTGTTACTGATGGCCGCTATTCTGCTCTTTTAAGGCAGATAATCCTGGCCTGCTAATATACACATGTGCAAGTTTAGACTGGGTTATCTGGAAATTTGATCTCAAGAAATAGTGCATATTGGGGGCGGGGTGCGGTCCAAGGAGGAAAATGTGGCTCTTTCTGAAGCTTTAGGACCTGTTTTTCTGAACTTGATGCTTATAAGAGAAGTACAATGGCAACGCAATTTAAACTTTCATAATAGTTGCTTTTTCAGCTTCTAAAAATGAGAATGTTAATTGTGGTGTCTGCTGGATCAGCTCACTCTGGTTCTCACTGAACTGGCAGTGTAGATGAGAAAGGATTTTTAGCTGGTAATGTGAAAGTAACTTTTTTTTTCTTTATTTGCAGAGAGAGATGCTAGAACACTGTTTGTGAAGAATCTGCCCTACCGCTTAACTGAAGATGAAATGAAAGATGTGTTTGAAAACGCACTAGAAATCCGAATAGTAATGAACAAGGAGGGGAACAGCAAAGGGTATGTAGCTGAGTGGACTGTTGGATTTTTGCTGTTCTTCAAACTCCTGGCGTATTTTGATAAGCTAGTGCCCTTTAGCTACTTTAATGAACCTGCTGCATTAGGTGTACTGAAAATGCTAATTTCTGAAGCAATTTTTTTTCACATCCTTCCTTCCCCTCCATTCATGAACTTAATTGTTTCTGGAAGGAGGCATTTGCTTATGTTCTTTTCTGTGCTGTAGGATGGCCTATATTGAATTTAAAACAGAAGCTGAGGCAAACAAAGCTCTGGAGGAGAAGCAGGGCACAGAGATCGATGGTCGTGCCATGGTCATTGACTTCACGGGTGAGAAGAGCCATCAAGAACATCAGAAAGGTACTTTTCCAGACCAGTAATGTGCATGTAAATGACACTTGGATTTTAAATCCACTTGTTTCAGAAGTTTGCTGGGGGGAGAGTAACTTAAAGGCACTGCAGGAAAGCTGTAAGGTATAGGGAAGGGGACCTTTTGCTGAACTTGTGCTTTGCATCCTGTGAATTTCCTGTCTCCACTGTGTGTTTCGGACGAGGGGGACAAACAGTCTAGGTGACCAAAGCAGTGTTGCACTTAACCTTGTGCCTCAGCTTGAGGTGGAGGAGGAGCAGTGCTACTTTCATGTTAGAGAGGATGTACCTAGAGGAAGAGAGAACTCTCCTTATCCAAACTTGCAGCTACAGCACTGAGTTTTCTCCATAGGAGGTGGAGAGAGGGAGTCCAAGACCTTAATTGTCAACAACCTTGCATATGCGGCTTCAGAAGAGGCTCTCCAAGAACTCTTTAAGAAAGCTTCTTCCATCAAGATGCCACAGAACAACCAGGGCAGGCCTAAAGGGTACGTTGTCCCTGTTTCCTGACTCAGCATTGTGAATTACTTACCTCCACAAATCCCTCGTGCTCCCAGGCTGACTGAACTCTTCCTCTCCACATAGGTATGCGTTTGTAGAATTTCCCACAGCTGAGGATGCCAAAGAGGCGTTGAATTCCTGTAACAACACAGAGATTGAAGGCAGAGCAATCAGGCTGGAATTCAGTTCACAAGGATGGCAGAAAGGGAACATGAATGCAAGAGGAGGATTTAATCGTAAGTGTTTGGTCATTTGATCCTGCTTTTTAAAAAATTATTTTTAGAAAAAAAGCATGCGTGTGGAGTGAAAGACTTGTACCATAACTGAGTGTGCTGGATATGATGACTGATTATCTGAAACGCTGATGAAACTGTTGCCGAAGTCCTCTAGATAGTCAAGTGCTGATCCAGCAGTGTCTGTCCAGTTAGCATCCCTATTGATGCGAGCATCTAGGTAACAAATTAAAGATTTATTTTGGCAGTACCACGTTGGCTGTGGAGATACTTTGACATCAGGTTCGAACTGCAGTCTTGAAAAAAGTTTTCAAGGACTTTTAAGTGCCTGAGCTGTGACTTGAAAACAAACCCCTCAGCTTTATGAGGTGTTCCAGGAGCCAGTAGTGGAAGTGGGATGTGCGGTTAAACTGATGGTTGCCTTGCTTAGGCTTTAAATGATCTTGGAATGTATTCTCTTTCCGCAGAACAAAGCAAAACATTGTTTGTCAGAGGCCTCTCTGAGGACACCACAGAGGAGACGCTAAGGGAATCATTTGAAGGCTCTATCAGCGCTAGAATAGTCACAGACAGAGACACTGGATCGTCTAAAGGGTATGTTAAACATCACCTGGGATTAGCTCCGTTGCTACAAAGAGCCTCACTTGAGTGGATTTATGCAATGCGGGGTGTTTCTCGTGCTTATGTGGGTGGGTGTTTGAAGGCAGTGACTTGCATAGGACAAGCTTAGAGCTTGGCGTGTGTTTGTAGAGCGCAGCGTGTGCTCACTTCTCAATGAGCTCCTTCCTGCCGACAAAGCCGTGGCAGCCTATGGATTCGCACGAGAAGAATATTAACCGTTCAGCACTGGCGCACTCACAATGGGGCTCCATCGGTTGTGATGAGCCACTGCTGTTCTACAAGTAACACAGCCCCGACCCCTCTGTGGTCGCACAGGGCAGGTGTTTGTTTCTGAGGGGGTTATGATGGAGTACCTGTTGGTGCTGCTACAGCTTGTGGGGTCTGACTGTCTTATCACGTTTCCTAGGTTTGGGTTTGTGGACTTCAGCTCCCCAGAAGATGCCAAAGCAGCTAAAGAAGCCATGGAAGACGGAGAGATCGATGGAAACAAAGTGATCCTGGATTTCGCCAAGCCCAAGGGTGAATTTCAGCGTGGCGGCGGAGGCGGATTTGGTGGTCGTGGCGGCAGAGGAGGCGGCCGAGGAGGAAGAGGTGGATTTGGTGGCAGAGGCGGTGGCAGGGGATTCGGAGGTAAGAAGAGACAAATGCTGCTGTTCTAAGGGGACATGTTTAAAAATTAATCCCAAGATATTCTAGGGATTAAGGTGTAGCACTGCCACAGAGCGCTTCGTTTAAATCAAGATGGGTTTGGACGGGCAGTGGTATCTGTGCAAGGAGACCTGTAGCTCTGATTCTTCACCTAATTTTCTTTCTAGGTAGAGGAGGTGGCTTCCGAGGAGGCAGAGGAGGAGGTGGAGATCACAAGCCACAAGGGAAGAAGATAAAGTTTGAATAAACTTCCCCTTTTCTCTCCCTTCTCCTGCTCTCTGAGACTATCTGAAAGGACTCCGGGGGTTTTTATTCTCCTTTTATCTTGGCGGAGCCTTCGGAGGACATTCCAAGATGGGAAGCAGTGCTGTGAGCCACTTGGAAGATACAATTTTCATTTCAAGGAAGAGAGAGCAAGCCATTTTGACTGCTTGCCTGTTCACATGAACTTTTTAAAAAATGAGCGATAGATGTGGGAGTTTAGCCCTTGTCTGTGAGTTGTCTTGAATTTATAATGTTTTACCCATGTACAAAAATATTTTTTTTTTTTCCTATAAACTTCTGTAGCATTTTTGCTGTAAAAATGCAGAATGTTTTATCATTTGTGCTTCAGCACCCTGTCTTGGACAGATTAAAGGACCTAAACTGGTTCGTGTTACTTCTGTGCCACTAAATGAGGCAGGGCTGTGAGAAATGGTCTGTCTAGAGCCGCCTTCCCTCTCAAGATTATTAACGTGAAAGGAATAGGAGAGTCAAGGTAAGCCCCATGCCCGCAACCCATACTTATACTAAAGATATATGTAACGTTACATGCTGGGCAATTAATTTTTTAATTGTTTTTTTTTAAAAAAAAAAAAAGAATGAGTAAATTGGATCTTTTACCAAGGCCCTGCACGTCACTCATGCTCTCACAGGCGTTGTCTCTTCTCTTGACTTGTCAAGTGTGAAGCAAATCCGTGGAAACATGGGGTTGGAGAAGAACCTGTGCTTGCTGCCTTGAACAACCCCTTCCCTTGGGTGTTCCTCAGGCTTGGGAAAGGTGAACGTGCCCACCAGAGCAGGGGTGAAGGCACTGGGTCTGCCCTGTCCCCTGGCACTAGTTACTGCCTGCTTTTTCCAGCAGTGGCAGCTGTGAGGGGACAATGCTGGCACCTGGGGGCAGAAAACACGGGGGCAGCTGTTTAGGGCAGCCTTGGTGGTAAGTGGTGTAGTTGGCTGGCATCCTGTGGGCTTTTGCTTCACAGGGAGTGGGCACTGACCTTAAGCCCCTGCTGTGGCTGTGTGTGTGACACCAGGAGCTGCTTTTTTGCTCAAACTGCTGCTGCTGGAGGACAAAAAGGGTTCCCTGTGTATAAACGGTTTACTATGAAACCAGCCAAGCGTTCACTGCCGCTGCTGGATCCCCGAGGAGGGGGTTTGTGTGTCGTTCCCCATTCCCCCAGTGCTCGCCCATCAGCCATCTTAGCTCGCCAGCCCCGCCGGCAAATGGTCGGAGCGCGGCGCCGGCCCCGGCCGCCAGGGGGCAGCAGCCGCCCGCGGGTCCGTGTGTCCGTGTCTGTGTGTCCGTGTGTGTCCCGGTCACGAGTGGCGGAGGCTGAGCAACGGGGTTTGGGGGTGCAGCGAACCTTCCCCCCTGCCCCGTCCCTGCTGTAACCCGCCTCCCTGGCCTGCAGCCGACCTCAGCCCCACTTCCACACCAGAACACAGGTGGTACCTGGCTGGTACCCTGCAGCAGTCCCACAGCAGCAGGAGACAGCCCTGCCTCACACTGGGGAGGGAAAGAGCGAGAGCCGCCACAGGGGCATCCACTCAGCATTTGCTTTTTATCCCCACCCATGACATCTTAGGTGCCACAGGGAAGTTGGCCCTGCCAAGTCCAGCATGTCCTAGTCCCCCTCTCTGCTCCCCATCATCATGGTAAGCAGCCAAACTGGGTGCAAGCCCTGGAAACTGAGCCGCCAGCACCCGAACACCGAGGTGAGATCCATGGGCTCATCCAGGGCTTTCCTCCTCACCCCAGCCAGGCTCAAACATGACACAGGTTTGTCCTTGCAGATGGTTTACTCCACTCGGGGGTCACTGTGGACACGTGTATCCCATTGCGCTTTGGTTGGGGTAACAAAAAGCGAGCAAGGTCCTGCCATGGAGAAGGTGGTGGGGACAGCAAGGTGGAGATCTTCAACGGGAGGAGAGAACGGGTGAGCTTCCAAACCTGCCGAAGCAGCTCTTCCCACAGAAGACGAGGTGCAGAGCGCATCGCTGCAGGGCGCCAGGACAACCTGAGGCTTACCTGGGTTTGAAGTGCAGCTGGAGGAGTGTATGGAACAGAGGAAAAAATCCGCTGGCCTGTGTTAAACACCACGCCAGGCTCTGCAAGGAGCTGTGCCAAGCTGGAACACGGCAGCCACAGCCCCAAACACTCCAAGCAGCAGCAGCTTGGCCACTGTAGCCCGTTACCAGGTTTACTTCCCAACCAGCAGAAACCCGCTAGCAATGACACAAGGTGAGGGGTTGCTTCTTCTTGCTTTTTTTTTTTTTTTCTTCTCCTTCTTTCAACCTTTATTTAGAAACTAGAATATTCACCAATCTACAAGCTTTCTCTGTACAGGTCCCACCAGGTGAAGAGCAACACGCAGAGATTTTTGCACGCAGCCCTGGCTCAACGTACGCATTACTGCGGAGAGCGAGAGCTGTCCCTGCACGTAGGATAAACATACAGCCTAATGTACCTGACACCAATTACCGAGGTGTCCATTCGGAAAGTATTTCTGAACTTCCTCCCGTTGGAAGGAGGGAGGGGGCAGGAAAGCGAAGGAGCGTGTGTGCTGCCTCAGCCCAGTGGGGACTGAAAATGCCCTTGGGGCTCTGCCCGGCGCTGGTGGCACTTGCCCCAGGGACACGGTGCCATGGGATGCATCAGAAAACAAATTTCACAGTATTGTCACCAGCCCTGGTACCAGCGGCCAAGCCCAGGGCAGCAACGGGCTCGTTCTCCTCCTGCTGTTCAAATTGGCTTCTTGTCTGAGCAGACAAAGGACATTTGCCGAGAAGTGGTGTAGCTTGGCTTGAGGGTGCCTTTTTTGGCTGGTTTATGCCCTTTTTTTGTTTGTTCTCTAACCTGGGGAACATACAGACTTGGAGTAATGAAACAGGCCCATTTCCAGAACACACTGAGAAAAGGAAAGGGGAGAAAAAAAAAAAAAAGGCACTGCACAGGGGGACCTTTGAGGTAGTAAAAATTTTTTCCTTTCAATGTCTGGCATGGGAGAGGGAGAGAGAGCGAGTGCACGTGTCTGTGTTTCACAGCGTGGTCAGGGCCGTGGGTGTGCTGCGTGTGTCCCCCCTTGTGCAGGGACATCTGGGCCTGCAAGCCCTGCCCACGGGGACATCGGCGTGGGGGCCCGTGCACACGGGTGGCTTTGCACATGTCTGTGGCTTTGCTCATGCCTGCAGTCAGTGGCTGAAGAGCATTTGTGGCCCCGGCGTGGCCACGTGTCTCTGCGTCAGGGGTTTTCCATCACCGCAGCTGGCTCGGGGCTGCACTCGACAGCTCCAGTGGCCTTTTCGGCCCGAAGAAAAAGGGCCATGTCTCATGATACTGCTCCCTGTTGTTCTCCTTGGCATCATCCTGTCAAAACAAGCACTGCAACAACCCTAAGAGCAGCAGACATGATGTGCAACAACAGCCTTGGACCCTGCTCTGCGCACCAAGGTGGAGTCAATGCTCTCCAACCTGCCCTGGAGCACCACACTCGCTGCAAAACTGGGCCCGAGTCCAATGTGGGCATGTGCAAGGCCTCTGGGGGCTGTTGTCCCCCTCCGAGGGTCTGAGGGGACTGTTGTCCCCCTCCAAGACAACCCCCCCAGGGCAGTCCTGATTCAAGGGGAGGGTCTCCCTGCGCCAAACCCCTGTGACACCGGCACCCGAGCTGGGTCCCAGGTATCATAAACCCCTGGGCTGCTGCAGCTGGGGATAACCAAGTTCCTCTGTTGTTTCCTTGGCCGTGGGCAAGGGCAGGCGGCCCCATCCTTTCCTGCCAGAAGGAACAAATCCCTGAGGAATTTTGACTGGCTGCATTCCTCTGAGTGCACGCACAGTGCGGCCGGGGAACCGAGCACAGCCTGGGCTGGGGCTGGGAGCCACCATCCTCTGGGACCATCTATAGGGGACAAAGACCCCAAATCCCCCGACTGCCCAGCTGAAACCCGGCAGTTCTAAGCGGGGCTGACGAGGTCTGGCCGCGGGGGAGAGGGTGGGGACACAGAGAGGACTTTGGCAGGGCTGAACCCAACGCTCACAGGTTCAATGTCATTAAAACCTTGCATGGAGGAGAAATTCGAGATGAGATAACAAATAAAATCTCCTTGGCTTTTAAGTCCCGGGGCCTCACACACTTTGAAACCACTCGAATCCCTTGGAGTGGCTTCCCTGGATAGCCAGACCCCGCAAATCTCCAAAAAATGCCTGTGCCACATTCCTCCCTGCCTCCCCCACCCCGCTGTTCATCACACTCTGGCAGAGGTAGCACCTAAAGCAGGGCACAGACCCCCCTGCCCTCTCTCTCTCTTCATTTTGTGCTAGCTTTGTTTCTTCTTTTTCTTTTCTTTTTTTTTTCTTTTTTTTTTTTTTTCTCTCTTCATTTTCAACAACCCCCAACCCAGCTGGAGATAAGTGAACCACATTACAGTACAGGAACAAACACTATCACAAACCCTGTCCATGAGCGCACCTGTCTCTGCCCCCCTTGCCCCGGAGGGAGGTGCCCCCGAAGGACTTTAGTGCCACCAGCAGGGGCTCATCCCATCCCAGAGCAGGGATCGCTCGTCCCAGCCCCTCCAGTCCCAGCTCTCCAGAGAGACGGAGCTAAAGGACATTGAGTTTTCTTGAGCACGTCAAGTTACTATGGACCAAGTCCCACATTTGCAGCAACTCTGGAGGCAGCAGTTTATGAACCACCAACATACCCCGGAAAAAACACGGCTCCTTGTTCATCTTGCTGTTCTTGTTCTTCACAATGCCAAAAGTTTTAAAGCCCTCGTGCCCAACGGGTGATACTTTGAGGACCTCCAAGCACATCCCTAGGAAGACGTCGTCGATGGGGTACAGCTCCAGCGCCTCTGAGGCCTTGTGCAGCTTCTTGGCCAGGGGCCCATCCATGATGAAGCCCCCACCTCCCGCGTAAGGCGGGTAGTTGCTTTTGTTGTAGAGAGCGCTGGGGATGTAGTATTTGTTCTCCTTCTTCCGAATTGGCCTGGCCTTGTAGAGGACGTCCCCCACAAAGAGGTCCTCTCCCTCCTTCTTGTCCTCCAGGAACTCCAGGATGTTGCTGGGACTCACAAACACGTCGTCATCACCTTTGAAGATGAAGCGAACGTTGTCACAGTAGATGTTCAACCACTTCAGGAAATGGACCTCTTTGAGGGTGAGGTTGAAGAAGCTGTCTAGGAAATCCCACTGCAAGATGTCCCCGTAGATGTGGTTCTCGTAATCCAGCAGTTTCTGGTAGTTGGCTCTCTCCTCCTCCTTGGAGGCTATGCCCAGCAAGAACAGCACCCTGATCTTCTTGCCATCCACCTCCTTCTCCCGGCCCCAGGTCCTCCGGATGGCCTCGCGGCGGTCGTGCTGCGTGATGATAGACTTGACCACGATGAGCAGGTAGACGTCCCCGCTGCATTTCTCGGGGTGGTTGATCAGCATGGGGAAGTATCGGCAGTGCCGATAAAGCAGGAACTGCTGGAAGTTGGGCTCCAGCCCTTTGAACCAGTCCACCTTGCTGAAATTCTGGTTGGCTGAGCAGTTGGTAGTGGTGACATCCCAGGATTTTCCTTGCTTTGCCGTCACACTCTCCTCCTCCCTCAGAGGAGCTTTCTCCTTCTTGCTCTTCCAGAAAGTGCTGGTGATGGAGAATGTGTTGTCACTGTCTCTCTTCTGCATTTTCAGGGGCTCCGGTGGGGGCAGCTCTTTTTGCTGCTGGCCCTGCATGAACTGGCTGGGCGCCATTCCCCGTTGCAGCACCATCACTGTGATCACCAGCAAGAAGGAAAGGCAGCCCGTTTTATAGATGGTCTTCCTCCTAAAGGGACGAGACAAGGGGGTTACAGAGAGGAAGCTACAGGTGAGAGGCTTGTCTGTAAAAGCACCTCCTGGAGAGGTCACGGGATGCTCGTAATCTGTGTCCCATCACCTTCTGACAGGCAGCACCCTTGTGGGAAGAGCTGTGGGACATGTCCACGTGTGCTCTTCCCACCTGCATCCCACTTGTGGGGCAGCTCTGGGGCCACACTTAACTGCAAGGACAGGCATAAGGTGACTGCAGTGTCACCTGGTGACCCTGGGTTTGCGCAAAGAGCCGGGAAGTGTTCACGAGAAACAAGAAAATGCGTCGAGCAAGAGAGATGAAGTCGGGTTGAGAGCTTCAGCAAAGCAGCTGTTTTGAAGGAAAGTCCCAAGGAAAAGCCATGTTTCAGCCACCTGAAAATTGCCATTTAGGACAAGGGCAGAAGGGAATTATCTTTTCTACAGAAGCATTAGCTCCAAAACACAGACCTACTGCCTGTGGCCCTAAACTGGCATCACAGGTTATATAACAGTGAGAAACAGGAGCCGGGAAGACCACGGAAGACGGCACGGAACAGGCATTGTCGTTTCATTTCACAATGGCAGATCAGGACAAAAAAAAAAATCGTCATTTGCGATGTAAGGATAAGGACAGTGGCTGCACCGCTGGGGGTTTGCACCACTGCAGATCTCAAGTTTGGGAGCAGGTTTTCCCAGCCTGCAGCCAATCGTACCTGCATGGCCAGGATCTGGGGGGACTGGGGGTGGCAGATCAAAACAAGCCCCTTGTGGGCTCATCCCACCTCCCCACTGCAGACCCATCATCACCTGGGAAGCTGCCGGCTCCTGAGACAAACCCTGGAGCTCACGGGGGCTCGGCAGGGACCCTCCTGTGGTCCTTGGGACAGTGGGAAGGCTGCACCCAGAGGTTACCGACGCATCAAATACCCCGCAACCTGCTTCTCCATGCAGTTAAAAGTGCATTTCTCACCCTGCTGCCATGCAGCAGAGGAGCTGCCCGCTCTGCCCGTCTGCACCGTGTTGCCTCTGAGCTCCCCTTCACAGCTGGCACATCTGCACCAATTTCCTCCCTCCTCAGCCCTGCTTGCTCCAGCTGCCTCGGGCCATGTCCCCATGCAAATGTGCACTGGGCACTGGTGTGACAGCTGGGCTCCACGTGCCCACCGGTGTCCTGACAGCGTCCCGAGGGCAGCCCCATCCCCAGCCGCTCCTGCACCGAGGGGACACGCGAGGTGCTCGGTGGCCCCTGGAGCCCCTTTCCCTGCCAGTGGGTGTAGGGGACCTCAGTTTGGGAGCTGAAGAGGGGAGGATGTGACACCAGTCTCACAGCTCTCCTGCACCTGTCCATTTGGTGACAGAAGCATGTCCCAGCCCAGGTGCCACCCATTGAGGACAGCCCCTCAGCTTCCCCCTCCCCATTAGAGCCAGAAAGATCCAAGATCGCCTCTACCTGGCAGATGGCACCTTCACTTTGGGCTGAAATCTGAAACTTTTAAGCCAAGTAATTTCCAGATAGAAAACAAAACAAAACACAACAAAATCTTGAAACTCTCCTGGCTCTGGGGACCAGATTGTGACCAGGACCACCAGGAAGCTGCTGGGCCTTTGGGGCACAGGCTGTACCAAAGCACCTGTTCGGTGGGGCACCCCGAGGGCAGGGGACAGCATTGCACTAGGGGACTCGGGCCACCCTGAAATGCAGGAGCCCCAAACGGGAATGGGGGGAACCAGGAGCTTTTGGGGGGCTCCCGTCTCCGGCTTCACCCTCAAGTACAAAGAATTTTTCAGCCCCGCGTTTACGTGGGAAAACTGTGATCACTAGCGTGGACTGGGAGAGCAAGCGTGGAAATAAGTAATTACGGGTAAATGGATAGATATTCCCCATCCGGTTTTATATGTGGCCACTCATCTGCGACTGATGAGGGAGCAGTTCTGATTAGATCTCACCATTCCCTTAACCCTCTCCAGCCCTGGCCGCACAGCTCTGAGGTTGTTCCTAGAAACCCTTGGGTCTGATAGAGCAGCAGCTTTAATCCCTGCACAGTGAAGCAACTTGTAAAACCTGTCATCGGTACCTGGCACTGAGCAGAAATACACCCAGTCGCCCTTGTATAGTAACCCCAGTTGCCCCAATCCCATCCTGAGAGCCCAGCCTTGCTCCCACCCCATCCTTGCACTGCCCACCGCCCCAAGGACAACATGATAACATGCCCAGCCTGAAGGACGGCCAGAGGTTCCCCACTAACCACAGGAAGGGAATTACTGATATAATTTTAACGATTTGCATAGGTAGGGCTGTCGCTAACTGGTACGGACGTGTTCCACCCTGGGCAGGCTCTGCCCACCATAGGCAGGAGCCCCATAGAGCCGCTCACCCCCATTACCCTCCTTGGGTCACTCCTTTTTACTTCAGCCTGGACAGAAGACACTGTTCTGGGGTGAGGGGTGAGCTCCATTTTCTACTAAGAGGTGGAGGGTTGGGCAGCCTGGGTACAGCGAGGTGTGTTGGTGAGGTATTGCACAACAGCACAGAAACTTATTTCTCCGTCCTTCAGCAGACACCATTTCCCAGCTCTCGCTGGTGTGGTTTTTGCTTTTTCACAAAAGCCTATTTGGGATTTTTCCTATGGGTCTGACTCTGCAAACTACGGGGGCACCACCGGGTTCTGCACTGAAGAAACCCTGTCCCTCCACTGGCAGGAAAGCGATGGGGACTGGGGGGACCCTGAGACACAACCGCAGGCAATTCCTACACCAAACCAAGGATTTGGGGTGGCAGAAGAGTGATAATCACGTGCGCACCTTTTCTGATCTAGAGTCTTTCTGCTCTGTGGTCTCCTCAGATGGAAAGTACTTCAGAGAAAAATGGTTGTGGTCTCCGGAGAGCCCGAGAACCACTGCTTTGCAGGAGATGAAGAAGGTGCTTTGGGTTCGCCGCCTTCACAGAGAAATTGCCCTGCTAAGCCCCAGCACCTTGCTCTGGGGCACAATCCCAGCCTGGCCCCAGCAGTGTCCCCGAAAACCTGGGGCACCCGGCGCTGCGGTGCCCGGGGACAGCAACTACCTGTGCCCGTCCCAGCTGAGCTCCCACCGGTGCCAGCCAGGACCAGCTGCCCCAACGGCCGGTGTCGGTGCCATCGAAGGAGCTTTGAAAAGGTCCCAGCCTGCTCCTCCTCCCTTTTCTCCACCAGGGAAAGCTGAAAAGCTGTCCTGTGAGACGGCCAGGCCACCGCTGTGCCCCGGGTGGTTAAATATAATCCCCCAAATTAGAGGTGGGCAGCTTCCCTTTCAGGTGGTGATGCTGTGGGGCAGGCGAGGCCACAGGAGACTGGACTCTAAGTCCCCGGAGAGGCACACAGCCACTTTTGATCCGCAATGAAAACCTCTTTTATCAGCCAGGGCTATCTATTTATTTGGATTTTTCTGGCTCCTCAATTAGATGCAGTCACTGAGCCGGGGAGGCACTGCCATATAGAATATAGAGCCCTTTCTGTTGGCAGTGCCAAGGGCTTGGGAGAGGGGACCTCATCTAGGAGCAGATGCTAGGCAGAAAGCACCCAAATGTCTCCAAAAGCAGCCCACGCCGGCTGGGTGCAAGCAGAGCCCCAACTCACGACAGTTGTCCCCAGTCCTGAGCTGTCTGGGGACACATCCCCTTCTTAGAAAAGATGCCTGGTTTAAACACAACGCGGTAAAAACACAGGGCTGGGGAAAAGGCAAAAGGTGGCTGTTTCCCTCCGTGGGCATCTGGCCCCAGGCTGGCTCTGCCGTGGGACAGGGACCCCACGGGTATATCTGGCTGTTCCCCACGGGCCCGCTCTCCCCGGCCCTGCCACCCGAACCAGCCCTTTGCGGGGTCAGGCAGCCCCGGGGAGGGCAGCGGGACCGACCGCCAGCCCTGCCCGGTGGCCCCTGGCCGGCCGAGCTTTGCGCTGGGAGCGGACACCCCAGAACAGCATGCCCGGGGTTCCCCGGCCCGGGGGTGACGGGGAGGACCCCCCCGGAGCTCTCTGCAGAGCTGCGGCTGGGGCGAGCGGCGCTCCCGGGACGGGGACAGACGGACAGGGGATAGACGCCGTCCTTTGTCCCTTTCCCATCCGCAGCCTCCCCACCCAAGCAGCCCTTTCCCAGCCAGCCGCTCCCGGGGCACCCCTCGGGAGACACCCGGTGCGATGGGGACCGGGGGACCCTTCGGAAGGGACCCGGTGAGGAGGGGAGCGGGGGAGCCCTCGGCAGGGACCCGTTGCAAAAGGGGTCCGGGCAGGACGCGGGAGCGGAGGGCAGGGGACAGAGGGGCTCGGACGGCACAAGAGTGGGGCTGGGGGTCCCCGCTCCCCGCCAGTCACTCACCACTGGAACATGCTGGGAGTGGGACGGGGCGGCCGCTCCGCTGCTGGCCGGGCTGCCCGCGGTCCGGCGCTTCTCTCTGCCCTCCGCCTCCTCCTCTTCTTCTTTTTTTTTTTTTCTCTTTTCCTACTTTTCCCTTTTCCCTCCCCTCGCTCTCCGAGGTGGAGCCAAAAGGGATGGCAGAGCAGGTAGGTTAACTCTTGCCCTGCCCCTCCGCCCCCCGCCCCCAGCCGCACCAGCAGGCAGAGAGCTCCCCAGTGCGTGCAGGGGAAGCGGACGCGGGGGTTTAAGGGTGACACCCCACACTATCCCCTCGGGACCCTCCCCTTGGCACGCTGCTGATGGGACACTCACCCATCAGCAGACTGGGGGTCCCACCCCAGCACGCTTCTTCAGCAGCCCAGGCACGGCGCCTACTCTGGGGTGTGTTAGCCCTGCCCCATAGCTGTTAACTGCAAAGTTATGGGAAGAAGATTCCAGTGCTCACCAGGAGAGGTGATTCTGGCAGCTGGGATTTGATTTCCGAGACAGGAATGTGGGTCTGTTCTGCTCACTTTGGGATGAACCCCAAAAGGGAGCTGGGGTCCATCCCCAGTTTCTCACAGGGATGCTGAGATCCCAGCTTTGCCTCTGTGTTCTGGGGGCACAGTGTGGTTTGGGATGCTGGAGCACCTCTCCTGGGGGGCACACCTTGCTCGGGACCCACATTTCTCCCAGGACCCATGTTTCACTCAGGCTCCACACCTTGTCAGGGACCAACACCCTGCTTCACTCCCATTTCACCAGGCAGCCACGCTCTACCCAGGACACACACGTCTTCTGGGACCCACAGCTCACCTGGGGGTGCAGGGAGCCAAGCGTAAGGGTGACTGCAGAAGGAAGGTGCCTGCTCGGCATGTCAGGACCTGTCTCATGGGTCAAGTTTCTACCAGCACCACAGGCAGGTGAGGTGTCTTTCCAAACTCTTCCTTCAGCCCTAATTTGGATCAGTTTTTTTGCAGCATCCTTGCTACAGCCATATCAGCATGAGACATCTCATTGCCCCTTGAGAAGCAGATTTAAGACCTTCCATTCCTCTTAAATATAGCATTTCATTTGAGGGTCTTTTTCAGCCACGAAAATCAGCTCCCATAACTTCTGATATCTCGCTTTTTGTTGTCCTGTCATCCCTACCAGCTGCTTGTATCACCCATGAAGCCAGGCTGGGAAGCCTGCAGGAAATCCTTTGGGATATTTACTTTCCTGCCCAGCAGAGATATCGCAGACCCTTTCCCCACAACCCCTCTGCATTTTGCGTGAGCACCAAGGGTCAGGCTCTCCCACAGCTCTCTCAGCCCCTGGACACACTGCACTTGTCATGGGAAGGGCTCTTGTGTTCTGATGCTGGACACATGGTGGGACCCATGCAACCTCTGCTACTCAAGCAGTATTTGGCCCCACTGCAAGAAACCCCCAAGTCGAGCTCAGCTTGAGGAGGAAAATTGCATTGTTTTCCCCAGACTTGCTTCTCTCTCCTTATCTCGGCTTATCGTTTTCCCACCACAGCAGCTCAGCAGATGCCCTGCAGCTCCACATTCTGCAGGCTGTGAAAGCTCACCGGGAAACATTGACCAAACAGGCTGTGCCAGCTCTGCAGCACCGCACAACCTTGTCTCCACCAAAGGTCCCTCCACACCTCTTCTGATTTCTTTTTAGTTTGTTCCCACTGCCCACAGGAAAGTCTGTATCTGCTGAACTCCTGACCTGAGAAAGTCATGGCTGTGAGGGGCACAGAGAAAGCGCCAGGGTACCTTAAAGATCCACACTGAGCAAAACCGGAGCCAGATACAAGGATTCACCCCCTCTCTGTAGCACAGGGGTGGTGGGTACACGCCACCATGACCAGGAATTCACTCCACTCCGCAGAGAGAGCAGGGCTCATGGTGGAGGGGGACCCCACCTCACAAACAAGCACAAAGTGATGCAAACAGCAAAGCCCCGAAAGCTCCGCCACATTCCCTCCTTGCAATGCGCCCTGGGACAGGAACAGCAGCATTCCCGCCATGGGGTGCTGGAGTAAATCCCAAACCACAGCCCTGGAGCCGCTGCTGAGTGCCGAGGATGCCCAGCTGCTGCGGGTGTGCGATGCTGCTGGAGCGCTCTGGATCCCCCGGCACACCCAGCTGGCAAGCCCAGGGCCGGCGTGGTGCAGCGTCTGAGGGCTCTGCCGCTCCAGCACCGAGCGGCTCTGCCCCGGGCGACGAGGGCTCCTGGCAGCCTGCGGCAGGGAGCTGCGCCAGCCCTGCTCCCGCGCTCCCGCCTCGCCGGCGGACGCTTCCGTGCAGGAAAGCGGCAGAGCCGCCAGCGCGGGGACTTCCCGGATGCTCCTGTGCTGCTGCGCGGGTTTTGGCTCAAATAACCCGCTCTGCACGGGCAGACCCCGCGCCCACCTCCCCCAGGTCCCGCTGCCTGGGAGCGCCGCAGGCCTGGGGAGGGATGGCTGTGCAAAGCTGCACTGCTGATGTTCATTAAGTAACCAAACAGTGTCTGGTCTGGGGCTACAGAGACCGACACTGTCCAAGGCACCACCGGCTCTTGTTTCAAGGCTAAATCTTCAGACAAAGCAGTGTTATTTACATTTGTTACATCATTACATAGAAAAGTTTAGAACAAACCCAAGTTTTCACGCCCTCCGGATTCACCCTGGGAAAGCACAAAGGCAGCAGGAAGGCTAAAACCAAACTGAAAGCATTTTTCTTTCAGAAAGTCTTCATACACCATCTCCTTCCCTCTTTCCATTGCCCAGTAAGAACAGGTTTTACCCGAGAAGCCACAACCCTCTGCTGAGAGTGAAACCTGGAAGAGCAAAACCTGAAAATGCAAAACCTGAATTTTTTTGTTTGCCCAAGAATGGAGCCAAGGGCAGCAGATCCCACCAGCAGCAGATCCCTGCCGTTCCTGCCTGCCCCTGCCTTCAGCAATCGGCTGGATCCCTCACCCTACCCCTCCTTCGGTGCAGCACTCAGTATCCTTATTTCTTAGGTCTAAGCCGTCAGAGTGAAATTCGGAGGCAATGGGTACCTTTTTGGTGACAGCGCAGAGCTGTGGGTGTCTGGAGAAGGGCTCTTGGGTGGCAGGGGCCACTCGACGTGGGAAAGCCCAGCTCCTTCATCTTGCACAACACCGATGACACTTCAAGGCACGCTGAGCCGCCATGGTCCCGTGAGAACTGGCAGGGGACCTGCAAGAAATAACAGTCGGACGTATTATGCATTGTGCAGGGAGGCAGAAGGGAAAGTAATGCATGGACTTTCCCAGGTGACACCCCAGTCACAGCCAGGGTGACATTGGCTTCCTCTGGACGGCAGCCGCTGGCTCCAGGGACCCGTTTAGGGACAGTCAGTACCAGTGCCACAGTCTCACCTCCCACCCAGGCATCCTTCCCTGTGTCACCTCTGGAGACGGGGACAAGCAACTGGTGGGGACACGAGGCTTTGGAGCCGGCATCTAACGGGGCTGCGGGGCATCGTCTGGGGCACAGGGAAAGGGCGAGAACTGGGTGATGCCAAAGTGGTTCATTTAGATGTTCTCAAAACAAACCACAATGCTTTTTTCTTGTTTCAAGAAGCCTCTTTTCATTTCAAAGCAGACCTGAATTTAAATGTTTTATAAAAAAAACCTTAAGTACAAAGAAAGAAGTGAGCTTTTTTTATGAAGTTTATGTAATCCCAGAAGACTGGTTTGTGGCAGATTGACCCAGCCAATGTTTTCCCACCAATGGTTTGGGTTTTGTTTCGCTGGGAAAAGCTGCCTCTGTTTCTTTGCTACGAGTTGTTTTTTCTGGTTTGTGTTGTTTCTTTTTTCCGATTTCTCTCTGTTCTTTCCAATTATACATATACAGAAAAAAGTCTCTTCTCCTGGCAACTCTCACACCTCCTGACCGCTCGTGTCAGCACTGCCATACCCAGGCTGGGTTTCCCACACAAGACAAGGTCACATCACCCTGTGACCTGTGGGGACACCCAAACCAGCCCTGTCATCCCCAAACCTCTGAGCACCTGAAGCAGGACCAAGGACTCAGCCTGACCCGACACCAGTAGCATGGGGTGGTCACATTTATAGTTTTTTCTTCATTAAACCACTCACCTGCAACATACCCCGGAGCAGAGAGGGAGACCGAGGCTGCGGCATCCTGCTGAGGTCTCTGTTTGCTTAGCTGGGCCAGACCCACACGACGTCAGGACTTTGCACACACTTGCAGGCAAACATCCTGGATGCGATAGGATGGGGAATATCCATTTCTCATTGCATGTTCATTTTCTAAGCACCCTGGGCTGTTCCAACAAGCAGAGTAAGCCCCGGACAGTTGCCCTTCACCGCTGCTCCCATGTAGGGCGCTGGGGGCTATGGCCGGGGACCAGCAAAGCCTCTGCCCCAGCTCTTGCTCACAGAAAGCCCTCTGGGGCGGTTAGGATTAATTATTACCCTGGTTGATTGCTGAGCGAACACGACTAGCTTGGAAGCTGGGGCAGACGTCATGTACCATCCGTGTCTGACGTGGGACGCCAGGAAGAACAGCCACCCACCTAGAAAGTTCCCTCTGCTCGCCCATTGTTAACAGAGCCATAAAGCAGACCCGCAGCACAGGGTGGGTTATTTTATCAATTAACTCCATGGCCCTGTGGAGATTTTTGTCCCAGCAACTCACCAGAGCGGGGCCACAGGTGGAAGGTGGGAAGAGGTTTCTGCCTTCCCAAAGCCGGACTCTCCCTCCCGTTCCATCAACCACCGCAGCTCACACCGAAACACCGGAGGCTGCTGAAACAACCTGAGCCACAGCCGAAAGCAATGCCTGCTGCCCTGCTCAGAGTTGTATCTCTTCGCATTTGCATGATTTCTTCCAGAAATGGGAGAGGAGGGGAAGTTGCTTTGCAGGGCAATGGCTGGGCCAGCCCCCCCTGCTCGGGGGTCCCCAAGCTGCCTCTGGGCCACCCCACAAGGCCACGGTGCTCGGTGAGGGGACACAGACCCCACAGTTGCAGTATTGGGGAATAGGAGGATAGGGTGAGACCCGGGTGCCATGGGCTCGGGCAAGGGCAGGGGACAGGCCGGCGGACACGGTGTCCGCGGAGGGGATGCTGCTGCAGCTGCATCCCCAGGTGGGACACAAGCCAGGGCTGGCGGGGAAGCGCTGCCCCAGCCTTTGTGCCGGGAGCCGCAGGAGCTGGGCAGGGGAAAGCACTCAGCAAACCTGGGGGAACAAACCCCCAGGGCTGGATCCACCCAAGGGTTTGCCTCCTTGGGGAGCCTCTTTCTCAGTTTCCCCACCGAAAAGACCCCATGCAGCTTCAGGGCTGCTGCCCGGCAGGGATGCTCTCTCCTCTGGCCTGTGGAGGTTTGCACCCCAGGAATGCCTGGGTCTCCTGGGGAGCCTGGTGTGGCTGTGCTGTTGCTTTAAATCAGCAGCTGGATCCAGCTGTGACTGCGAGTAACCCTCCCCACAGCCTTGCCCAGGGCTTTTATGCTTTTTCCAGTGGTTCCAGAGGCGCTTGGCGGCAGCGCCTGGGGGAAACCGGACTCACTCACGCTGGCGAGCAGGGAAGGGAGGGGAAAGGGAAAACATTTCCCTTCCGAAAGGAGCAGGGGGAGCCTGATGCTGCAGCTCCAGCAGCGGGCATGGGGGGAGCAGATGGCTTGTGGGGCTGTCTCTGTGGCGTGATGGAAACAGCCTTGTGCTGGACCCAGTGAGCCAGAGGCCCTGGCTTGTCCTTCCTAGTCCAGCGTGCCTTTGTGAGAAGTGCTTATCCCAGTGTGCCTCAGTTTCCCTCTGTCTCTACTCACTCAGTTCAGTCTCATGCAGAAAGCCCCAAGGTCTAGTTTTTTCCTATGAATCCATGGCAGGATGGCGTCCAGGCACCATGAGGATGGAGAAAGCCTAGAGGGATGGAAATGTGGGGTTAAGAAGAGAGACATGTCGTGCTGCCCAGATTCAGAAAAGAGGGAGGAGGATGCTGGAGCGCTTGGCTCTGGGGGGGAAAGGAAAGGACCCGTCCTGCTGCCAGAGGGGACCACTTGCATCCTGGACACTCCAAAAGAGCAAATGTGGAGGAGGCAGAACCAAGAGGGGGAAGCTCCCAGGTTGGAGGGTTGGAAAAGCAGTGTCACACCGGCGGCCAGCACTGAAGCCTGCAGCCCTGCAGAGCTGCTCCTGCCCACCACAGGGACCATGGACCTGTCCTGCTCAGCCCCAGCTGTCCCGCAAAGCCACCATGGGCACAGGCTGAACACGGCGCCACGGTCAGGTGTCAGCTCCAGCCGGGGAAGGACGGGGCTCGGGGCACAGGCGCTGTGCTGGCAGCCCCGGGAAGCCCTGCTGCCTGTGGGGCTGGCACAGGCACAGAAGCCACGAGCTGCTGCGAGACGACGTGTTTTCCATCGGGCAGGAGAGCGCTCGCGACGTCTCTCATGAGTCAGATGGAAAGGGCGGCTCAAGGAGTCACCTGAGCCCGGCTGCTGCCTGCAGCCCCTCTCCAGCCCGAGTGGAAAAACACACAGTCCTGGCACAGCGCACGCCTGCTGGGACCCCGAGCTCCGGCCGGGCCCCCTCCCGGGCTGGCAGATGCGGAAACAATCACGTTAGCCTTTTTCGGCCAAATCGTTTAGGAGAGAGGCAGAGGCGACTCAGACATCCCTGGCCCTGCTGCTCTGCTCACCGTTAATCACGACTCCGCTGCTGCTCATCACCTGGTCCCTGCTACAGCCACTGGTGGGTCCATCTCCAGCAAGAGATGGACAGAGGGAGAAAGAGGGCACACGGCCATGAATTTTCTCCCCCTTGGCTGGGGCTACTGGACTAATGCCGCAGCAAAGCTCTTTGCTTCTGTGTGTGCAAGAAGGGAGGGCAGCACCCAGCACAGGGTACGGCGCTTGCATGGGCATCTCTCCCCAGCCCATGAGTGGGAGAGGTGGCAAGAGCGGTTTGCTAGCCTGGGAGCATTTTAGCCATGCAAGAGCCCTTGGGAGAGCAGAAGAGAGCCGGCACACCCAGCTGCATTCCTGAGGTTTTGTTTCCATGGTGGGATGTTCACCCGACGGTGAAGTCATGCTGTGGGCTGCCATGGTCAGTGAGTTAATGCACAGATCCAGCTCCTGCCCTGATTCACAGCAGGTTGTGGCTACAGCCGTCTGTCGGGCCGATGGTTCTGCTGCGGCTCTGGCGCTTCTGGTGTCTCGGTGTGGGGAGGCTCCAGACGCCGCTGCTGGGTTGATCCCTGCCTCATGTGGGAAACCGGCTCCTGCCACAGGGTGGAGGGCCAAAATGATGGCTCTCATGGGTCCTTCCAGCCCGTTTGTATCATCGCCCCACGCTGCCCATAATGTTTTACTTCCCCTTCATCCTACTGCTCCCACTGGTGACAACAGGACAAAGAAGCAACGCCCTTAGAGGTCACTTCTACAGGGCCAAAGCCTTAAAGATCTGCCCAGCGTTAGGGAGAGGTGGTGAAGGATGGAGAGCTGGACAGCGTGGGAAGAGCAGGATGGCAGGGACACTCCCTGGCAGCAGCAGCTGGTGGTGCCAGCACCGGGCACACGGCTGTGGAGGTCAGCTATGGGGCCCATGGATCAATGAACCAGAGGTGTGGTGGAGGAACTGGCCCTGGGACAGCAGCCAGTAAACTGAGTATTCCCAGCCTCTGGAGTGGTTTTGTGCAGGGCTGGAGGCACAGAAACATGGCCAGGCTGCCCAGGGCCATCAGCTGCCCTCCTCATTTGCTTGGCTGGGGACACCCTGCGCTTTTGGGCTGTGCTTATTTGTGCTAGAGGGAAACGTCCCCAGTGTGACTTGTCAGCAAAAATCAACTCCTTTGCAGTTCACTCAGCTAAAACCCCATTAAAAAGCATATCCGCTTAGGACGCATCTCCTGATCAACCACCTCTGGAACACTTTCTGCACCAGTTCCAGCCTCCTGCTCTCCTCAGTGGCTGTGGGCTTGAGGACAGGGCAAGCTGAACCCTAAGGGGTGTCTACTCTTCTCTTCCACACGTGCTGGTGTCTTGTCTGAGCACGCAATGCCTTTGTAAGGCAGTAGGACTCAGCTAACCCCCCGACACCTCATGAGGAACCTCTCTGGGTGCTGGCACCCCCATGCATAGGGCTGTGTGCTTTTGAGATGGACCCAGACCTTCCCACACAGGCTTGTGTTCAATCGAAACCAGAAAACCCTCCCTGCTTCCCATCTCACATGCAGCCAGATCCAGACATCCTAGCTGGGATCTCACCAGGTAGCCACACACCCTTCAGGGGCTGTCACTGAGCCACCGGCCATATCCCCTGCTCCAGGAGTGGACAAGCGGCCTCCTGGGTCTGCCACCGCAGGTGACATCCCTGGAGCCCGGGAGCCGATGCTGAGGGTGTGTGAGGGGCTGGCACAGCCCGGCAGCCGCCTGGGTGTGTATCGGCCAGAGCGGGAAACGCGCAGCCAGAGCCCGAGCTACGGGCACAGAAAACCAGAGGCTCCAGGGCTGTTTGGCACCGGCCGGGATGGAGCTGCAGCCCTGCGAGCTGGTACGCGGGGCACTGAAGGGTGACACAAGGCAGGTCCCTGCCTTCAGGACCCCACGAAGCTTTCCGGGGCTCTCCCAGACTTCGTTTCAGTCTGACACCCGGAGCCGTGTGAAGGTTAAGTGACACAGGAACAGGCTGCCCAGGGAAGTGGTGGAGTTACCGGCCCTGGAGGGGTTTAAGAGGCATTTAGATGAGGTTCTTAGGGACAGGGTTTAGTGCTAGAGTTAGGTTAAGGTTGGACTCGATGATCCTGAGGGTCTCTTCCAACTGAAATGATTCTATGATTCTATGATAGCTGGTGGAGGCAGACAGACCCATCCTTCCCCGCTCCCATCCCTGACCCCACACACACCCCCAGGTGCGATGTGAGGGTCCCTCAAGCCCCTGGAACCACCGCCTCCCATCCTCCCTCTTTCCTCAGACCGTTCTGCCTCCGCTCCACGCTAATGATATCAATTTAACCGCCTTTTCCTGGGGCGCTGGCCCCCCCGCAGCGGCTCTCTGCCGCTCTCCTCCCAGCTGCCCTCAGCCCGGGTGACTCACGCTCCGCACACACTGAGCCCTTTCAGCAGCCCTCGGCTCTGAACACTGCCCCAGTCTTCCCAGCGCCGGCGTGCCGAGCCCCCCCAGCACCCGCTGCCGGCGCAGGCTCCGGGCCAAGGGGGACATCCGCGGCCTCGCTCAGAAAGCGGCTTTCACGGCCCCGGAGCCGAGGCCCTGCCCAGCGCTCGGGGCCGGGATGGGGCGCAAGCAAGCGGTCGGCCGGCTGGGACGGACTCGCAGCCCCGGTCCCTTTGAGCAACGGCCAGCAGTGTAAAAGAATATAAATAGATATGTTTGAGAAGAAAAAAAGAGAAAAAAAGGATCACAAGCTCCTAGCGGGACTGTTCTTGGCTCTAACAGATGAAACCTGCCAGGAGCCTTTTCCTGCCTTCGCCAAACTACCAAACTTTCTCCAACCAACAGCCGGGCTCTGTCTGCTCTGCGGCACAGAAGGGGCTCCTCTGTTCCCCGGCTGGCAGCAGGGTGGTCACCGCTGTACAAACCACCCCTTTGCCTGGAAACGTTGCAAAATCCTCCATGGAAGGAGCTGCTGGAAAAGCCGTTTGCAGGGGTTCCTTGTGGCCAGGGCTGCACAGAGCGCGGGCTGGAGGCACAAAGCCTGTGGGCAACACTGTCCCCTGCACCACACTGGGTCCTATTTGTGCAAGGTGACTTGTCACCCTCCCTGGGGACTTGTGTCACATGGGAAAGTCCATGTGTGGTGTTGCATGGGAGGGTGGGGCTCAGATGTACCCCAAAAAGAGCCTTTCTCACCTGCCACAGCCCGACACCTGGGCTTTCCGGCTGTCACAGCCTCTCCAGCATGGTGCGCACACCCCAAGGGACACAACGAGAAATGTGAACTCTTGTGACTACACATGCACAAACCCAGCGGGAACCTCTGTGCACAAGGCTGCACAAGTATCTCCTGCCTCACTTTCCTCCTGCCCTCACCGCCTTTTTTGCCCGCGATTTTCTGTTCAGTTTGTCAAAATACCCGAACTACCTGAAAAAAGTCACAAACTCCTCTCTGCCAGAGGCAGAAACGCGTGTGTGTCTGTGCAGGGCTTCATGGTTATGGCAGCTCAGTGCAGACCAGACCTGCACACCCTGGGCAGCGTCACAGGTCACCGATGTTGTCGCAGCTGCACCAGTTCACACCTGTGGAGTACATGGATCTGCATCAAGCTCAGCTCTGGGCTAAAGAACACGGCTAAGAAAAAAAGGGAAAAACCTACAACCCTGACTGTGAAAACCCACAAGAGGCAGGTGGCCAGGCTTGAGAGGAACCGCCAGCCAGGGTTTGCCACCGATTCTCTGAGGAGCCTCCGCTCTCGGCCGGGCATCGCTCCTCGGAGGGAACAACAGAAGGATGCTGCCCAAAGACTCAGGCTTGTTTGTTCTTCACCAGAAGTCAGGACAGAGAGAAGAAATCTCAAAAATCTCACCTGGAGGAATGTGGTGTCTGAAGGGCCAAGATGTGCATCGCAGCCGCCCTCCCCTCTGGGTGTTTGCCAGGTTTCGGGAGCCCTGAAGTCCCTCCTCAGCTCCTGTCTCCAGTGAAACGTTTGCCACAACAAACAAAGTTGTATTTTATAGGCTTATAGAGAAGGATGAGGGTTTTACAAGCTGTGCTTAACCTGGGAAAGGTCACCCAGCAGCCAGGTCGCTGGATACCAGCTCAAACCGCTGGTACATGGAGATCACGACCAGCAGCCAGAGAGCCCTGGGACCTGGGGCAATGGTTCCACAGCCCCCGCACAGGACAAGGACATGGCTGTTCACCTGCACCCTGCACATCGCAGCAGGGAGCGCGGCCGCATTGCTGCTGCATCAGGCCATGGCAGAAACAACACCGGGCAAAGCGTTTTCCCACTCCCTTCCTCCTGTCTGTCCTTCCATCACCTGGTTTGTTATGGAGTGGGGGGGATGAATCCTATGACTCCTTCCCAAGCCCAGTGTTGCAGAATTGGGGAAAGGGACAGAGCACGTTTCCCAGGCCCCAGCTGTGCAGGGCAGGGGTGCTGGGGCGGGCAGGGAGAGGGGAGCCGTGCCCGGGCAGCCAGCTCCGTCCTGCGCTGGGCCCGCGTCCCAGGAGGGTCCCAGTCCACCAGAGCGATCCAGAGGCACCTGCCATACACTCCCAGTGCTGGGGCTGGTGTCTCTCCTTCTCCCACCAGCCTCGGGAGCAGCCGATCAGCAGCAGAGCCTCTGGCCGAGCCGCAGCACTGCCAGCAAAATCATCTTCCTTGCTTGCAAAGGGAGCACCAATACGTTTCACAGAATCCCGGAATGATTAGGGTTGGAAGGGACCTCTAGAGATCATCTAGTCCAACCCACTTGCTAAAGCAGGTTCACCTAGAGTAGATTGCACAGGAAAGATTTCACACCCAGGGACTACAGAGAATCTTTTCTCAATCATCTGGAAAAGCAACCGTGGCATATATGTGTGGAGGAAGGGGAGAGGCAGAAGAATGTACGCTGTACGGAGCTTTTATTTGTCACTGGCTCCTGCACGGCCAGGCCAGACAGCCCCAACCTGCTCTAACCCGCTCCCTCCTTTGTGCTGGAATAAATTGTCTGAGTAACACCCAGCAAACGCACTGAAGCAACAGAAACCTGACCAGATGCTGCTGGAATAAAACAGTGCGGCAGAAAAACGTAAAACTCAGGCAGCGAGCAAAAGTGATGGATGTGCAAAAGGGACATGCGTTAGTCCATGCAAGGAGGTGACAACGTGGCGTTGTGTTGTACCAGTACTTTGCACCCCATTAGCTGTGGGTGGTATAACAAAGGAAAACCTGGGCTGGGTGTATGGAGGTCCAATCTTTGGTATGGGGCACAGTGGATGTGGAGGAAAAGTCAGATCCCAGTAACAGCTCTTAGCTGACGCAGGTACAGCACGGGCCAGGTTTATGCAGATGCAGGACCAAAGGTTTTGCAGTTTCACTGTGAAACCAATAGGATGTAGGAGCTACTCCCCTCTCACCTCCCCCCTGAACCACATGAGTGGGGGAGACATGCAGTTGTCCCGACAAACAAAATCTATTTCTAGCCCTCAGGGTCACAAATACCAGCTTCAAACTGTGCTTGGAAAAGAAAATAAGCACAAGCTAGTACTGATCGTGTTAACATTTTAAGTTTCCAGGCCATCTCAAGCTGCAGCCCCCTCAGCACACCACGACAGGGCTCCCAGCTCTGGTGTCCCCATCTACACTCTCCCTATGTGCACTGACCCTCACACCTGCACAAGCCCTGTTACCCTGCTGCCAGGACATGTGTGACAACACTAAGGGATCACAAGAGCCACCCCTACCAACTACAAATGGAAACCTCGGATTAAATAACGATTAAAGCTGGACTATCCATAAAACTCACCCTCCACATTTTCGCAGCACTCCCACCCACAACCTGAGTCAGGTGCAAAGCCCTCTCAGGCTGGAAAGAGTTAAAATAAGGAGACACTTTTAAGCTGCTGCATTTGCATTTGAGACAACCACCGGGGCACTGGAGCCACAAAGGTATTTCTCAACTTCTTTGTGATGTTCAAGGAGGTCTGAAAGTGGGTGTGGTGGTAAAGTTTCCCTTCCCGATTATTACGTTGTCAGGAACAACCTCAGTTTCATATTGATTCAATGCACCTAGATTATCGTATGACCTTGTCCACGGTTAAGAGCCTAACAGAAGCTGGTTGGTGCATGTACGCTTAAAGGTGTGCAGGTTAAACTCCAGATTTGAGCTGCTGTAAGAAAATCCCCACAAAAAACCGCCACTGGGTAATAAACCAGGCTGAATCACAGCTTTCTTACCCATCTGGTGTTACACTAGCAAACCAAAGCTTTTAACTTCTTTGCTTTCCCCTTTCTTTCGCTTCAGAGCACAGAAAGCCAGGCATAGCAGCAGGATGCTTGGGGCAGTTGCTGCTTTACTGCCTCAGTTCATGACAAGACACAGAAGAAAAGTTCTTACCACTTTAAAAACTGATATCTTATTCCTTAGGGCTGAAAAAGAACCTGCAACAGCTCAGGCAGAGTCAGGCAGTGACAGCCTGTCTTGGAAGAGCTGCTGCAGCAGCAGGAACCTTTGTTGAAGTGGTGAAAGGGGAGCATCATCTCCTAGTGTGGTTTTTCTCTTTAATCCAGCCTCAGTGCACAAGAAAATGACCAACAGAGCGGTGGTGTTGGGGGAAAAGCTTTATGCAGAGTCTCGCACGAAGACCCCCATCCCTGGTGCCCAGTACTGCAGGGTTTTTGGGTAACTTTGCCCCCTGTGCGAGCTGGGGCTCTATGGGCACCTGGTGGGAGCTGCCTGGAGACGGAGCAGACGACCAACAGCCCTCACTCCTGCCAGGGCTGTATAGAACATCCCCTCAGATGCTCTCACAAGTGTTAAGGAAACCCCCAGTTCTAGGCTATGAGCTGTGCCCGGTCGCTGGGTGCCAGCCCCACACCAGCCCCTGCTGCCACCCCCCCAGTTCCTCTGGGGCATAGCTGGGGTCCAAAAGGTTCTTCCCCCAGAGGGTGCTGGACACTGGAACAGGCTCCCCAGGGAGGTGTCACGGCCGCAACCTGACAGTGTTCAATAAGAGACTGGACAACGTCCTTAGACACACAGTGTGAAATGTGGGGTTGTCCTATGCAGGGACAGCAGTTGGACTCCATGATCCTTGTGGGTCCTTTCCAACTCAGGACATCCTATGATTCTGCAACTGTACTTCTGTGCTCTGGCCTCACCATCTCCATGCAAACAAACACGCTTGTACCCCATCCTGGCTGTGGCTGGGACAGAGTTAATTTTTCCCGTAGTAGCTGGTATGGGGCTGTGTTTTGGATTTGTGACCAAAACAGTGCTGATAAGGCAGGGATGTTTTAGCTGTTGCTTACGCAGTGTGAAGGCCACCTCTGTTTCTCACAGTCCTGCACGGGAGTGGGCTGGGGGTGAACAAGAAGCTGGGAGGGTGCAGAGCTGGGACAGCTGACCCCAAAGGCATAGCCCAGACCGTCTGGTGTTGTGCTCAGCAATAAAAACCGGGGGAAAGAAGGAGTTAGGGTGTCTGCCTTCCCAAGCAACAGTTACACATGATGAAGTAAATATGCCAGCTTTCCTGGAAATGGCTGCCCGTGGAAGCTGTGAATTAATTCCTCATTTTGCTTTGCTGCTGCACACAGCTTTCGCTTTACCTATTAAACCGTCTTTATCTCAATCCATGAGTTTTCTCACTTTTACTCTTCCATTTCTCTCTCCATCCCACTGTGGGGGGCAGTGAGTGAGCGGCTGTGTGGGCTGAGCTGCCCCTAGGGTTAACCCACAACACGCCCCTCCGCTCGTGGCAATAACACCCCCTCCATCATCTCCAACTCACCTGAGCAAGGACGTACTTCCCCAGGAGCTGATTTTCTAGCAAGGACAGGGTATTCCTGGTACAAACCACACTCACAGCCCAGAGGAAGGTCATTTGAAGAAACACGTGGGCAGCACCAGTAACCCTGCCAGGCAGCAGGACCAGTCAGCTTCACAGGAGATAAGGCAGCCTGGGACCTGCTGCTCTGCCCAGAGCAACAGCTGGCGTTGTGAAAAAGAGGCAAAATATTCTGCCAGCTCATCTAGAAACCTGCTGTCCCATCCCCACTGCCCAGGGATGGTTTGGGAGGCATCGAATGAAGCACAGAGGTCTCACTGTTGGCAATGTGGCTGACTGGTCCCAAACTGTTCTCATGAGGAAGTGGTTTTACATAAAGCACTGGTGTCAGAAGGTAAAACTAACGAGAAGTTTTAATCATCCCCAGCACAAAAAGAAGGAGATTCCTACATAATACCAGAGATGGAAAAGTTCTCCTTTGGGATCAGATCTGTGCTGCAGGAAGTGGCTGTGGTACAGGTGAAAGGAAAAGGGTTACAGCCGGCAAGCACCAAACATCCAGCCAGTTTTTGGAGAGCTCTAGCCAGGGACAAGCACCCTTTCAAAGCCTCCTTTGCCTCTGTAATGCCCGAACATGATCCAGCCCTATGGAATAATTCCCATTGCAGGAAAAAATAAGGAAAACCCCCCCAAAACAAAACAAAGCGCTAGAGCGAGGGAAGGAAGCGCAACAGGAAACTACAGGGACGCTCTTCGGAGAGGCCACTGCTGCAGGATAAAGGGCCAGATTTTTGTGCATGCGCTGCGATCAGAGGCAAATTCTTCTGAAACTCCACATTTAGGCACCTGAACGAAACAGTCCATTTTGCACAAAGGCTCAAACCATTTCCTGCTGCCACCAGGGTGCTTGTGGAAAACTAGCTGCCTCCTCACAGCCGCTCAGGTGACTCACTTGAAATACAGGACGTATTTCTATCTCGCCAGCAAAACGTATTGAAAATAACGAGACTTATAGCAAGGATATCCCTTTTTTTAAGATTGGATTCCACAGACACAAAGGTGTTACTGTTACCAAAAATGTGCAAGATCACCTGGGTTGGTTTTGGTTAAAAAGCCTTGGTCTCTGCCTTACAAATGAAATGGTTCAGGAACCAAGAGACCCCACTTGGACTTGAGATGGAATAGATTCTCATTGCTGCCATTTCTGGGCGACTTGGGAAGTGACACAATTACTGACACTGGCTTCTGCTTTAGTTGCTGCAAACGCAGTTTCAGAGAACCTTGGAAGCCCCAATAAGATTTGTGCAAGTTCCAGGTCACTTGGATTCACCTTCCTGCGAGGCTCAGCACAGCTTTGTGAAAACCTGCACCCTCACCCACCTGCATCTTCAAAGTCATGAGGATAACAAGGGTTGGACAGAAACAGCCTTACGATGCTCTCTCCTTGCCCAAAGCACGCTGAGGTTCTAAACTACGGTACAGAAAGCAGCCATTTAGCTACTCAAAGTTTTGCATTGATGTGGAAAATGAATCGAAAGCAAATTATTTCTCTCCCATTATCCAAAAACGTGGAACCACACTCTGACATGGTCAGGTCCTGAATTGGACTGAGAAGATGACACTAAACTTCAGGTCAGCTCTACACACACGACTGAAAACTCAACCAGACCTATTTTTAAGTTTTGGGAGAAGCAAGCCAAATTCTTCTTGCTGTTCCTGTGTCTCGTGATAGCGCCTAAAAACCTTCGTTACGGGCCAAGCTGCTCGTGTCCTCATGTCACATAAGCACTGAGGCTGACTATGAGCTATGGGACCAGTTGTGCTGGCTCCCAGTCCATTACTTGCCCCTCAGTGTGGCTGCAAGGGCAGAACCAGGACGGCGACGCTGGTGTCACCAGGGCATGGATGGGGTGACGGGACCCTTGAGAACTGCTGCTGTACTTCACCTCTGGAGCACTCCCTGGGCTGGTGGTTCATCACCAGCAGCTCGCTGGCATGGAGCTGCTGGGGCAGATAGTCAGGATGGAAAGTTTGGCTGTTTCAAACAGCCCAGTTTCCACAGGGCTTGAGGATGGAAGGGGCTTAATAGAAATAGAGCTGTTTTCCTCAAGTCCCAGAGCTGCCTCATTTCAGTTCCCAGCTGCTTTCTTGGAAGAGGAGGAAAAAGAAAGGAGCCAGATTTGTGGAAAATCATGGTAGGCCACGGTCTGACAAGTCAACAACAAAAAAAGAAAAGCCAAACCAGTCATCGGCTTAATAGGAGCCAGTCCATTAGGATACTTGCAAATTCACTCCAGGGGAAAAGCAGTTGGAGAAAAGCATAAAAATTTCAGTGAGACGTGCTGCTTGACAAAGAATTCATTTCGTGCTAATGGTCCTGCTTCTTGCAACCAACATGAACCACACTCCCAAAAGGCAGTGCATGAGCAGACATGAACAATAAAGCGATTTGTTCTCAGGAAGCATTCAACCTCTGCCAACAGTCAACCGGATCCAGACAAGGGCCAGGGCAGTCAGACCGGCACATGGCAGACCAAAGGAGGAACTGTATCACTTGGCACAGAGCTGCTATTTCCAGCACTTACATCCCATCCTCGTGTTAGCTCAACTCTTTCACTCCTCAGAGGAGGAGGCCTATGTATCTGCAATGAAATCTGGATCTACAAAGGCCAGAATTTTTCCTTGAGAGCAGCAGAGGGAGGTGTCTTCACCTCCTAAAATCCCTCAGTAGGTGGTCTGATTTTCAGACAGCCTCTGCATTCACAGCTGTCAGCTACAGCCTAATATATAAGGCACTTTAAACATCTGCAGGATGAATGTTATTGTTTCAGGTATCCACTCTTCTTTATTTGTCCTGTTTATTAGCTCTCAACATCATTAAAGGAAATAAATTGAAGCAACACATTAAAGGCTTTTAAAATTAAAACCAGCAGGACATCCTGGAAACCATTTTTTAAATTAAATAGAGTGCTAGGTCACTCACACTCTGAGAGATCAAAATAATGGACACTCCCCAAACCTATGGACGTAAAATCATATCAGAACATCATTTCCCATATTTGAAGAAGATAAGAACAAAACAAACATTTAAAGCTGTCACCTTGATCTCTTACTGCTTGTGTGAAGTATTTTCACTTTCCCTGCAACACGTTACTGCCCTGGTTTATTGAAACCTTGAACCACATGCCAAGTACTGCTGAGAAAACGTGCAATAAAAGGAGGACATGTTCCAGAGAGTTATCAGATGTCCTAGCATGTGCCACTCAGCCTGTTGTTTGGAGAGCATCAGATCCGTAAAGAGTGGAAATTCAGATCATGATCCTGTAACTGAACATGATGCCCTTCCCCAGCAGGGCAGAAAGCAGCATGGAGTTGGGAAGAAACTTGCTTTGAAACATCAGGTCTCAACCACTGACAAAATTCCAGGCTGGAAGAATTACTGGTCTGATAACGCAGGAGGACAATTGTTCTGCACCCAGGTGGTTTAGTTTTAAATTTTATCAGCAGCCGATTCCTGTACAGCTTGGCCAAAACAGTCTGGTTTGTTTGCCTTGAATCATCTTGCTGTTTCTCACCCATCAATAAATTCTTAAGAGTCCCACTCCTTTTACGATGTATTTGAACAGCAGAGGGTAGGAAAGTGCAGCATGGCCTGGAGAAGCCCACGTGGCTCAGTCACAGAGGTGTTTCGGTATTTCGTTCCCTGTGGGGTCAGTGGAGGTTTGCAAGGCTACGTCTACACCCTCTTTGCTGGCCATGCCCCCACGTCCTTGGGCTCAGCGTGCCATGGTGTGCGCAAGGTGGTCTGCAGGGCTCCCGCACCCTGGCTGGATGATGGGTGCCCCTCCTGGCTCTCCTACATTTCGTCTTGTGGAAAAGGGCTTGTTGCAATACTGAGCTGGGCTGCAAGAACGAGGATGGTCCAAACTGCCAGAAAGTTCCGGCTCAAAGATGAATTCAAGCTGCAAGCTAAAAGGTAAGTCTGGATGTACTGAAATACCCAGGGGGAAGGCAGCCTGTTTGCTTTTCTGCTACCGCTGCTCCAAGGTGTGTGTGAATGCGACGCAGCACCTTTTATCTCTACACTGTAACCTCCACCATGATTTATAAAGACTAGTGGAACTTTGTTTAGAGGGAAACAACTCAGAGCCAACCAAGCAACCACTGTCCCTCCCCATCACAGCAATATTTTACCTCCAGACAACTTCCTTGCTTGTCCTCCCCTACACACTTAAATCCTCCGACAAACAATATTTCTGACACCAAGCCGATGTCACTGGCGGCATCCCACATGCCTGGGCTCTCCTCATGAGAGGCCACGAACAATGAGCGGTTCACGCCTGCTTTGCAACACTCCCAGTGAACAATGCTCCCTCCAGCCTGAACAGGAGGGAGCTGCGTTGGCAACTCAGGTGGAGACAAAACTCTTGGGGACAGAACTTGTGGATAAACCGGAGTGAAATGTAAAGAAGAGTCCATGAAACCCCAAACAAACCTATCGACAAGAGGAAAAAAAATCCCATTAGAAGCATTTTTACCCAGCCACTGATAGATGATTTTAAAACACCCAAACAGAATGAGCCCTCCGTGCAAATTTAAATAGACTTATGCAGTTTATGTCTCTCATAACATTGTCCATAAACAGAATTAGACTGCATATAGAGAAGTTACACCCCAAATGCATGCTAGCACCACATCGTGCTTTGGTCCCAGAAAAACTCCCTTTTCAGATCTGTGTGTCATATGCAATAACTGTATTGCTTCTTGTAAATAAAATCACGCTTTAAGCACAATCACATTCCTCTCTCTCATTCAGGCCAGCAATTTCCTTTGCTCCCATTATTAATTTAACTGAGTGGTATTGTATCTAGCAACAGCCTCTACATGGCATATACAAAAAAATACCTAAGAACTTTTAAGAGTGAGGTGCAGAATTTGCCATGTGTGTGTTACTGACCTTTATCCTGGGACCTTTCAACTCAGAATAGTGGAGTCCTACTCACAATGACAGAACCAACATTTTTCATTAGCTTCAAAACCTTCCAACTGGCATCACAGGGGCTTTTCACGAACAAGACAGAGAAAAGGACACATTACTTTGTTTGCCTCTCAAATTACTGTTTGCCTGATAATTTATTTCTAAGCATCTCCATAGTTTCTCTCAAGTATTTGGAAAATGACATTTCTCGAGCATTAATATAAAAAATAGTTTTCAAAGTCTATACTCACACTCCAAAACATCTAAGAGTGGGACATGGAAAAACATACATACAGAGTTCTGCATTGCAACAGGCCTGCGAGAGAAACGAAGACACAAGTACATAAACTTTGGCGAGTTCCTTTCAGTCCAGCTCTGCAAGATGCATTTTGTTTTTCACGAATCTTCATCTGCTGGAGCAGTTGTAGCTGTACTTACCAACCACCTTCAACAGACTTGTAAGGAGTGATACAGTTTTTAACTCAACTATTGGTAAAGCCAGTGAAGTTTTGGATTTTTTTTTCCCTCCTACCACCACCCACCTCAAAAAAACCCAGTCTGCTCTCAACACTTTTCAAAAGCCACTCTGCATCTCAGAGAAGGAGATCTGCTCCAACATGAAAGTCAACGCTGCTGTAAAATAAATAAAACTCAACTGCCGGAGCATTCAGTGTCATGCACATATGCAAACGAACGAGCTTAGCACTCCAGTGTTAACAACCTGGCCATTGCTATTACATGCTGGAAAAAAGACAGCATGTCAGAGGAAAAAGAAAAACCATCAGGTAAGTTTTTATGGCTGTTTTCCATTACTCCCCTTTGGTGAACCAGAGGACGTTTTCCCATTGTGTTTATCAGCTCGGGGAGGAGGTGGGTGAATCTAAGTACAAGTCATAGATTTTCTGTGATCTTTTTGTCTAGCATGGACATCTACAGGAAAGGGGTTATCAGGTGTTGATAATCACTTTATGCCCTATGTAGTTTGGGAGTTAAAGCAACACCTACACTCTGCTTGCTTTGTGTTAGGCCTGAAGTTACCGAGTGGTAAATTGTAACATCCACGTGAATATGACTAAACTGGGGAATGTCTTTTCCTACAAAAGATCCTGATTCTCATTTTAAGTCTGTTATCCAAAGTGGTTTTTGTGTGTGGGAGCCCTTTCTGCAAACACCTGACACAGTGCCACTGATCCTGGCGGGGCTCATGGCAACCACCTCACACGAGGAAATGCCCAGGGCTCTTCAGTTGCCACCACATACCAAGAGGCACAATTCAACGTTTCAGCACAAGCATAAAGGTTTCTCCTGGTCGTACAGAAACGATTGGTGTCTTTATAACAGAGTTATGTAGCTCCAGGGGAAGATAGTGTCTCTGTTGGAGTTGCTTTACCTTTCAGGTTGCATTCCACTTGTTTGTTTCTCAAGGTGAAACTCCAAAACAAAGGCCTTACCTTCGTCCTTTTTGTACATGTTAAAGCATTTCCTTTTAATGACTGCCCACGGCAAATACACTTCCTGCTTTATGTGTCTTTCTGCCTCAGTGGTAGCCAAGTTCAAATTTAAACTGCATTTCTGGAAAAGGTGTTGCTGTTGTCCTAACAGCTGTGTCACATGAGGGGATGTTACTGGAAAGCCAACCCACAGTGAAGACTTTAGCATTTCCTGGTCACCGTTACTTTTGACAGAAAGAACAACAAACAACACTAACTTCATAATCCACTGGCAGAACTGCTGGTTTTTTATTTAGTGGAGGGCTTCCTGATCTCTCTTGCCTAGCCAGCGCTTCAGGTTCATTGAAGACCAGCACAAACTCCATAAAGACATGACTAGTCATTGCTCAGAAGTAAAGAACGTAAAAAAGCTACAAAGACCAAAGAAGACTGTCCACAGGCACAAGTAAAGAGAAAGTTGCTTCTAATCTGTTCACATTCTCATGGTTTCTTCTATGAGAGAAGAAACCAAGTTCTTCAATCCAGTGGCAAAAATGGATTATTCGTTCCACAAATGTTGAACAGTAGAATAAGAAAAAAAAAACCAAAACATAGGAAGAAGGAATAAGAGTAATTGCTGCAGCTACAGCTGCTGATCAGCTGCTCAGAGGTGAGCATGGATGTTGCCTTGGGCACCAGTATAGCATTTTTCAACTGCCACAGGTCAATCAGAAACTCATGAAATACTCTCTCTCCAGAATCCAGTGGCCGAACACAGATCTCACTCCACACAAAACTGCTCCAGGCGATGAAGTTCTGCACATATGGCTAACGTTGCTTTCCCTTCTAGTGCAGATATTTTGAATGCAGGTATCTCCCAACTCATTCACAAAGGCACGATTTTAAAAAAGCAAGTGGCAGGCTAGTTCAGCAAGCAACGTGTAAACAAGACAAGTGCTCCTGTGCTGAGCCCTACGTACCATCTTCCAAAGGCTGTTCACTCTGACACAGAAGGCAGAGAGCAAGAGTTTCTTCTCAAGGTGGCAATGTCACTTTAGAGTAAACTATCAGAGACATTGGGACTGTATCCATCTCCAATATCAGTCCTGGGCTGCTGCTGAGACCTTGAATTGTAATAACAAGGCCCTTGTCTTAGCCAGCTTTAGAGACGACAACAGATGCATCCCATCAGATAATCCCCGCATCACCGTGCAAGGCGTACGCCGTGCCATGTCCGTAACCTCGCTCTCTTCTCAGTAGGTCGCCAGCGAAGCTCATTACAGGAAGCTGGCTCTGTCCTTCAGCGATGTGACAGGTGATTCTCGAGGAAAGGAACTGTTCTCACTTCCTGTAGGACTGGCTGCCTGCAGAAAACAGCACGAAAGGGTCTGTCAGCTGAAAGCAGGATTGATTACAAGACAGGAGCTGCCGGAGAGCAACACTTGTTCAACCTGTACAGTGACACAAACACCACAAAGAACACGCGCAAAGGCACCTTAACCTCTGACGTTGCAACTTAAAAATGCAGAATGTATTTATGGGGACCACTTGTCAGGGGACACTAAAAGAACTTGTGGAGTAGCAGGGAGTTACCAGGGCAGGGTTGCACTCCTGACAAAAATCATTCTTCATTCTTCTAGTACAGATTTTCGTACTACTGCAGCCCCCCTGTGCCCTAGACAGAACCTGGTACACTGCAAACAGCTCGAGCATGCCCATGCAGCAGAATTTGGAACAGATGCAGAGTAAGGAACAACATAGATTAAACCATCCAACCACATGGAACTCATACGCACAGGTGAAAAAGCCCAGATTTGGAGTCCACCTTATGTTCTAACTGTGCTAACAGTGTCATCACTGTACCAGATCGCAAGTGGAATCCACAGAAAACCACAGCACGGCTGATTTTATGTGGAGGAGCTTGGTTTTGCTTTAAGGTACAGCTTTAGAGCTTGGCTAACAGCAGCCGGTTACATCTCAGGCAGGAATCTGGCCCCAGGCCCAGCAGCATAAGTACCTGTGCTTCCTCTGCATTCCTCATGCATTCCACACACTCCGTGCTCCAAGAGGGGCAGTCCAGCTACTTCAGCTAGGATTATGTAAAAGTAACTTATTTCCAGAAAATACACTTGTAATAAATACTAAAAGCAAGCTAAAAATGTGTCTCTAAAATAAGTGAGCACACCAAGTAAGTACAATCAGAAATCAATCTTTTTCTCATCGTGCCCATCAGCTACAAAAACTTGTATTTCTCCAGAAATCACAGAATCATAGAAGCATTTTGGTTGGAAGAGACCCTTAAGATCATCAAGTCCAACCATAACCTAACTCTGGCACTAACCCATGTCCCTAAGAACCTCATCTCTATGTCTGTTCAGCCCCTCCAGGGATGGTGACTCCACCATTGCCCTGGGCAGTCTGTTCCAGTGCTTCACAACCCTTTCCAAAATACCAACAAATCTACATACTAAAGACAGCCTTTCACTGCGACAGTCTCTCTCCATATGTAAAAACCTACATATCTATGCAGCAGGCAAATGGAAGGCAGCAGCTACTGAAATCTCCTGATTGTGATATCTGTGCACCTCATACCATTTTTGACTTTCAGATAAGTCAGGTAGGAAATTAAAGGATCAGTACAACAGAACTTTACTAGGGAAACATTAGGGGGTCTCCTGCGTCAGATGTCTCCTTGCACCTTTAAGTAACAACTGGGAATTTAATTACTTTCAAGAACCTCAGGTTTGGACATAGGTGCTTAAAGTCCTTTTTAGTTCTTTAAAAATCTGGTCTTTACCACCTTCCTCTCACTTTTCTCAATCATCAAAATCTGCGTGAAAGGCCCCGCAAGATGGACAATGACTGTGTGCTGTGACAGCAGACAATGCAGGACACATATACACAGAGTGAATGGAAGATGACTTGTTTGCAAAATACTTTCTTTACTATTTTTAGCAGGAAGATAGGAGTTGAACATTCAATTGCTGACATCAAGTCTGTCTCATGGCATATGTGGACAGACAGAAAACAATTACCTGGAACCTCAATAGAAAACTATGGATAAAAGGTAAATGGACACATAGTAAGATGTGATGCCCACTATATACTCAGTTTTAGGATGCACAGACACAGCAAATATAAGATGTGTATTGTCAGACAAATACTATCCAATAAAAGTTAAAAGAGCCCAGGAGTCTGGACTGACAAATTACATATAATGAACGAACAGGGAAACCCAAGTGATGTAGAACCCGATCACACTCTGCTTTAACGCAATTTCAAAATAAGATACATTGTGTCACTGGAAAAGGAACTTACTCCAGAGCCCGAGAGCAACATGTGTATGTCACGTCTTTCATAGGACACACACACCCAGGAGTGTAAAGCTGCCCTGGAGAAACTAGAACACGTGAAGGAGTCTGAGCAGAAACGTCTTCACTTTGAGGTGCCAGAGCCTTGGACCAGGCTGCCCAGAGAGCCTGTGGAATCCCCTTCTCTGGAGACATTCAAACCCACCTGGCCACATTCCTGTGTGATCTGCTCTGGTGAACCTGCTGTAGCAGGTGGGTTGGACCAGATATCTCAGAACATCCCTTCCAAGCCCAACCACTCTGCAATTCTATGAGGTTTTACCGCACACATACAGCGTGCCTTTCCCTTCTTCAGCGCTTCACCTTTTCAATGGCCTAACGCTTTTGTAAATGAACCGAAACAGGAACCAGGGACAGAGTGTCGGGTGTTAACAGCACATCCATTCAGGGCAGAACAGTGCTCCCATCACAGGAAACAGAAAGCACTGATGTCAGAGGTAAACCGCAGGGCATGTGCAGCACAAGTAAAGCCAAAAGAGCTGGCGGTGTTACCTGAGCACAGGACTGCTCAAGTGCTCTCTAGGTCTAAGTCTCCCTCAACCACCAAGGACATTCCCTTGCATCAGCTCACCTGCACTCCCTGAATGAAACCACCCCATCTCCCTGCACATGTAACTGCGAGGAATGACAGTGAGCGAGCAACACAGAAAACTTTGGAAGCTCTTTCCAGCTCTCCTGCTGATTTACTAGATTATTCCAATTCCCTGTGTTTCATTTTCCCTACTCGTAAAGAGGAGTTAATGATCATACACATACCCCAAACTTCTCGGGAAGGTTTACAAAGTGTTACGAGCTACTGTGTTTCTGTGAAGTGTTTAAAGACAACAGTTACAGCTAAAGAGTAGAGCTGATGTTACATTGTGATCAAACAATTACCACTAAACTAATTATACATTTGGAATAAGAATATACAGCACATAACTCCTGCTATCTTCATTGATGCTGGCTCCAGAGGTGTATCTGAATTCCAGAGAAAAAGCTTACTCCTTACTGAAGAATGCATCTTTCTTCCCCCTCTCTCACCAAAAATCCCCACAGTCTGCACACTGTACACGTTTATTGTTGTGCGAGCATCTGAGATCAACATTCCCACCTCATTGGGCTTGCGTTGGCTGGCTTAAAGCAAGCATCCATCTTTTCCCTCCAACCTCTGGACCACAGCCCTCCTCTCTTCTGAGTCTATTGACTGCTTACAGTTCTTCAGGCAATGACACATCCATATGGTTCTTAAATACACATCTCCAGCAGAATGCCGACTGCCACAAGCAGCACACCGTGCTTGGCTGCCCTGAGCCCGTCTCTGAACTGCCTGACATCTGGTCTGCATTCACTCGCAATGTAGACACACCCAAAGATCCAATTCAAGAGCATTAAACAAGTCACATAGCGGAGCGAGCAAGTATCTAAAGAAAAGGAAATAGCCTATGACATCTAGAGAAAGTCTGATCTGAGATGGGAAGCTTCCCCCCAAACTTCAGAGAATATGGGCCACTTTTCTCCACTCAGAGACAGGAAAAAGCCTGTCTCTTAACTGCTCACATGACAGCCTGAAAACAGGAGTGGAGTTCAGCAGGATATTATTACATGGCTGTACATCCTGCAGATGACAAGTACAATGTCATATACTCCTGGCATGTGTGTAGCATACGACTTCATTCCTGGAGAGCTACTCCAGCGCTCCCTCCTTTCCCACCCCAAGGCCTGACAATCAGAATGATGGCTTTTTCCACTTACTCTGTCTGCTCCTTGTGGATGATCCGGAGGAGCTGGGACGGCTTGTTTGTTGGGGTCCAGACGGAGAGAACTGGGGGGCAATGGCTGGGACCTTCCCCTTTCCAGGGCTGGTACTCAGCACTTCGGGAGTGCGAGGGATCTTGGGTTTGCTGGTGAAGGCTGAGGGAAACTCACTGTAGGAGGAGAGGGACAGGGTTAACAATGCATGGAGACATATGTACACCTACTAAGTGAAATCTGCAGTATATGTTGTGATAGCCTGACAGAGCACTCAAAATTCAGGGAGACTGCACATGGAAAGGAACACGGCACCACAGGTACTGCCCTGGGGCATGTACTAACCGCACAGCCTCTAAACCTGGCTCTATTGACCTGTCTGTCCTACCCAAACCTGATTCTTTGGACAACAGAATTGAACAGGTTCAGCTAAGTCCCCTGCAAACAAGTAACAGAGCTTTAGCTTGTTTTCCATTGTATTTATCACACATACAGATTCAATCTGAGGTGCAAAAAACACAGATATGCTACAGCACAAGAACACACCCTTTTAGGGCACAGACACTATTATTTCTCCCAGGTATAGGTCACAATCTCGGCAGAGAGAGGCAGCCTCCCTGACTCCCAGCTGTGATGAGATTTGTAGAACTCCCTGAAGGCTTTGTCAAAAGAGCAAAAAGCTGTGACAGCATCTGTGAAGTAAATTCCTTACGCACACAGGTTCCTTGGTCACACCGAGAACATAAAGCAGCTGCTGCTATTTCAGTCTGCATGTGCTGCAAGAATACCAGTCTTTAACATTTAGTCCATGACTGTGTGGGGGTACAACTGTCCTTCCCTCCCCCCAGCATCAATATGTTATTTCCCAGGTACAAAAATAGAGGCTACCAGGAAATAGCTAGCCTCTAAAATAATTCTGAATCTATACTCATGTTTGCTCTAGTGAGTCGATTTTCACTTAAACGGAGAAAAGGTTAAACTGAAATAACAGCTACCTGAAAAAGCTCATCATATTTAAAGGGAAAAAAGAGCAGAGCCAAAGGCAGGAGATCAAAAAAGGTGCCATGTAAAGACAGACGATTAAAATGGAAAGCCTCTGTGTTATTAGCTCCATCAAAAGAACCCTTTGTGACCATCAGAAAGAGTGATTAGGAGGATTTTCGAGACATTTAATCTCCCCTCCTCCCCTGGGAATGCTGCTGAGTCAGTGCTGATTAGACCTTCAATTCCCCTGCTTCACTTTGCAGGGAGATCTGAGCAAGTGTTTCTTTTGTATTTGAAATAGCATTAATTGTCTGTATTTTACATATGTATATGTTAACTGTTAAGGACAGAGACATGCTGGTTTGTCTGCTAAGAGCCATCTCTGCAGCCCTCTGAGCATTACAAGGATTACACCTGTCTCCTTTCAAAACAAGAGGTGGCAGATGGCAGCAAAAACATACTAGCATAACAAAACCAAAAAAAAGTAAGATGGGCTAGATAAAACCCCAAGCAGTGGATCACAGACATACTGAAATATCTCCCCATAAAATACTGTCATTGTTATTTCTTGTCATTTTACTCACCTTGGTTCAAGAGCCGGATTTTCAACTCACGAGTAATCTTATGTGTATTATGATACGCCAATGTAGACAAAAAAGCAAGATCCAACAGCTTTACAGCAGCTTTTCACCCATAGATGACCTGCTTTTGCTTATTCAGCACGAGATAACTGGGTTTGTATTCCTATACACTAAAAAGCATTTTTATAGCCCTGAACAATCTTCATAGTTTCCCTGCAATAACCCAGGCCAGGAAGACGATAAGCCCTTTGGAGGAAAAGTAATGTCACCATAACCACTGTGCTTCACACCAAAGAGAGAATAAATGCACAAAGGTCTCACAGGATGGCTCACACCTTTGCAAACTCTCCAGGAAAAGGATTATATGAAATAAGCTTGTAGCAAACACTCTGAAGTTTTAAAAAAAACTGCTGCTTTTCTGACAGGATGCAGAGCAAATCTCAGTCTCCCTGTGCCCAGGTGTCACTGAACCACCTCATCTTTTACTACATCGATAAATAAGCCTAGATCAACAGAAAAGAATTAAACCTCAGAATAACACCGAAAACTGCTATTTGGCATGCTTCAGAATGTGATGAGATCAAGAAAGAAGCAGCAAAATCTACTGTGGGAAAATGTTCCATAGTATTTGGTAAAGGACTCATTTATGACAAGGTGTGGTAATTTGAGAGCAAGTGCTCAAACAAAAAAAAAACCAAACCACACCACACCAAATAAAAAAAGCAAACCCATAACAAACTCACACAGAAACCTACATGTGTATTGACAAGAAAGAAAACTGTTTACTTAGAAAAAATGAAAATAATTGTATATAAAAAAGTACATAATGGACTGACACTGCAATTGGAAAAATCAACCAGGAGATGTGACAGGACTTGAACACACAAAGATGAGTTAGATCATTTTTTCCAAGAGAAATACACTTGGACTTTTGGCCATTTTTACCAGATTATCAGAAAATCAAGACCATTACAGACCTAAGGTGGCTTTGCAGAGTTTAAACTCTATTATGATGATACTGGACATAGTCACAATAAAAAAAAATAAAGGGCTTTTTTCAGCTAGCCACAATTGTAAACTCGAGTCTATTACAAATTTAACCTCAGTTAGCTAAAAAGCACAAAAAATCTGTATTTTTACATGCCCAAAATGCAGCAGGGAATAGCAATGCAGGGGCAGTCTGACATGCATCGGCTAGAACAACCATTTGTTCCAGTGGAAATAAAATAACTGCAATAGACATGTCAGCACTAGGGCCTCATTCTTCTCTTCAACTGATTTAGCATAATTTCACTGATCTCTGTGCAGTTAAATTCCCAATTTATACTGCTAAGGAAGAGGGGAAATATAGCAGCAACCCCTTCATCACCACAACTCAGCCCTTTTCATATGTACCTCTTCTAGGAAGGTCTTAGCATTTGCCTAATAGGAAGGAGCCACCTCTTACAGTGGTCAAAACTATGACCAAAGCACTGATTTATTTGCTCCATTTGTTTTGCAAACAAATTAAAGTATGCTCCCAAGAATGAAAGAATGAAAAGGCAGGTCTAGGTATTGCAACACCAACATATTAACAAAAGATCCTTGATATAGGAAACCCTGTGTTTGCTTGGACTGTGGATGGCTACATTCCCATATCCGTAACTCGAGGCTGCATTTGTAAATCCAAATTACTGTGTGCATGCTAAGGAAGTACGCAATCAGAAGATATTATCTTCTTTTGCAGGATACTGCACCTGTGCCTTCAGTCCATCTGTTACTGACATTTGCACATATTCATGAAGAAAAATTAAAGATTAGTGGGGATACATCTTTTTAATAATAGATTATGACTGTAGAGAACCAAAGCCAAGGTGGGGGCAAGATGCTGCCAATTTATGACTTCTCACAAGCCAAGGGCTGAAAAATAATCTCTCCATCACAAAGCAAGCAATTTGGCCATAAATTTTTCATGGTCTATTTGTATTTGTAGTATGTGCTTAGCTACTGTTAGGACAGGCAACAGAAATCAAACCAGTAGTGCTGGGGTGGGGGTATGACTACTCAGCACTTCAGCTGCTAACCAGTCGTAATTTGTTGACAATATAAAATTTTTCAGATCTCACCATGGAAACAGCACAACTAGGAAGGAAGGAAGGCAAAAACAAACAGCAAAACCACACCAAGCCCCCCCGAAACTCCAAACCTACAGGCATCTGTAGGCCAGAAGGAGACAAAGCCTCTAAATAGAGTCCAGTTTTCAAAGTGCTAGAGCTTTAACTGATGCAAATAATTAAGCACTTCTGAAAATTCAAGTCTATAAAGAGTTGGTAAAACCTTTCCTGTACCACATCTCCACCCATTCTGTGTTTTAGTTTTGGAATGTACTTGCTTTTAAAATTTCTCTGCACTCACTGTTTAAAACTTGGCCCAATCAAATTAGCTATAGGAAAAAGTTGTTAATGTCTGAAGGACACATACGGGCCCCGAAAAACGTTGGTAAACTGTGGTCCGATTGCTAATGAATTCCTAGTTCTCATCCAAGATATAACATCACAGTCCTACATGTGACAAAGGCTTCACAGAGGGCTCAAGGTATGACCAGGAGATGAAGAGCAAGATCTTGCACCTTCCTTTGACAGAAATTATTTCAAGGAAGAGATGAAAACCATTGCTGAGAGAACTCCTAATACTGCCTCCACTGCTATACCTGTCTAGTGGATAAATCAGAGGCTCTAGTCAGCAGTGCTAGCAGCTCAGCATGTTTAAACACTTTGAATCCACTTAAATGCCGAATTTTTCTTCCTTATGCAAGTTAATTCCTGCCCTTTTCCCACAGTCCTACCTATTCCTTTACTAAGAATGATTTTTCATGGGTTAGAGTCAAGTCATCTAAGGAAGCAATCAGGAAGTTTTATTTGCAGAAGACTGCATTGGACATACATGTAAAGTTCATTAATTATGTCTTGCCTGAGATTGTTCCCATTCTGGACCAGACGCTTAGAAATTGAACAGCTGCCTCTGGCACAGCTAAGGGTATTTTTTTTGGCAAGTACCAGCACAGCTGTCTCAGACCAGACTACATCATGTATCAAATGACTTCAGATTGTCTTTACAGCAGCATGGAATTAGCTGGTAAGTCCCCTCAGACTACTCCCACACCTTTAGATACTCATCTGCATAAATTATACCTATGAGATTGCCCATTTACTTCGTCCTGGGTCAAGTCGGTAGATCCAGAAGACAAGATATTGTCACCAGCTGAGATGCTTCTGTCCATTCTATGGCCTGATGGAAATACCTCAGATGACTTCATTTCAACTGCTGTTAAAAAAAAAAATACAGTTCAGTAAGGAGTTGTCTCTTTACAGTTTTATTAGAAACACAATCAAGTCACAATTCCTGTGGTAAGAAGGAAACCCTGAGAGACTGGCAGGTTACTGGGTCAGTGTGGCAGAGCGCGCTACGGCTCGGCAGCTGGGCCCAGAAAACTGCAAGTGTGCGTGTGTCCAGCCCTTTGCAGCTGGAAAGTAGAACATGCTTTTCAAACAGCTATAATCTGCATGTGCAATGGGTTGGGAGTGTGCAGACCACCAGTTAACATCTATCAGCTAATGACTGATACCTCATTAAAGCCACCACTTGCGGTTGCCTGTACATATCCATAGTAAGAGGCAGCCGCTGTGGGCAAAGAGCAGCGTTCTACACTTCTGTCAGCCTTCAGGTCTGGTACATTTGTTCAACAAACCTCACTTTCTGCCTTGTGCTATTGGAGAAGGGAAGGACAGTTTGCTGAGAGACACAAGGCTACCAAGATGTGCAGGTTTAACAAGACTTTAGGGAAACCTCTAGCTCCATTCCTCCCACGCTGACTCGCTCCCATGCGCGATACGGATGCAGATCGGGTCTCTCCCAGACAAGGGTTTGACTGCCCAATACATGTTCTGTCTGACATTCAGCATAATATGTGTAGCAAGATGACCGGGTTCATCTCTAGTCTGCAAGTTTTCTGCTCACAGGAGACAAAACAGAAAAAAGAGCGAGAATTACTGACTTTTTAGCAAAGTGCTAAAACGGGAGGATGGACCAAGACTAAAGCAGACTGACTCAAGAATGGCTGAATAAGTCCAGGCATGGAGAACATTAAGAACTGCTTTCATTTTTAGAAAACAAAAGAGGATGAAGGTTTCTTGAGGCTGAACTTTGCTTCTTTGAGATATGACCTCAATGAGAGTAACTGTCCACACGAATATTTTATTCTGTTTTTTCACTCTTGGTCTCTTACTATTCATTTAATGGCTTGACTGCGTGAAACTCTGAATCCCCAAGTATTGTATGGAAAATACATATTCTGAAGTGAGCGGGTTCCTGGTACTGCATAACGACCATCAGAACTCAATAAACAGCACATTTATTTCACAGCAAAGATGTTCGGCAGGGCATGATGAGTGTCTCCAGAAGCAGTACAATTATTTTTACACCTTTCTGCTGCGTACTGTTCCCTGACATATCTTAGAAGGCACTAAAAGAGACAGGGTTTATTTTCCACTGTCTTAAATAAAAGCCTTTTCAATTTAAGAATTACTAAACCCACTGCCTTTTGGAAAACAGGGGATGTCCAAAGACCTAGTCAGATCATTATACAGAATGTAAGTCCTGCCACTGACATGAACAACCAGGGGCTCCAGCAGTGCAGTCTGTCTCTTCTGTTTATCCCCATTTCTAAATCCCACAAAGTATGAAAAACAAGCATGTATTTGACTCTGTTATCACAGAAACCTGAAATAAACCTCTGGCAATTCTTCAAGTAGCTCAGTATTGTTTTACAGCCTGAATTAGTGCTAGAAAGGATTGTCTCTGCCACACACAAAAATTATTTGTCTTTTTACATGTATAATGCATGCAAACTTGCAATATGCTATATATTCTGACCTACAAGATATTTCTGCAAGGAAAAAAAGTACTACAGTCTATTTCTCTTGTTAGTATCCACCTGCATATAATTTTGACTGAAAACAGCCAACAAACTGTTTTAGAAGTAACATTCTGACAAAACGAAACAAGAAACAAAGCAGGAACTTTTCCAGCATGAAGGCTTTAAATCAAAATTATCCATCAAAAGTCAACAACATTTACTTTGCTGACTTAGGTTCCCTGTTTAAACTTTCACACAAATCTCTAGAAAAAAACTGTCAGGCAGCATCAGTGGAACAGAAAAGGTCACAAAGGTGAGCGAATGCATTTGGCTGGCAAAATATTATCAAAATGTGTTTCAGATGGCACACTGGGCTCCTGGTGGCTGCATAATGCCTTAGAAATTGCAACGAATGACACTTTAAACCAGCAAATAGGAACAGCTTTAATACCTGCTTGGCTTAATGTCCTTAAAGGAGCATGATTATGTAAAATGTTTGTGGTTTTTTTTTTCCTACAAAGGAAAGCTTTGCTTTTGATTAGTTTACAACTTCTGTTGTGCTGTGTTGCTGCCCCTGGCCAGGTGACCTCCCCATAGAACGGGCTCAGCTGCTCTCCAGGTTGTGCTTGAGGACAGCAGCTCTCGCTCTTACACGACAGTAAGAACCCAAGTGCCCATCTTGAACAGGAGCTTCATCTGCTCCTATCACACGGCTTTCATTCAGCATGTTATATTTATCAGCTCGAGGCATTACGCAAGCAGATTCCTGCCTGCAAGACCTCGGTTACTTTTCTCAGAATCCTTTTCATTTCCTCTAGGAAATTTAAAAAACAGAGAAAAAAGTATGCTATTCCTTTATGGCTTCAAAGCATATTTTTTCAGCAAAGTCAAGTCATGCTTTGTCTGCACTTATTAATAATTCTGTACCAGATATGCTGCAAGATCCTTTATCTAAGACTTCAGAACATTTTGCCTCAAATCCCTAATTGTAAATGTTAATGAATCCCTTGCAAGAAATTTGAAACTCCAACATCCATGATCCTGTGCATATCAGAAGTTCAGAAATCAAGTATTTCATAAGTCTATAACCTTTTAAATTCCATCACTTGTTTCTGAGCTCTCGGGTCCAACTGAGTTTGCATTAATTTCAGCTTAAGTTGCAAGGACAGAATCTTTAGCAGCATCACCCACAATGCAGCCATACAGCACAGGGCTTCCCATCCTCCACAGCCTTTTATGGTTCGAATGTAGTTGCAAATCTAAGCAGATAACTGCAGCTGCCTTCAGCTTTGATACAGAGGTCTGGCCAACGGAGCCTGCAGGTGCCAGCAGACACTGATTCATTTAGATCCAAAACAAGGGTATATTTGATCAAGGGGCTTTGCCTGTTGGGAAGCGCACTGTCTCTTGGGCTGCAGTTGTTTCCCTAGGCAGAGGACACGGTGGAGTGAAATACAGTAAACTTTGCACATCGGAAGCCCTGGGTATGATCCTTGGCCCTTCCACAGGGAGCAAGATGGAGCAAAGTAAGTGAGACCATTGGTCTCTGCTGACCACATATTATGTTCTGTAGACATTCGTTTAACTCAAGCCAAAATACCAACCGTGTGCCCCAAGGTCTTGCAGACTACCCTGCGCTGATTCCAAGACCACATTTAAAAAAACCCAAACAACCAACAAAACAATCTACAACACAGAAGCTAGGCCTCAAACGCCTGCCCCAGTCAAGAAAGACAGTAGTTAACAACAACAGAATATCCTTACACGAAGGGGAAATGCAGAGGTCAGAGATGCTGGACTTGCTGCCACCACAAACGGGAGGATGACCACTCGGCAGAGACCGCAGCTTCTCATCCCTATCGTGACAAGAATTGGTATCGTTTTCTGACCTGAAGGAGAAAGGAGAATGCCGGGTGATGAATGTTCGCAGTATAAAAAGTTGCATGAGAGTAAATTCTGATTTCTTCTAATTGCCTGTAATGACATAGAAGATATTAAAATTATTTTATATTTCATATTGCAAACTAGCTCTAAGGACATAATTTAACTGCATAACTGTAGCTCCCCCAAACCAGCTGAAGGTAGATGTATTTGAAAATAACATTTTTCCTACTGCAATAAAATAGCTGAGGAAAGGAAACTGTAACTCCTTGCAGTCTGAAGACCCAAAATACCAGCAGGACACAAAGAAAAAGACTGTAGCAGTGGGCCTGAGAGGTCTTCAATACTTAGCTTTTTCAATGATTTAAGATTTGCTCCTGAGTGTTACAAAGATTTCACTTTACAGAGAAATACGCAACACAAACTTAAAACCAAGTAGATAAGAAATAGAACCGTTGATTTCCCAAGTGAGGTGGATCAATGAGAAACTGAAGGAGCTGAGGACAGAACAGGGACAAGATCGCTTAGTAATAAGCAATAAAACACAGAAGCAGCAAGAGAAGTGCGAAACGTGTGTGAAAAGAAGTTGGCAGACACAGAAAGTTTCCCTGCCCACTACCAGGCTAAGGCAACTAGACTATATACTAGACTATATTTCTAGTTAGAAGGGATGCAGTCCAAGGAGGCAGTTAATGATTTCACAGCTAAATCCGTTTCTAAGGAAACAGCTAGCAGAATATTAAGTAGTTCAGTCCCCCTTGAGCGATCTCAGCCAGAGAGTCCTTAAGGAGGAGGGGAAAAAAAAGAAGAAAAAAAAGCCCCCTCCGCCCCGAAAAAAAGCAGCTTGCCAGTATTTCCTGACTCCCTCAGCTCTGTACAGGAAGAGCTTGTCCATGTAGGGATCCCACGACAATTCATCTGAAGTAAGTAGAGCCTTGTCTGCACTGAGAAGTCATAGAAAAATTAGCATGGAATAGCTGCTACATGTGCAGGGGCTATTCTGCATCAACGTTCTGTGTGAATACTTCCATTCAGCACTAGAAATCTACTCCCTCTCTTAAAGGTTTGAACCAACAACTCATAAAGAGATATGTTATAGTATCTCCATCAATTGCTTCCTCTTTCACAAGGTTTTAAAAATATGATATGATCAATACAATACAATATAATATTTATAATATAATATTTAAATGTAGTTTAACTACTCTACTGAATCCAAAACTTCACATCAACTGTCCCAGATTGTCCTCAATCAGACAAGATGCATACGAGGGTAAAAATTCTGATGTCTTTCATGCCATTTCATCTGATACAAACAGAAACCACTTAAATTATTCAAAATACGAAATTAATCCAGTTCAGATATTGCTTTCAAATCAAGGCAGCTAAGATTTGGTCACTCTTATTGTCTTCTTCCTGCAACACTTCCTAACAGAGTATTTCCTCATTTTAGTAAGTGAATTCTTACTAAAATTAGAACAGCATAATAGCCAAAGCTTGTCCTCTTCTGTTGTAAAAGGTAATTCAGAATACCTTCATCTATTTACTGCAGTTTTCTTGCACACAAATTAGTTAGACACAAAATACAGACTTCTCATTCTGGGTGGTATCTCATGCTTCCTCCTTAAAACACGGGAGCACCAAACACTCGTTATTTCTACCATTTGGCCAGAGCAGCAGGGAAATTGATTTTCACATATTTTCACCGTGTTAGATCTCTGCTGTTTACATTCTTCCTCCTTAGTTTACCCAGTGAGGCAACCTGTAAAGACTGCTTCCCACCACCAAACTACGCTTCTCTGAGACCCAAAGCTACCAGAACCAGCATGAGCAGAAAAGTGTTTTTGATTTGCGTCCAGCGGTGACCTGAACCCGTCTTGCGGAGGCACAAGCTGCACGGCTGTTCTTAAGGAGATTCGAGTTTTGACAAAAGCCGGGACCAGCATCACTCTGGTATCCAGGATACTGTTAAGCAAACGTATGGTGTGGGGAGATGGTGGTACAGGGGGGCACGCGATCACCTCGAGAAATTACTTCTGACGCATGAATGGCAGCGAGTTACACAGAACCAAGAAATTAAAGCCACTCCTCCAGGTTTGCCACCGCTTTTCTGACTTCCCATAGGAAAGTTACTTCATTTTCATAAGCTTGTTTTTCTCCCCACTTATAAAGCAGGAATGCAATGTCTAGACACTCCAGTGGTAACTAGGATTTATTCCTGAAAAATACTTTATAAATAGGCTGTAAGGCCACCCCTAGCAGCCAGTTCCACAGAATCAGTCCAGGTCTCTGAGCCCACCATGAGCAAAATACTGTGCAGGGAAACTGGGACCTTGAACTTGGTAATGCTGACCCCACAGTAAAGCAGCAATGTATATTTAGTCATGTATCAGTCAGTTTAGATATTTAAGGCTTGCAGTTCTTTCGGAGGACTGCAGGAAAATTATTAGATAATCACTATGTTACTAATATGAGCTTATATTGATTAATTGCTGTTTTCTTCTTATACATGCAATTAATACGTAGGAAGAGGGCTTGCAAAAGCTGTGGACATTATGATGGTGCAAAAGCTCACCACTGTGAAAAAGGACACCAAGTAACAAAGTAAAAGCTCCCAATCTGCATTTAGGCTACAGCAGGCAAAAGAAGTAAGTGCCATGCTCAAACAGGTGCCATTTTTTTCCAGGCTAGTACTCAGAGGAAAAATCAAGATTGTGCAAGACAAATTCTGCCCTGGGATAGGCAATGGTTCTTCTTTTGTGCTTTGGACGCGTATGTTTTTGATGGTATTTGGACGACTCAGGATGGTTCCCAGCCAGATCACCTGCTTGTGTGAATGCTGATGCCAGCACAAGAGAGCAGGAGCAATAAATACGGGTAAGACAAAGCTGGGACCACCCTGTATCCACAACAGATGTGACTTACATCACATTCAACTACACTCATGTAACTACAGACTACATCGATCTTCACTGTTTTCTGTATGGATCTTCCGCACTGAAGTGGGGAAGAAGTGTATTTTAAGAAATAGAAAACACAAACATGAAAGCAAAGAATGGCAGGGGGTATGACATGGGACAGTCTTCAGACTTCAAGGCTGATACGCTCTTCTAAGAACCACCTCTACCTTCATTAGACTGTTGTATTACCCACACATTTTAATGTACTTAGCTATACCAATACTGTGACTTTTGAGTGCTATTTTCTATACTTTGTTGGAGCGATTCGTGGTCTCTCAGCTTAAGCATCTGCAGAAATGAAAACATTAAATCCCCATGATAAACCGCTGCCTGTATCATAGCTACCTAGATTTGATCAAATCAAAAACTGTATGCAACGGAAAGTAAAAGTCATTTAACTTTGAGTTCTCATTGGTATTTTGCTTCTTCAGTCAAGACAGTGCAAAGAAGTCTCATCTCAGAAAACAAACGATTGAGATACAGTTGCTCTAACAGAAGGCACAGCATATTTCAGGAGCTCTATGCTGTAACATTTCTTTATTCCATTTACAATGCAGCCTTCTACCTCTGACCCCAGTCACATCAAGACCAAGGTGCCACAGACCTGCCCACTGCAAAAAGTATTTGTTCCAAAGCAGGAAATCCGACACACCAAGATTTTTGCCTTTCCCATTTTCTGTTTAATCTGTTCTCTTATGGGTAGGTAGCAAACCTCTCCAGAGAAATATACTTTCTTGCTTATAAAGTGGAAGATCTCTGACTTCTTAGACACTCCATGCAACTTAACAGTAGAATATGAGAAGATGAAATTACTATGAACACACAGGATATAACACAAATTTAAATCAAACTGATCAGGAAACATATACTCAACTATTCCAAGTATGTGACCTAAGCCAATGGACCTTCCTCTGCGTACAATATTCCTCTCCTTTTCTTTGTTTTGAAATTATCTTTAAGGAACGATCAATGGCAATGCACTTTTAGGTAGAGAAGGTGGGGTTTTTTTATTTGTTTGTTTGTTTTAAAGGAGTTTAAAATAAATCCAGCTTGTCTCATTTGTTTGGACTTACATTAGGGACATAGTTCTGTGATAACCTGGTGTCACGGGTCTCTGGAGAGGTTCATCTATACTCTGATGGACACCAGGAAACAGCTTCTTCTTGGTTTTTGGAGTATGAGTCATTATCTGATACAAGGGAAATAAAGTAATAAAAATGAGAATGCAGTAGAAAGACATGTAACTGGACCCATAGAGAAAATTGCATCAGAAACTAAATTACATTCTTGTGTCACTAGATAAAATTCCTGGAATCACTGTAGGCTGTTCTATGACATCTTATCTCATGTTACATTTCCAACATCAGCACTGGTAGACCTACAGAGTTCAGGAGGCATACAGTCACGTTTATCTCAAATTAGTCACAGCACACTAAATGGCGCATTTATGCCAGCCTTACACTTCTTTACTTAATGCCTTTTTGCTGCTTGAGGTAAGACATACAATACACGATCTGGTATAGCGCCTGCAGGAGCAGTTAACTTTTCAACTTAAAAAAAAATACTCAGACCAGCAGAGTGTTCCAGGATTAATAACTTGCTCACCACTTTGCTTTGTGTGCTCAGAGTCACTGAGGTAACACTAGAACCCTAAGGCTGACTTTAGCTTATTATTAAGCCACGGCCTGACCACCTCCTATGAAAGGGTAGCTCAAACTTATTCTGCTTCTTCTGAACAGCAGCTAATACAACAGACTGTGGAAGACTCCGACTGCTGTGTGGGTAGAACCTGGCTCTTCAAGCAACAGTTTGAAGAAGAAAAGATTTTAGAAAGTAATGAAACTGCTGAAATTTAACACTTAATCCAGCAATTTAATTTATTTCAAGGTGCTAGTGAGTGGTACTCACTCCCAGGTACTCAGTTGTCAGCAGCTTCTCTCCTGCAAGCTCTCCCAGTTGAGGCTGCAAAACCTCGTCTTTGTCCAGATCAGACTCCATGATGTCACGGTCCTCCTGCAAGAGCAACACGCATGTTATTTGAGCCCAAGTTCCAAGTAGTTTTCATTTCAAAATTAGTTCTCCCTTCAGTAGTCACTTGGATGATAAGAACTTCCAGTACTGTTAGTATTGCACATGTAAGTGGTAATGTACAAGCATTTTCTATCAAAAAAGTAGACCTAAAGACAAACTCACCTAAACTTGTGATATAACTAGAAACCAAAGAATCCTGAAAGGATAAAAACCCCACAAACACTTCACCAAAATGTGAAGTATTAATTTCAAAAGTTGTCCTCCTTCAAATTTCCAACCCCAAACAATTATTCCTTGCTTGACCCAATAAAGGCTGAGGAAAAATCTCAGTCATTAGCATCTTCGTAGAACACTGCGTGCTGCTGTGAAGAGATGCACTGCTCTTCAGCATGCAACGCTTAACAAGCACCCAGTATGAAACTTGGAGGTTTCGTTTCTTTGGATCTGCCCAAGTGAATCTAGACATACGGTACAGGCTGAAAAAAACAAAAGCAAAAAAACCCCAACCGATGGCATTTCTCAGCCACATGGGAGGCCGAGAAAAGGTCATTCTTGTTCTCTCGTTTGTTTGTTTGTTTGGGGTTTTTTTTGTGGTAAAAACCAAACAAATAGACCACCAAAAACACAACCCCCAAACTTAAAGTAAGTCAATTCTAACAAAAACCAACCAACCAAATAACCCACAATTCCACAACCCCCCACTAAACAAAACCACCAACAAAATCACCAAGGAAAGTTACCATTCAAGTAAAGAGGATTGTAGGAAACTTGACAGAAAAGTTGTGCAGATCTTTTTATGAGTCAGTATCATCTGAGCATAAATTTAAGTTAGACTGTAACAACTAGTAGTAAAAATAAAGTAAGCACACCTTAAAACATTTCATAGTCTTTCCTGAACATAAAACCAGCATTCCATGAGATTGAAATGCTCACGTGAATATTCAGCACTCTGGGGTATGTCCCTCTACCTTGACAAATCACTGCAGTAATTTATTGCTGTGTATTGCCTGAAACATTTAATCACTCATTTTCAAGAAATAGAGGCACAATAAAAATCCTTATTGCTGGGCATTCAAAATCCCTCCTCAAGCTGTAGTTTCTGAAAGGTGAGAGCACGGTTGTCTGACAGCAGCTGTTTTTACAGCAATGTGAAGCAGCAGCAGCAGCTACTCATGTTTGCAGGGAAGCTTTAAAGCTGACAATATGGAACAGTACAAAATTGTTGGAATCGGCACTTTAGGATACAAATATCATACAAGAAGGCAACAATCCTCTGTTGTAATCAACTTCTCAAGTGAAAAGTACAAAGAATTCACTCTTCAGATCGACAAGCCAGGAAATTTTAAAGTTTGAGTGACTCTTCCAGCAAACCAGAAGTTGTAGCACAAGAACAAGACAGTATTTTTGAGGGGATCTCATCAATGTTTATAAATATCTCCAGGGTGGGTGTCAGGAGGATGGACCAGACTCCTTTCAGTGGTGCCCAACGATAGGATGAGCGGCAATGGGCACAGACTGAAGCACAGGAGGTTCTATCTGAATATGAGGAGAAACATCTTTCCTTTGAGGGTGCCAGAGCACTGGACCAGGCTGCCCAGAGAGGCTGTGGAGTCTCCTTCTCTGCAGACATTCAAAACCCACCTGTGTGATCTGCTCTGGTGAACCTGCCGTAGCAGATGTGTTGAACTAGATGTTCTCCCCAGCCATTCTGTGATTAAGCACTCCTTCTTCTGATGTCTTATCTAGCTGAAGTGCATTTTCACACTGCAGCTTACTGGTTTTATTGCCAGGTGTGGACAGGATCAGAGGGTGTCTGTTAAATTGTCACTGTACAGTTAGATAGCGTAGCTCAAGTTGTAACTATTTGAATTAGAGCTATGATATCACACATTCACTTTTACAAGCAGCTTTTAAAGATGGTCCGAGTCAAATAAAAAGCAAATGTAGAGATCAAATACTGAATATACATTAAGTTAATATTCTCTCAACTGTTCTGTTAAATACTAAGCAACCAGAAAAATATTATGCACTGTGACTGTGGGTGTCAACACACCACAGATGGCACATAACGAAGGTGGGTATGTACTCCAGAAGCACCCTGAGCTCTGCACTAGTCAATTTAAAGCACAGCAGACAAACCTGAAAGCCAATTTATTTCTGAATAATAGTATACACGTTGATTTTTTCATTTGGTTTATATGCTCCAGCGTCACACACTACAGAATCTTAAGTTTCTGAGTGTATGATGCTCTTAGAAATGCCAGAATTATCCTCCAACAGGCTAAACCACATCTTGGAGCTAGTGTTTAGAAGAAAGTAGTAATTACCACAAGGTCTGCTCAAAGCTAAGACAGAATTCAATAACTCTAAATTAAAAGCAGACAAAATAAAAAAACCCAACAAGGTAATAGTAACAGCATAGGGAACCTTCATACACTCTTAGAAACAATAAAAGTTGGGGCAAAACCTGAAAACTAAGTCTGCATAAGAGTTTTTTTGTTGTTTAAGTTGTGAATGTACAAATATTGATATTTACTTAGATCAGCAATAAATTATAATATCAGCAAGCAGTCTGAATGCGCATCATTAAATTGTCAATACAAGGACACGCTCTGAAAGACATTCAGTCTGTCGTAGTTTTTAAAAGTTACGTAAAGACAATAGTTCTGATAAAGTTTTCCAAAACTTTCTGTTGCCAGATCACAACATTAGATGTTATCACAGAACGCCATCAAAGAACAATAACTTACTGCATTTCCAAAATACAAAAGGGCTCCAAGCACTGAGGCAGTGAATCAACAAATCTTTGCTTATTTAACCAAGTAAGAACGTTATGCATTTTGTGTAGCATTTTGCTGCCATGCTATTTGTAGACTATATTTTCTAAACTGGGGACTAAGAAACTGGGCCTCCTTGCAGCAGGACAGAATTATAGTTCCCAGCAGCAATAACAGTTCTAAAATCGGCTTAAGGAGACTTCTTTTTAATATAATGGCAAAGCTAATGAAAAACTGGAATCAGACACTTCTGTTTCAAATGCCTACAGTTATTTTTGAGTCAAATAATAAGTGACAGAAGTCTCTTTTAATCACATGATGGTTCAGCGGTAAAAACGCATTATGAAATTATTTGACCTAGAGCATTGCGTGGGACTGTGAGCAGCAGCAGCAGCTTGTGGAGGGGGTATGACTGGAGAACTCACCTTCCTTTCATTTCCAAGAGCGGGTAAAGTAATGAAAATGTTCAACACTATCAGGCAATTCAGTGTCGCACCTTTCATGAAGGAGCTCCTTATCTCTGCTTTCCCAACACAGCACAGTATCCTCCAAAAAGGTATACTAGAGTTCAAGCAAAAATATGAGTACTTTGGATTCTCACAATACACCTAAGACGCTCAAAGTCTTGGAACATCAACCAAAGGGTGTTAAGCAGCGTATTAAACAAAGAGAAGTTATAACAATTAATCCCCGGAAAACATGTCTTGTACATCAAGCATTGGTTTTGGCTGGAAGGAGTGGAAAGAAAACTCACTTCAGGACTGCAGGAGGTGAAACAATTACACTACTATAATCCTATTAGGAAAAAAACCCAAACCAAACAGTTTACTGTACCCCCTTAGAACAAAAGAAGGAGAGTCAGTTGTTAAATAAAACTTCCTTGTAGCTCTAAACTTAGAATTTCCACATAGCTCTAAATTTAGGCAAAGTCACACGGGTAATCAGTTCACGTGTTCACCGCCTATTGTGCCACAACACAGAAATTTGCTAAATAATGCAAGCAGTGCAAAACCTCCCCAGACGCTGCCAGGCAAAGGCTGGATCCTGCAAGGTGCTGCACCCCGTGGCAGTTGAGGACACACCACACCTCGTACAATCGGGACACACGTTTTTCTCTGCTTTCCAAACATAAAAGGTTCAACGTGCACTTGAGAATGCGCTCAGTCACCTGCAGGACCAGGGCACGTCTCGCTGTCGCATGGTTGTCACTGCTCAGCAGCATTCGCAATAAAGTACAACAAGCTGGTAAAGGTGGATACAACTGACTTGGTAAACTTTATATGGCTTGTTCTTTGTCGGTCAGGACAAAACCTTTTTCTCTAAAAACTTGTTTTTCACTAAATATATGTTCTCCAGTAATATTTATGATACAAGCATGTTTTGCAGAGATCACCCTCAACGTCCCTGACTTCTTCAGGGCAGGTACAATATAAACGTCTGTGCACATACACACCCATCTAAATACGTACAAATGCTATTCCAAGGACTTTTACCGTAGCTGTTATTTTAAATTTCTCAAGCAAGATTTTTCAATAAGAGACAAGCATTACGTGGTAGACATATTTGAGACAAAACTCCCATGTAACTCCCTACATAGTATATTTTCAATGTCCACCATGAACTTATGACAACATCACCAGTAAAGACTGGGTTTAACATTTCCTTCACATCATTTACACCTTGCTTTTCTTGTTAATTTAGATGATCAAACATGCTGGGTTGTATACACCTGGGATCCCATCATTCTATGCAGACAGCTTCTTAAAAATGCTGAAGTATTAGTATAAAATGCGTTTATTAGCAAAGACAGAAATACACAGCTAACCAGTTCATATTTACTATGACATAGCTTCTCATGCGTACTTTCTTTTTTTTTTCTCTTTTTATGGGACTTATTTCTTAATTTGTAATTACTGTTTTCCTTCATTTCCTTCATTTCCTTCATTACATACAGACAATTTATTAAATATATTTCAAAGTTTCTAAACAGCGAAAGAAGTCACACCCTGAGCAGATCATGATACTTTAAGAAAAAGTAACAACATGTTTATAAAATATTCTGGTGATAAACTGGTTCATTTGGTTCCTTTATTTTTAACTGCTGAAATGGGTCTGCTTAAAAGCAATGTTTCTACTGCTACAGTAACTTCTAATCTCTTCACTTATTTCAAGTTATAATCCTTTATCACAGAGGTTGTGACATGCCAAAATAAAAGAGTAGGACTTCACATGAAGATAAGGGAATGGAAACAGATCCAATTTTCTTGTTAATATTAATACACCTTGGTAACTAAACCAAATTAAAACCCCAAACCAAAAAAAGCCAAACGAAAACAAAAACCAACCAACAAAACAAAACACCAAAGTCTGGCTTATTGACACAAATCTTTTCTGTCTAGAAGGTTAAAGATTTTTCTAAAAGGTGTCAGAAGGCCTTTAAACTTACTTCCTCATCCTCCTCTTCCTCTTCATCATCAGACACAATACTATCATTTAATGGCTCTTCTAGAAAGAAGCAAAACAAAATGGTGTAAGCGTACATGTGCAACTTCACAGAATCTCTAGTTATTGCTTCTCTTTTGCAACATTAAGATTTAGCTTGCTTCTCATACAGACATCCTGTTCTTTTCAGGACAACTATTGGAATTATTTGCTTCTAATAAAGCATTCTAGAAATCACTGAAATTGGGAAAATGGCAGAAACAGAAACACTCCGGAATATTTATTTTCTCATAAATCCCACTATAAGGTCCCAGTGTATTTACTGACTTGAATGAAAATGTGTGCACTTGCAAGTTCATCCATTTTTCAACTAATTTTAAATAAGAGATTCTACTTCTCCCTACAAGCACTTCAATATTATACTGGTTGTATAAGTAAAAAGATAGTAGAATACTCATCGTAACTTTTGGACAAACTAATTTCTCTAGGAAAAAGCAGCCAGGCTTGTATTGGACATGTGTACACTCAGCTTTTACTCACCAATCAGACAAAACCTTTTTAAAATATGATTCACAGGTAGAAGAGGAACAATTCTATAACCTTGATGAACAAATATTGCAGAGTGGCAATACAGTGTTTAAATACTTCATTTTTTCTTTTAGAAGCTAAGACCATAAGTTATGCAGTCTTCTGCTCTTTCCAAAAGCCAAAGAAAGCAGTCAAACTTGTCCTACTTTTACTGTACAGAAAGATTTAATCAGAACTCATCTTCTTTTCATTATTTGCCTTTTCTTTCTTCAGCCTTCATTGCAAACACAAGGAACAGAAAATACAATAAATAGTCTACATCCTTATATTTATCTGTATTAACACTGCATCTACAACTCCTGGGACCCATCAACATACTGTCCAAAAAGGATTTTCTCTGTCCCCTATTTAGGATATGCCATTTCAGATAATAAAGCTCCTCAAGAGATAAGAAGAGCAGAGAACAGACCTGTTCCCTAAATCCTGTTTTACAAATTGTATTACCTGTTTATTTTTGCGGTTGACAGCAGTCTCTCATTACTGTGAGGCCACTGGCATGAAATAAAACAGTCAAGGTCATAATATTTACAGTTCCAAGACTTCGGGATTAAGACCTATTCAGCCTTTTACTTCTTCTTTATAATTGTAACACAAAAGGAAATTTTAAAATACACGTGACATTCAAATCCTGACATTCACTATTCTCCCTCTCTCAGACCATCACACTATTGTTATTCTTTGAGAGTTTCAATGCCAAGTGAAAACATGAGCTTTCTTGTGGCTTTTGTGAAAGATTTACAGCTCAGATAGCTGCATCTGTTCTTCTGACCTGAATTGAGCTGCTTGATAATAAATTCAATCTGTCGGATCATCTCTGCATTTCCTTCCTTGATAAAGCAGCGCAGAATTTCTTCCATTCCCTGGATGTAGTGGAAAATATTGCTAGATTAGTATTTCATGTGACCACAGTGACAGAGTTTTGTTAGCTAAAATGTCATTGTTTTGTCGGGAGAAACAGAAGCAGTGTGGAACAAACCACTGTGGCCAGCTCTAAACATTCCATTTTGTCCATACACCTCTCAAAGACAAAAAAAATACGCTGTCTAGATTGCTTCTAGGTTTGAATACAGAAGTATCCATAATGAACAGCAAATTTTTGCAACAGATCTGCTGCTTCTACCTTCTGAACTCAATACACAGCAGTCAACAGAAAAGGGAAAATCTGCAATGACAGAGACATCAGCACAAGGTTCAGAGAAGCAAAGAGCAGGACTAACTTTGACCTTCCCTTAAACCCAGTTGCTCTTTGTGGCTCCTTATGGGATGGATATTGTGTCTTTAATCATTTAAGATGACTTCCAACCCTCTGTGCGCTGTGAGGTAAAACATCTGACAACAATTTATGCCTGCATATGTCTCTGTGTTAGTTCTAAGGTACAAGGATACACAGCTATCCCAGGAACAGCTTCCTGAAATCCAGAAGTTAAACCACATTCATGATCATTAGACTTTCACAGAAGAACAATTCCCAGTTCTGCTAAAACCTTCCTCCTGTTGCCTTGCCCAGCAAATCATGTCTACACCAGGTAGAAACAAAAGCAGCACGAGGAGCTCTTCCTCTTAGTGGCTATTCTTGGGTTCAGAATGAGTAAAATAAAGGGAAGCAGCAGCAAGACAGATGACAGCATGTCCTGGGCCACATCCAGTCTACGAAATGCTAGATGGACAACACTATTCTAAAGCAACACCTTTTATCTTAAAATTTAGACAGAATCCTTCACTCTGCTGGGGCTCCACTTCTGGGAAAAGACCAGCAAATACGGCAGAAGTGTCTGAGACATACATTCGTATCTGCCTCAAAATCAAAGGTGTAGGACCTCTTGTGGATTCCCTACCTCACAATCCTGCTGCACACTGCTCAACAGCTACCTGCGCGCGTGCCACCTTCGGCATACGCGTTGACTCTTTGTGCTGTGCAAAGCAGCACTTCTTACCATTGCTCTGGCTTCTTCTCGGACAGAAGGGATGGCCAGAATGCTGTACAGTGCTCCGTTCACATACGGTTGTATCTAAGAGGAAGAAATAGTCATACCACTAAGAAAAACTCTTACATACACCCCAGCTGACTATAAGCAAAATTTGAGAGTGAAGGTGCAGAACAACTACTTGCAGAGTTTAGTCGGGCTAGCCTGCACTTGCAAAAGTGCCCACTTAGGAAGCAGTGAACACAGGATGCAAATATTCTGTCATATGGTTTATCTAAATCAGCATTGCTGCATGCTGATCCTCCCCCCACTGCTTCTGAAACTCTATTCTTGCAAATTGACCTGGCCTTAAAAAAAAAAAAAAGGCAGAAAAATGTTAGTTTCTGACAACCACCAGTGGCAACACAAAAAATAGGACAAAGAACAGGGACAAGACTGTGTCGACATGAACTCAAGGTAGGCTTCAAGCACTGCAGCCTTAGGCAGGATGATAGAAGCCGTAGAAGGTTACTCAAAACATCCTCTCACTCTGCAGCCTGTTACTGTCCCTCAGCAGAGGCAAAAACACACCCAGCCTGAAAGTTCTACATTCTGGTTAGTGAAAGCCACCAGATCTGTCAAACGAGTTTCATCAGCACTTATGTGACCCTTTGTATTGGCCAGTTACTCTTGGAGCACTAAGATTCCCACTCATCTTCTGTCTATATAAAAATGAACAGTGAGCTGGGCTGGGAGCAGGGGAAGCAAGGAAAGGGAAGGAACTGGGATTTCCATGGGGATTACACAGCTTCTCAGGAAGCTCTCCCGGCCTTCTGCCTTCGATGTTGATAACAAAACCTCTATCAGCTGCACTGGTGCAAACTAGGTTGTGAGAATGCACCCGCTGAGAGAAACTTCAAGGTCATTCAAAGGCACAGAATTCAACAGTATGAGTATATTTTCAGCTCAAGCTATAAACAAAAAACCACTGATGATACAATAATTGTATATAAACATAAGACACCAGAGTTTATATTTCATCTTTACAAGAAGTCCTCGAATACCTTGCACAAAGGATCATTCCAGAAGACTCTAGTAAAAATTCTGCCTTCCTGATTTCAGCTTCATACAATATTTGCCTACATTTTTTCCTGCCTCAAATTTTACTCCATGGTTAAAGAAGTTCTCCTCTGCAGAGAGAACTGAAGCAATGCTTTATATAGCAGATACCAGAGTGATGCTCCAGAAAGCATAAGGTAGAGATAACTAATAATTTTTAACATCTTCCTTTGAGGTAGTTTAATTTAGTATCTAAGCTGCAAATGTGTCCGGAGACAGAAAAGAAACGAATCACAAAAGGGTTAAGCAGCAGGTTAAATGAAGTGACAGATAAAAATATAATAAGGGTTCAATGTCACAAGCGTACTGCTTTCTCATAATATTCCTTAAAACTACTAGCAAATTTGCTTCTTTGCACCTGATGTTTTGCATAATGGGCTTGCACCACATATTGTTCATCTCACGAACTAGTTAATCTTGAGATGATTTGTTGTGAGATGACATTTAAACAGCATCAGAAACTGCAATCAGGAAGGCACGTGAATTGCCTTATAACTACGCATCTAAAAGACTTCCATTCGTAGCTGCCAACATTTGTTGAAGGAAGACATAATTATGTCTAGAAAGACTGGCGCTCGATGAAATAAAATCTACATAATTGTGAATTTTAGGAAAACTTCACACAACTTAATTACATGAGGGAAACAAAACCAATTTACTTATTTTCATTTCTTCCTTTCTTCCTTTGTCTTTATTCTTTCTTTGTACTTTTTCATTAACCCAGAGTTTGCTGTACAAATACCTCATGATTCTCATGGCCAAGAAGATCAGAGAGAACTTTGAGCACGCGGTTTGCGATCCTTGCACACGTTTTCTTCCCTGCAAAGTGAGAAAACATAAATATGCTTGAAAAAAATACAACGATCAGAACAAGCTTCTTACTTGCTTCTTAAAATCAGTACTAAATATAATTTACATGGAGCAATACTGTTCCTTGTTTCTGCCAAATGCTGCTCAGTATAACTGAGCTGAAACCAGTGGAGTTACTCTGGATTTACACAGTTTTAGTCTTGAACAGGATGCAATACAAAGGGATTTTTAAGCAAGCCATTACCTTGCTTATGGCAAGCAGTTAATTCTTCACCCTTACCTTACTTTAGTTTTTAAAACAAAACTTGCTTTAAGCTCCTTTTAAGTCTCTTGGACATAGACAAGACCTTATTTTCTGGGGGTGGGGTAATCTCTGTATTGTGGAAGTGAAGCATGCAAGTGAAGGTTAAGTTCCTCGCCATTATTCATCACTCAGTTCTGACCTTCTTTTATACAGATAAATCTCTAACACAAGTATAAAGCGTCCTTTGAAAAGTGGGCCTTGCATGTAGGAATGGCAGTCCTCACATATGGATACAAAAAAAGAGTCAAATCTTAGAGGGTTCCATTGATTAACTGCTTTCTTAATTCTTTAGATTTTGGTGAAGCTAACCTCATTGTTTGGGATTATTGGGAAAAAGATCTGCTCAAAAACATTGGTTATAACACTCGGATATCTCTGGTCATGCAAATCTACTAATTATAGTCACTTGAAAGAATCCATGTATACCAGAAAAAGATTCACAACCTTCCCTATCCATTCCTTAGAATAAGGTTGTAATTCAAAATGTGAGACACCTGCACTCCGCAGACAAAGATTCATGAGCAAGGCAACAGAATACTCCAGCGTGTAATCAGACAGGCAATCCGAATCCCTGAGAACATCAACCAGCCAGAAAATGAGCCCATCGTTGATCATGGCCGACTGCAGCGCACGCCTGGGATCGAAAAACAAAAAGTCCGCAAAAATCAGACCATAACACAAAAAGCTTTCAAATACATTTATAGCAAATAAAAGCACATTAAAACCCTATTTCATCTACCTGCTATACATTAGCCTGCCAACAAACCCCCCCCAAACTATCCATTTTGGCAGAAGCAACTAAACTCAGGAATTAACAAAGCCTGAAGAAATGGAAGATGCGGATTCCCATAGGGTTAGAGCACTAAAAGGTTGTTGGGTGAGCTGTTGTTGTTGGTTTTTTTTGTGGTTTGTTTTTTTTTAAACCTGCTAACTACTGAGGTAGGTTTCTTCATTGTTTTCTAAGGCTTCTAACCACCTAAAACTGCATTTTCAATTGTCTTAAAATTGGTAAAAAAGCCAGCTACACACAACAGACCCATAAAACAAATTAATTACTACTTCTGCCATAGGTACCCATAGCACTATAGCACTTTTGTACTGTTGATTTGACAAACGAGATTTTTTGCTTAAATCTATTTGCTCTTTCCTCTAGGGATTCTTAAATCATGTATTCTTTTAACTCAACCTGTAGGTGCCCTTGAAGAGGATATTGAATAAAGTGCCAGGTGGTCAACTGTGCTCTTCTACTGCAGAAATTCCTCACTTTACAACAGCAAAAAAGAAGTATATACTGGTAGAAAGGTATTACTGAAGAACACCATTTTAAAAAACATTATTTCCAATTGGCAGTAAGTCTAAGTTACAAAAATCAAAGCAGGTATTTTCCTGGTCTTGGTACTTGGGATCTGGATTACTATTGAAAGTTCATATGCTTCCTCAGTCCTATATCTTGCAGCAGGTCTATGGCATGGGCTGAGCAAAACAAGGGAGCATCCGACCACACATTAAAAAAAAAAAGTCCATCATGTCAAGTATCTGGAATTAACCTTCTATAAGATTATCTGTTATTTTTTAGAAAGTAAAAAACTTTCAAATTTTAAGTAGCTTAATGTCTAGGCCACAAAATTCAAAATTACTTTTACTATGAACAACTGATTTAATCAAAACATCATTTTCTCTAAGATTGGTTTAGCAGTATAAGGTATCATGTCAGGAAGCAGTGCAGAATTCTACCCAAAGCACATTTACATGTGCTTGATCTAGACAAGTTCTGTATGAAGCAAATCCAAAAGCAGCCTTCATTCTTCAACACAGCTGAAGAAACAAATAATTTTTTTAAAAAAATCCCAAACCAATGCTTGCAGTCTTAATTCAGAAGAAGCATGAATGAAAATAACAAAAGCTCAACACATCCATATACCTCCTCACATTTAGTTAACTGTTCATGGCCAAAAATTCCTCCTGAGTACAGTGAAAACAGAGTTCCTAGATCACATTTATTTGATAAATGACAGCAACATCACGTCCTTTACTGCTTTTGCGTATTTCTTTTGTGGTGGGCATTTGAGACAGACTGCTAGGGCAAAAATAAGAAAGAAGACAGCCCATCCATAGCCAGCTCCAGGAAAGAGGATCAACAGGATGAGGATGAAATTCCTGAAAAATGTTTGCAGAAAGGATAATGAAAACCTTATGCTTTGGAATGTAATGCAACTCTTTTTTGTATGTGGTGTCTTCAGAAGTTTCTCCATTAAGATTTTAACTTTGTTCAGTTAAGGAATACACATAAAGTACAGAAGGCTGTGGCAGGAGATGTACATTTACTTAAGTCCTGACAGCTGGTAGGAAGTCAGGTTAATTCAGTCAGCAAAACTGAGTTCTCCTCCATAATAAATGACACTGCTTTCATCAGTCAGCAGAGGTTCTGATGATTGTTATGGGAAAATCAAGTGCTCTTCTTTCTCCCTGAACAGAGCCCAAATAGCCTGCATTTCCTCTCCTGCTGTCACCACTGCGTGCTGTGCTTTCATCACCTGAGGCTGAATTTCTGCAGAGCCCCCAGAACATTCTCCCATGTAAGGGAATCCTTGTCTTCAGCTTTCAGTCTCTCCTCCAGCATTCGCAGCAACATGGGGTTCTGAGAAAGGTAGACACGACCTGGTGCAAAAGCAGTGAAAGAACAGATGCTGAGATATCAGCTCATGACAGAAGAGCTCCCTTTCCTTGGAAAAGCAAGCAGGATTGACCTCGGTTTCTTCTTGACAAGCCACAATGTGGTGCCAAGACCCAAATAAACCTTTACAAATAAAGTCATCTAGCAGACCAATTGCATTCAATGCAGCCACTTGGGGCATTAGAGGCCAAATTAGTACCACAAAGAATCCACTATTCCTCTTTCAGGACGTGCTTTCTGACCTGTCACAGTTCTGTACACTCTAGGAAAAGAGCAGAGATGTCCAAGGAGCTTGGGAAAGTGAGGTGCCCTACCGCTATTGACTTTAAAATGGGATTGCAGTTCCTAGCAATAGTTAGCTCCTTAAGTGGCACCAGACCAAGGGCTAATTTGGGACAGGCAGAGATACAAAGCCGCATATGCATATACATACATACGTACATACATACATACATATATATATATATATATAAAAAAGACAGCAGTGATACACTGATTTATTCAGGTGAGTACCACGAAGATAAAAGAGCAGCTGCACTAACTACTGTTACACAGCCTTATAGCAGTTCTGCCTATAGGACCTTTAATTAACAAGGATTTTATTATTAGTATTATTATTTTCTTACCCTCATGAAGAGACTGAAGACTATATTAAAGGCAGTACCTGGGTAAGTTCCCACACAGACCACAAATCATTAAAAGGAGTCAGAAATGCTGAATATACAGTGTCAAAATGAAAACTTTCCAGATACTGAAAAACTGCTTCGAATGCATGTAACAAAAGACAGTGAATCCCTAGAGAAAGGGTGCCAATAAGGCTCTAAATCTCCACATGCAACGACATGTATTTGTGAACCCTGCATTACATGTAAATGCTCTTTTTCTTTACAGTGAATCTCTTACCTTCTGCCAGTGAAGCAAAAGCATTGATGAGCCTTGCCATATACTGTCTGACTACCTCACTCTTCGAATGTAATAATTTGAGAACACTTCTCTGAAAAAACAAACATTAATAAAAACTCACCAAAGGAGGAAAAAACCCAAGTTAGTCTTCTATAATGTTTTAAAAGCTTCATTAAATTTTCACACTTTGAATGCATATCAATATCTTAATATATTTTTGTCTTAAATATCTCAATATTAAATATATTAGTATCTTAATATATTTTAAAATATTAATTTTTTTTAACTGGCAGAGGCTGATGGAGAGATGGAAAATGAACAAATAAGCAAATTACAGTTCCTCAGCTCAGTGTGCTAAAACACTATTAAGTTCCACAGTGCAGGGTGAGAATTATACTGAACCAACACAGTTATCAGTTAAAGCTGATATCTAAAATTAATATTTAGTCAGTGACAAAAAAATATATATATATAATTTTGTGACGAATTTAAATGTAGTAATGATACCTGAATAGGAACGTTTTTGTTTGACAACTAAGAGCGTGGGAAAGCAGCTCAGTAACTTACCAAGAACATCACATTGCAAACTATTTTTAATCTGTTTTGCTTCAGGCGTTACTTATACACAACTTCCCTCTTACAGAAATTTACAGGGAGAAAACCATTGATTTAATAATCCTTTAACGTTTTAAGTGGTACAAGTTACCGTTGCAATGATAATGGGACCCACAATGTAACAAGTAGGCCAATTGCTTCAAACAACTGAGGAAATCAACTATGCACAAAATTCACTATTACAAATGAAAAAAGTTGTACTTCTGTTAGTCATAGTAGTGGATTACAAGTGACTGAAGCAATCTTTCAAGATCAACACACCCGCAATTCCCCTTTCTAAATAAAGGCAACAATTCGTTCCAAATTCATTTAAATACTATTGAACGTGTTATTACAAGCACATAATCAGATATTTGATAGGGCTATTGAGACTGAAGTCCTAATTTAGTTCTTATCCTAGATCAGTGGAATGGATTGAAAGTATTATCTAACAATGCACAGTCACTCAAAAAGAGACACAGCATCTGATATGCAAGAGCTTTTTCCTAAGTAAGGGGCTCAGGAGGCTTCTGCTCAACTCGCTGGCATCAGGCACAGTGACAAACTTCCACCTGTCTACAATAATTGTATCTACACTGAGAGCTCTTGTAATGCAAAGCTTGTAATGCCCATCACATTTAAAGACTGGGATGCAGAAGTTAAACATATCCCACGATTTTGGCATTACTACTTTTTTTTCCCCCCCCCATTCCAGAGTGATAAATTTTTCTAGTCAGCACTTTACAGAAACAAATGAGCAATATCAGATGCAAGTCGGAGGAAAAGCCTCTCCAGCTGACCTGACAGTTGCTGTGGCAGTCCAGGAGGTCGTTACTGATGTAGGCTTGCAGGACAGTGTCTCTCTGCTCTCCAGGATGTGATGTTGTCAAGCGCTAAAATAAATAACAACCAGTCAAAAAAAATAAATGATAACGTGAATTGATGACCACTCAAGATTTTAAAGGTGCTGATACCCCATAGTTCAGAAACCTCCTGGGGAGAAGGAATTCAGCCTCAGTGATCTAAAGGAAAGAGATGGACTGACCTGACCTCAGCTCAGTGATCCATTACAACACTGCTACTTGGGAGCTGCCATCACTGTCCGTACAGGAAGGATGCAGCATTACTTCCCATAAAGCTAAAAAGCGCCTTTAATAGCTACAGATGTGGTCCTTTCTAAAACATCTGAGACAGAGTACCGGGCTAGAAGAACCAGTGGTCAGACCCGGATGTTTTTTTATGTGAAAATAGACGCTGAAGCTTGACCAGAATCCCACTATTATCATCTTTCACGTCTGTCACTTCAGACCCATCAGCTTCCTTTTCAGCACAAAAAGGTAACTTCCTGTTGTCACCTTTAATTTTTCTGAAATGTCGTTATATGATCTGAGTCAACCAAATCATAGGCTCTTGTAGAATACCTTGATTATAAAGGAAAATTGGTGATTAGAGTCAGGTATTTCTTGGATACAGAAATACTTAAATAAATTTGAAATGGGGCAATACATGGAAAAATGAACTGCCTAAACCAACAACAACAATTTATTTTAAAAAACATCAGAAATCACTTTCACTGAAGATCCAGCAATTCCTATCTGGCTTTCCTCAGATAAGAAGAAAACCGCTAGAAATAGATGCCTACTTGACTGGGCTTTCTTCATTATCTCAAGAGCCTTAGCAAGCTTCACCGACAAAGACCGAAGTTGCCTGTAATGCTGAACTGATCACCAGAACCATCATCCTGCTCTTAGGTGGATTTTAGTACTGGATCCCTCCAGAAGGGACCTATTTCTTTATTTCTGCAGAGGCGTCTCCCTTACCCAGCGTAGAGCCTGCAGCAAGAAGGCCTTGAGACGATCGTTCCCTGTAATCAAATCTTTCTTCAGCTTCTCATAATCCAACGAGGGCAACAATGGCACATCCTGCATCTTCCTACAATGCAAGCGGGAAAGACATTAATCTTTTTTTTCCTTATTCAGCACATGTTACTGATGTTACTGATGTTACTGAGGTGAGAAGAGCCAAAACAGGAAGGCTGCTTCAGGAAAAGAGCTTCCACTTTTTTACACCTTTGTTACTTTTATTACCATTACCATGTGAGAACAGACTTTTTCAACTGATGCTCTGAGCTTTTTAGTGGCACAGAACAGTACAGCAACATCCCTTTTTGCTCTGTGTTGATCACAAGCTTGTGGCCCTTCGCACTCAGTTATAAAAAGACAGGGTAACATGCTGGAGCTCCAACTTCACCACTAACTCCCTGTGCACACAGAAATGTCTTCTCCAAGGCAAAGGTGCAAGGTTGGATTTTTACAGGCTGGGCTATGCTGGCTTAATGTAAGACTTCATACAAGACCATCTTCCATGCACCAGTACTATCTTGCTATTCTGAGTTTTAACACTGCAATAGAAGTTCCACTTTAAAAAAAACTGCTTCCAGTCAACCCTTTACTTTTAAGATTTAAATATATTCCACTAAACATTTTTTACTCCTATCTTCCTATCCTACTACTTTTCAAAACAGGTTTTCTGTTATACATATAATTGTCCCTTTAATTATATTGTAAACAACAGAAGGATCAAAACATTACCTCAAAAATTTAATAAAACCTTCACCTCAGATATACTACCTCTATGTAATCTTATAAACAAGAAATTATTAAGTTAGTCACCAAAAAAAATTAAACTTGAGGCACCCAAAAAATCCACGTGATTGACTCCTCTTTTCCTGGATTTGTGAGAAGCAAACCAATTACAATAACAGGACCGTGCTGTGCGGAAACAGTAAAGAAAACACAGCAACCAGGTCACAGGTGTGGAGTGGCAGATTTACTGGATTAGCAACATCCTGCTGGAATTAGGATGTTACTGAGCCTGCCCAACAGAAGAATACAGATCACACAATATTTGCCTGCAGGGTTCACTCAGATCAGAGGAAGCACACAGAGGACAAGCGATTCCCATTTGCAGACAAGGGGCAGCGCACTCCAGCTCCCAAACCCTTCCCCTTCTTCTCTACAGACAAACGTGAAGCTCAGCAGTAAATACTTACGCAGGGGCTAAAGATGCTCTTAACATTGTGGAAGCCTGGATCAGAAAAAGAGAGAAAAAAAAAGAAACCACAACAGATTAGTCCAAATTCCATGCCAATATTGTTACTAACAGTGTCTGCAGTGAATCCTCTCACTGAGGTTTTGCAGTTCTTCTACTATAAAACCTATGTTGCAAAATAGAAACACAGCTAAAGGAAGAGAAGACGGCAGTGTTTTTATCTTTCTTCTCCCTTAAAGCATTTCATGGGTAAAAACCTCTTTTGTTATGATCCGGCTATGTTATCTTCACTGCCATACTCTAAAAATTACCTACACTTGACGCACAAAACAAAAAAATAGAAGGAAAAAAGGTAGTAGAAACTACCATCCAAAGCCCACTGAGAAAGATTAAGAACTTTCTAAACACATTTACTGACTTCAAAAACTTTCATACCTTAAAGTTGTAATTATATTTCACGGGAGACCTAGCACACGTTACAGCATCCAAACCTGCTATAGTTCTTTGTTTCGACACTAATGTTATCAGAGTGCCTGTTGCTACTAATATGTACCCCTATATATAACTATTAATATGTAAAGATAAGACTGTGTATTCTAGTACAGATAAAACAACTATGGAACAGCAAGCCATTTCTCAGTGGTTCTGCCTAGGGCAAGTCCAGTTTAAGCCTGGATATTTCCTCTCTGATGCAGTTGGCACAGAGCACATACAGCACCACTGCTGAATAAGTTGAAACTTAAATATATCAACACCATATAAAGTTTCCATATAAAAGCTGTCTGCCTCAGTAAATATTTTTTGCTAGAGCTAATTGTAGGTGAGCCAAAAAGCGGCAGTTCTGGCATAAGAGTGTTTCACATCATGCATTCTGATGTCAACTACATGCCATATTCGCAGAATATCCAGTGTCATCTCTTTGTGTTGATTTCCCTGCTCACTTTCTAAAAAAATCTCTCATTACCACTTATGCCTTTAAAACTGGTATTCTCTTCTAACCTACCCTCTTTCAATGGGAGCTATATAATTGATGTCTATTGTCAGATTTAAAACAGGGATTTGGGAGACAAAACAGCATGAAATACCATAGAGAATATTGAATTACGCCAGCTGACATATTCTTGAACACACCAGCGCATGGGCATCCTTCGTAATACAAGGAACTGTTCTCTTAGATGTGAAATAAGCTTATACGCACATTGGAAAGCATTTATATTATATTTAAGTCAATGAATGACTTGTATACAATAGACAATTAACAGGTCACACACTTCAAAATTAACCTGTCTTGACAGCAGTTCTCAAATCATAGTTTATTTTCCACAATAGAAAAGTCTTTCGAAGTATCCTATCTACCTAAACTGGTTTCCCCTCATTCACTTTTATTACTTTTCCTTAGCATTTTTGATAAATACCAACAGTTAACTTTTGTTTAAACAAAACTGTTTTTCCAGCCAAAACCTATCATCTTGTACCTGAGTGTGCAATGAAATCACAAATCACTTTTGTTGGCTTCCTCAGCACTCTTCTCCATTAAAGGAAACTGGGAAGAAAGTGACTGTAGTATGTTAAAGCTACAGAAATGACAGAGCCTTTGAAGATGAAAAGACAAAGAACAGTAGTGAGCAAAGAAACAGAGCAGGTCACTAATAGACATATTTATGGGTAGATGTAGAAGCTCTCTGCTTCTCAGTGAAGTCCTTTTTGCCCATCATTCCTTTGCTATTTTAGAAAGAAAAATGTGCTCCAACCAAAGTCTAACCAAAGGATATATAACTGGTAAAGATACGTGCATCACCCTTCCACACAAATAAAACTTTTTGGCAAGATTTTGTAAGCTTTTATAAATGTCGAACTACAGAAACGTCATTTGGACTTTTAAAAATCAATCAGATTGTTAGTATCGTTAGATAATACTTTCAATCCATTCCACTGATATGCAGAAAGAATGCAACTGTGTTACAGGCCAAGATTTCCTTTCTTCATCTACATGATCACGATTAGTCATAAATAAGCTAATCTGTATTGGTCCAGCAGAGCACACTGAGTAAGCCATTGGCTTGGGGCTCAGGAGCCAGCTTCTAGTCCTGATTCAGCTACCAACTGCAGAGAGAATTTAAACATGTCATTTCACACCTCTGGGCCTCCATTTTTCTCATCTGGAAAGTAGATACAGGCATCTGTCTCTTGAATAACCTGTTTTTTTGAGATCTGCCAATGAATGGCAGTCTGCAGGAGCTAAAAAGTATTATTTTGTGATTAAACAATTGAATGCTCATGGCATAACCACCATAAACAGAAAACCAAGAGATTCAGTGTTTGATTATGAGAGAATAATTCTGCAAAATAAGTTAAAACCAGCAGATACAGTATAGTAACAACTCTGGTACGTGTATTTCCCAATTTGGAACTTGTGTAGGCCTCTATTTTAAGTAATATTATGGGTAAAAGAATTCCAGTAATATATTGCTACGGAATTATATTTTTTGTATTTTTCTGGCAGTTCTGCAGTCCAGCAGCTCCCCTGTGGCTCGCAGGGCTACGATTTCAGGGTCCACACTACCTCAGGTCAGGCTGAGGCGCCCTGGGAAGCAGCAGGCCGAGGGACAGCATCGCTCGCCATCTATTGCTAAACGGGTCTGAAGAGATTCTCAATCAGCTTAATTTCCAAACAAGTGATCCAAACGCAGTGCAACTGAGCGCTGATCATTCAACTAAACATCCAGGCAACCTCTCGGCAATAGGATATCTGGGTTACGGACTTGGGTGCAAATTAAGCCTGGAGAATACAACCCATACTCTGCCGAAAATTTCATGGTTCCCTTCACATAAACATTTCTAATTAAAAGAGTGAAATACAAACTCATCCTAACATTTCACTTGAACGTGGTTTATCTCTTATTCCTTAAGCAGAAGGCTGCTTTTCACCTTGCAAGGTGCCTTTCCCCCCCCACACAGGAGAGAGTAAATGCACATTACGAATTCCCTAGCAGGCAGCCCACCAAAACAAATACGCTTTGTCCCCAGCACCTCCTTTTGCATTTCACTAGGTAGTATTTGTTTGTTTGCTTCCATTTCTCCTCTCTGGGATGGATCTGAGATGTCCCAATCTCAGGCTATTTACCAAGTTAAATATCTTTATATAACCTAAGCCTCCTAAGCTGCCTTAAGTTCTAGTTGTCAAATTGCGCATTAGCTTTAACAAAAGGAAAACCACACCTCAAATACAGCTGGGTCCTACAAATCGCTTCTTGGGCTTATTTAAATCAGCACACTTAAGTCATTTAAGACGTATATTGTAGCCAGTGCAAAAAGGTCATCGTCTTCACCATCATCTCTGTACACAGCAGACCCAAAGCCGAGCTTTCCCCAGCAATACTTCTGGTGGGACTGCCAGCTGAACCAGCCTTCACCTCTCTCAACGCCCTGCTGCCACGGAAAGCACAAGGAAGAGATCCTCAGGAACAAAAACCTGCCCTTCTGCCAAATTAATAACAAAACTCTTTTTGAGTTCTTTGCAGAACTTCAGCCACGTGCTTAGAAAAACGGACTTCCGTGTTGCAGATACAGATAAAAACATGAAGCTTTTAAAAATTATTTTTAGGATTTAACTGAGGAAAAGGTTAATATTGAAGTCTAGAAGTGGGCAGAACAGAGGCAAGTTTGGCTCTTTTTTTTTTATCCTCATAGTTCCATTTTCTTTCCCAGTGTTCATTCTTAAATCTAAATGCTGAACTCTGATATCTTGTAACTTCTGTGACAATAGTGCAAAACCTCCAGCTGTACTGTGTTTTTGAGAGAGTATTTGGATGCAGGGAAGTTGGGACTCATTAAAACCATTAGCACTGTGCCTTCATAGCCCTCAAAGCACTCTATATAGTAAGTAAATTCTTAATAGTTTTATAAGGCTAGTAGAAACATTACGGTCTTCATCTCCAAGCAATGAATCCAAGGCCACAGACTGAAAGACAGAGTTCAAGGCACTGCTGATGAGTAACTTCTCGTTACACAACCGTCATATCAACCACTAGACAATGCCCCGAGCAACCACGTGTACACAGCTCCTCTTAGTTTTCTTAGATTATAAAGCATTTATTTCCTCAGCACCTTCTCCTAAGCCCTTTCCCCAATCTTACCTTTCCTGGAACAGGTTAAATATTAATTCAGCCCTTTGAGTAACAGTTTTCCTTAAACTGACAGTGAATAAAACAGCGCGAAGAACATGGGGTGTTTATGACTCATCTGTAATCCACAATTCCCGGCATTCGTGGACTTAATCTCGAACAAAGTACTCTTCATGCAAAACCTATCTTGCGACAGAATCATTTGTCATAATTGAAACACATGCAGAAATGAGGTCTCTTAAGGAAAGGAAAAGAAACAAACACAAGAGAACAGCAGCCCAAGCACAGCTCATTCTGGTAGGATCATGGCGTATGACTTTTGTTTGTGCTGGTTCTTGCCAAAGCCAAACCAGGTGCCGTATTAAGTAATTCTGTCACGATGCAGATTAGCCACAGATGGCAGCCCTTCATTTCTGAACCAAGCGAGGTAGGAATACGAACAGCATGGAATAAAACAAAGAAGTTCAAAGGGGAAAAAAAAGAAAAAAATCAATATTTATAAAAGAAAACAGATGCATTTCATATGCAAGCCAAAACCACAATTGATTTTATCAAATACTGTAGCTCTGCATGCAAACCAGCTCCACTTTGCTATTTAATGTATATATTCATAATATGCTGAAGGCTAAAGTTGAAAGCCAGATTCTGTCCTCAGTTACCACTCCGAAAATGTGCTTTAAGAAGTCAGTGTAAATTCAATGCAGATTCAGAATTAACAATCTAAGATACATAATGAATATGTGAACAGTAAAACCAAAGTTTGAGCAAATTTATATATACCATTAGAACTCATAAATTTATGTTGAGCTCATCTGTCATATGCTAATGACAACAAGACCGCTACACGCAGCCCAGGATGGGTTAGACTGAGCTTGTGTAACCTGGCAGGTCTACTGGGGCTATGCAAATTTATTTCATAAGAGATCTGCAAATGTTTTTATTTTTTTTTTCCTTGCTTATACTAGAGATATCCTGTTAGAAAAATTCCCACTTGACATAGGAAAAATGTTCTCTTAACACACCTGAAGTGTACCTAGAAATCACACTGCAATACTATGTGATAATGTAATGACAAGACAAAAATGTCAGAAAAAGAATAAAGTACTATATATAAACAGTGAGGGGAGGCTAGAGGAAAACTATCTATCTATTCAAGAAACACCTCCAAATTAAAGTCGGATAGCTTTAAAAAAGTTTATAAAACCTCTGCATTGCAAGTTCTTACATTCTACATCGTATAAAGTTACATAAACTATGGCTACCTGGATAAGGGTAACACTTTTGCTTAGCAAAGAATTGAATTCAGATTTTCTTATCTGTAATCAACTTTTCCCAATCTCAAACCAGACCATTGTGCTAGGAAACAGAATGCTAAATATCAAGCAAAAGGTGGCCATTATGTCCATTCACATCGTCAACAGGAACAGGTGATCTTTTAACACAGGTCAATGTGGGCAGTATCCTCTGCATCAAGATAAAAGCAAGCACATAAGGAATAGTCCATTTAATTCTATAACTATTTGTCAAAACAAAATATTGTTTTAAGTGGGAAGCTGAGTGCCCGCAGGGGTTACTGTAATTCCCTGTGAGGAACACATTCAGGAAAAAAAAAAAAGGTACCATTTTTCTTGAAAAGTGAAATTTCATTTTACCTAAAGAAAGCTGAAAAAATATAAATATGGGTGATCTTAAAGCAGAATACTGATTGATATTTTTCAGAATTGGTGTCAATCACTCTTATGAATTGATTACATACCAAGTTACTGAGAAGTGGACTCATTTCCTCTCTTTGCAAAGAATGAACTGACTATGGGCAAAATTAGATACTTATGGTGTACTTGTAACACTGCCAGAACACAAACTTCCATCTGGGTTACAGAACTCTCAGGCAGTACACAGAACACTGTCTTGCTCTTTCAGTTTTCAATGAGAGAGGATCCATTTTAATTGTGTGAAACAATTTGATTCTTTGCTACGGAGAGGCAGTTTCACTTTACAAATTAAAAATATAAATGTGGAAAATAAGATGCACCTCTGGAAACCACAACTCAATTTGCTGTATTATCTAAAGGAATAATATTTATTAAAGGTGTGGGATCAGCTGGTGTGGGCACATTCAGAGACATTGTATGCTATACACACTGATGTTCATGTGGAAGAAATAATTGCTTTTTGCACATTATAAAGAAGCTGTGTTTCCTGTAAAAGTTGTGGCCAAAGCTACTCCTTTGCTGACATGCTGTGTTACGTGTATTATGAAGCAACTACGTTACTTAAAACTTCTGTTCTCCATGCAGAAATCCCAAGCCTTGCACATCTTTTGGCTCTTGATAAACAATATAGTTCATGTCATGACAAGTTAAAATGCACAGAAAATTGTTACACATTATGAAATGAAGAGAAATATAGACGGTGACAGACTGCAGCAGGCAATGTGAAAGGATAAAAGATATAGACACTTACATATTCGTCATCACAAGGGCTCATAGAGTAATATCCCTTTATGGGCAAACAGGCGCACGTTAAAATAAAGAAGATTAAAAAAAAAGTTAACAGAAATAAATCACAGAGAAATGCACAGTTCTAAAAAACCCCAAACCAATAAATCAAAATTAGCTATAAATTAACAATCTATTTGCTTTGAAAAGTACAAGCACCTTCTTCTCCCAAGGTATGTAACTATATGTTCAGAACTGAAATCAGCATATTTCTCTTTACATATTTACATTACAAGTTCTCCTTTCAACACCTGGCAAGCATACCCAGTCGGCACATTATTCCATGATGTCAGTTAGAATTGCTGTGTACCAAGCACTGACACATTTATGTGAATATGTGACCTCCATTGTTCCCTATGCTGAAGCAGCTCAGAGATACCAGTGCCCATGGTGCTGGTCAGAAGAGCTCAGCTCCGGAGAAAGCAGCTGCAAGTGTTCTCCATACTTGCTTTGGTTGGAATTTCTCATCAGCACACAATGAAAGCTTAGAGAAAAATTAAGGTGTTTCAGCAATGTTATCAATTCCTCATCCCAAAAGGCTTCAAGGATAAATTAAGAAAATGTCTCTGGAAGGAAACCTAAGATTTAGTTACTAAAATTTTTTAAAAAACAGTGATAATTCGTGGTCTGAGTGGTTTAGTACAAAATACGCCGTGTTCCCTTCAATTAGACTGAAATATTTAACTTAGAACAGCTTTACATCTAAAAAGAACAGTCTTAATTCAAAATACAAGTACACAGTTCAACACAACGAAATAAGACCAACATTAGTTACTCTGCTTCTGGTCTTTTTGTGCAAACCTGCCAATACTTACTTTAGAGGACATAACTGTGTAGACGAATAAGCACATAGACACTGCATACAGCAGATTCCCCTTTAACAGACATATATAGCCTTATATAGAAGGTATAAGAAACTTGCCACTCCCCACTGTGAGCAGAAAAGTTCCCTCTATTCTTTAACCAATTTTAAAAATCTGACATTATTCTCTTTATTACCATCACACTCAGAATTCCCTGATGTGAATGAGTATTTTAGCTTTCAAAGTGCTATACACACATATGACAGTTCCTTGCAAAGACATTTTAAAATTAAACTTATGACAAAGTACAACATTGATAGAGATCAATTAGTGAGCAAAAGAAACCAGGAAATCACCTATACCACGATGAGAGGGCATTTCAGCACACACGTGATCTAAGCCAGTGTAAAGGTACACAGGCATCAAGACAAAGATGACATTAAAGGAAAACCTTAACACTAAAGGAAACCAGGAAAGGTTGCACCAGAAGACCTTTCAAGGTCTCTTTCAACCTGGGCTGTTCTATGATTTGAGGACATTAACAGGAGAAGGTTGTGGAAACCCCTACTGACGGCAACACTTTACCTTTAGAGATGAGGAATTCATCCAAACAAAAAAACTCACCCAAGTTACCGCAGGCAGTTTTACCACCTGCAGCAATTTGTGCAAAAGGCATCATATACCACACCAGCAGAAAAAAAATAACTTCCCTTTGCTTAACTAAAGAAGTAAGTTTATGTCTTCTTTACCATATGTAAGCAGCAACGTAGAAGAATCATCCCACAGACAGGGATGGAGAAAACTAATATATGTCATCCTAAGAAAATGCTTGCTTAGGGTAGATGCTGTTTGCTGTAATGTGCATATCATTTTAAATGAAAGAGTGTACATCCATATAATACTTGGTGAATCTACTCTGAATGGTTCAGAGTAATAAAGAAAAAAAACCAACCAACTTCTCTACACTGTCTACAGGTTTCATGTGGTCTCTTGGTGCAGAAAACTCTTTCCCAAGCAGCAGAATACCTGCCACCAACTCTTACAGCTTGGTGGCATGTTCACGTTTGCAGTAAAAAGCATATTTGAGGGGAAAAAACACAGACCAGCAAGTTTAAAAAATTCCTCATTGTTTATAGTTTGTAAATTACAGCTTAACTTCATAGAAGAGCTGGTGCTTTTGTCCAGTGACAGCACTACAACAGTAATTTTTCCACACCTTTAGGATTTGTGCCAACAGAGACCTAAAACTTGCAAGGGACATTAATTCAACTAATTGTAGCTACAGGTAAATATAAGCAGACTTAATAGCTGTAAAAACATAATGGGCATTTATTCTATTCCATGACACAGGAGCAATATATGCAAACAATTATACAGCCTTCTAGTCCCAGAAAGATTCTCCAGTAGTTAACACACATCTTGACTATTGACGGACTGTGCACCTGAAGAAGCAGTTTCCGTCTTCCCTTTAATCCCAACATGAAAGAATCTGATTACATTACCCCTAATCCAAGAAATTCCAGGAAGGTGTACATTTTACTTGAATCAGAAAATTTATTCATGGGTTGAAGACTCGAGCCTGTGCTTAAAAGGTGCTTTCGATGTGGAATGAATACACGACACTTCAGTGATAAAGAGCCAGAATCTGCTTGGCTCCGTGATGTGTATTAAACAGAAAATTGCAGGCATCAAAAAACTACACCACACCCTTCTTACCCACCTGACAAATCACTATTAGAAAGAAAAGAAGGAAAAAAAACTCAACAAACTAAAACTTAAGTTATCTCTCATCTAAAAGATATAGGGGACTGTAGTAAAATACTGTATTTAAAATTTTTTTTGGACTTACTCACCATTACCCACATCAGTTCCCTGTCCAAACCAACACTAGAAAGTCAGGAATCCAATTAAATCTTCAAATGAATGTTTCCTCAACTTGTCGGACCTGGTGCTCTGACCTCCTATTCTTAGATCCAGACCTTTTGCTCTGACAACTCTCTCAGGTTTCTTATCTCCCAATTCAGGACCACGCATGTCAAATGACATGATGGAAGATGGCGATAACATTCAACTGCAGCTAGGAAAAAGCTTTATGGTAAAACAGGGCTTTAGAGAAGCCTTGGAAACATCTCCCAACTGTGACACAGTAGCATGGCCCCTCTCGACTACACGCAGCAGATGTATCCTGTCCATGGATTGTAGATCAGGCTGGGGAGCTGACCCAGGAGGTCACAGAACTGGCAAGAGACACGAAGCTGCTCTGTGGAAGAGTGAGACCCAAGCCAGCTCACCAGAGAGCACAAAGCACCAGGCAACACCAGAAGCCCTTGCTAAGGAAGAGTTCATGGGTATGATTACACCGGGAAAGTCTTTTGGCTAAGAGACATCACTGCCTCAGGTCTCAAAGCCAGTTTGGTAAGAAAGACTTGTTCTGGGATTTGTCCTCCCTACACCAATTTATTCCAGTGTGAAAGGACACAGCCACAGAGGAGGGCAAACCAGGAAGCTCATGTTTGTACAATAACTGCACAGATTAGTAAGTGATACATGCTACCTTTATTGTAATTTCAAAGCCTGAGACCTCAAGGTTTATATTACACAATACTACTTTCCTGACATTAAAAATTGAGCAGAGAGTACAATGCACTGGGAACAAAATCAAGTTTGCAGACAAATAATGCTACCAAGGATATAATCCAAGGCATACCCTTTCATTTCCTTGGGCAATACTCCATTTTAGTTACAACGCTGGTACAGTCCTCCTTCCCAGTATAACTTAAAAGTACCAGTGTAGCGTAGCTGATTTAACAAAATACACTATAAAGCTCAAGTACACATAGAATCACTTTGGTTGGAAAAGCCCTTTAAGATCATCAAGTCCAACCATTAAGCTAACACTGCCAAAGCCACCTCTAAACCACGTCCTTAAGAACCTCATCTACACACCTTTTAAACACCTCCAGGGGCACCTCAGAGAATGATGCCGCTTTAGCATTTTATGCTCTCAGAACCGGCTCCCAAACCTGGATTGTCCCGAGTTGTGCCAGTATAGCTGACTGTGAACTCCAGCACCTCTTCTTTCCAAACTATGCAATGCACATCCGCTCGTCCCCTAAGTAAAACTGGTAGAAATTTAAGGCTGCATGTCAATACAACAAAAAAGCAATTTCTTTGCTAATTATTTTATTTTCTGCTCATGGCTTTAGAGATACTGATCTGCCAAAACTAATTTATTTAAGGGTCTGGTTCTGGCACCCGTGATGTCAGCGAGATAGGCTCAAATCCTGAATACTCAAGGTGAAGTGGGGAAAAAAACCCCAACAAACCACCATATTTAATGCCTGCCGAAACTCTTTAGATGTTGACTTTTTTTTTTCTTTTTAAACCTCTCACTTTTCTTGCCTACAGAGTGACCTAATGGTAAGGATGAGCAAAAGAGCTGCCTCTCTGCTAGTCTCTTCTCTCTGCAGTTATGCAGGGGACTGCCCCTTACAGCAGAGCGAGTTTTGTGAAATGGAGTAGCTGGAAAGACCACACTCCAGTGTCTCTAATTCGTTTTGAGCAAAACGTGAAGGGACCTTCCAACACAAATCCGGCACAGATGCTGCAAACTCATGCTACTACTTAGTCTGGGTCACGATGCCTCCAGCTTTATTCCAAAACTCATGCAAAAACCTGAAACCACTTAAGAACAGAACAATAACATCTAAGTCTATAACAATGAGGTATTTGGAATCCTTGAAGAAAAAGTAATGGGATGCCTTAGTGGCCAATAGTCAGAATTTGGTTTTTAGTCCATCATATCTGCCTTCCTGAATCAACAGTCAGGGAGTGGTTAGAAGTATCTTGGGATGATGAGGAAAGAGTCTCATTTTTCTTTTCAGAAGATGGGCTATATTTTTTCTTCTTGTACTTATTTGTGTCTCTAGTATTTGCTGTTCACATATAAAACCAGAAATCTGTACATGAGAAATAAACAAGAAAATACAACCAATCAAGTGTGGACAAAAAGGATAAGATGAGGAAACTGGATTGTGATGCAGCAAAGGTCTATAAGTGAAGGCTGTCATTAGCTCTCCAAAACTTGGCTAATGCCTCAGACAGCCTGAGTATGTGGGTCTGCTTATAGAAACAACATCAGATTTTTGACCACAGTAGCTACTATAACCTCACTGTCAATGAGTGACCTAAACCAGCTGAGAAACCCTTGATCTAAACAAAATCACTGCTATAACTGGCCTGGTCCTTCGCTAGAGAACTTTGCTAACACAGCAACTACCTCAAATAGTGTGGGTAAAGGAGCCACAAAGTCACACAGAAATAGTTATGCTAGTAAAACCTTGTATAAAAATAGATATGACCGTGTCAGAAGAACACAGCTTTACTCAGCTTAACCTGGCTAATTTGGGACAGAAGGGAGGCAAAAATTTACTTTCAGGAGAGAAAAAAAATCCACTACCACCAAATCCTCTTTCTCTGACCTACCTACATAGCTGGAAACTGTGCTAAAATGGCTATAGCGGCATAAATATAGTGGCATAAATATAGTGGCAAATGTGCTTCTGGAACAGAAATGCTTTTAAAAACACTTTTAGGGACGCAGGAGTAAACAAACACAATGCATAAGATGAACAATAATTCCACAGCTGAGCATCGTTTAGTAGAAGGAAGCACAGAAAGTATGGCTGCAAGAACTTTGAGTGGTCAGCTAACCTGTCCTGGAGGAGCAGCCAAAGCATCAGCCATCCCTGGTAAATGGTAACTGTTGGTCTACATTGTTCTTAAAACCTCCAGTGACAGAGATTCTGGGTGAAATACTCTGCTTATACACTGCTGCTTACCCACCTCTTCAACGATCCCTTATTGTTCTTAAAACTCTTTAAAGGCTTTTTTTTTTTTTCATAGAGAGGGAACAGATGCCTATACCTGAAGGCTAAACCATACAAGGACAGGTGTTTACGCTAAAATAGCATATGTGATGGGGATGCAGAAAGACATATGCAGCCTAGCAATATCAGTGAAGACACAGCTTCAGCCACTCCTGCGCTCTTTGCGGATTGGATAAAGAAACAAATCAGCACCTTGCACAAGGATGACACTCTTCCCTCTGTCCCCTTCCCAAAAAGGTTCAAGAGATCAGAGGATCAGCTTATGAAAGAAAAGAAACAACAGGAGTGAAACCCTGGGCAAAGTGGAGCACCTCGAAAGCCCAAGAGAAGAAGAGAAGCCTTGATGCAAGCAGAGAGCACGAGCAGACAGAAGAGGGGACGTGGCTGTACAGAACGGGTGGTTTCAGTACAGGGAAGGGGAGCTGGGAGACACACAGCTGGCAAAACTGCAGAAGACTTTTGGGGTATATAAAGCCTTACCTCAGAAAGCCATTGGGAGAGAAAAAGGGAAGACCCCTGAAAATTGTTGACTAGAATAAAAAGCGGAGGGGGCTATAATATGGGGTGGGAGATGGCATAACCATGCACCACGGACACGGTGTAAAACTGAGAGAGGAGTTCCAGGCAGCCCCTCACGTTGAGGTAGCAGACAAACAGCTCCTTCCCGAAAGTCTGGGATACGCAGCTGGCAAAAGCTGCTAAGAGTGCACCTCCTAAATCCATGGCTAGTCGGGTAAAGGACTTCTGTCCACTAACAGGGAAACAAGGGCATTTAGAACAGCTTGAAGAGCAATGAGGAATAACATTTATCTCTGAAAATATTAGCACATAGAAAAAAAAAAAAGGGAGCATTTTTGTTATCTCTTCATTCTGTAACAGATTTTGAAGAGGAACAAGACGTACCCATAGTGTCATCGTTATGAAAAACTTTGGCTAGAATAAGGAGCAGGAATCTTATTTTCTTCTGCTTTTCCTTTGACACTTCACAAAGCTCTCCTACTACAAAGTTAAGTACACATGAATGTCTGCCATAGCAAAAATAATAAGCATAGTTCATGACTTTGGCTTGTCTTTGTAAAGTGGTGGCACACAATATTTTAAATCCTAAAACGTTTTAATGCATTTTAATGTTAACACTTGTTTGAAAAATTAGAACAAGCTAGGTATTAAAAAAGGTTGTACCACTGAAGAGTTCTTACACCATCATTAAGTCCTGTAAAATTTCACAGGCACAATTTCACAGACACTAGAAACTCTCCTAATCTGGTTCTGACGCTGAAAAAACCCAAAACGCTCCTTCTCCATTTTGGCAGAAGAGATTAAGCAGAACATTAAGGGGCATGGCAGCCATTTGAAAAGGAACAGGAAGCTGGTGGAGTGGGAAGAAAAAATCCCAGGGCATCCTGAGCTGCTTATCAATAAGAACAAAGATCCTAAGATATGAGGTGTTAAAGTCCATCGTGTACATCAAGAAGGTGGCTCAGGTCTATCATCTAACAACTAACTCTTACAAAAAATGCTTCTCTTCCTCCTCCTTTCCCTGTTTGTTCTCATGATCCTGTCTGATGGCTAAGCCAATTCACCGTAGGGTTATAGGAGCATCACTGACAGCAGAAAGGAACAGAGCAACACTATTCAGCTAAATTAAATTGGCTAAGATATGCCATCAAACCACACTCAGTACATTAGTTTTAGGGTCTGGGTTTCTTTTAAAACATTCAGTTAGCATTTTAACAGATACACAGCTTACTGTTATCATAACATCGAATTTATCGTGCTTCCGCAGCTATGACTGCATAACTTATCCACCAGCATTTGAGATCAACAAAACCTTATGTATCAACATATTCTTACACAAGTTTGGATACATTATGTTTTGCTTTTACTATCTTACATCCATTGTTAAATATACAGCTTAAGTGGTATTTTCTTTTGAGACAGTTATGTAAAAAACCCCAAACATTAATACTTACAGTTCCAGGCCTTGTGAAGTCAATACTGTGTGCTACACTTTGTCTCATCTGATTGCTGAACAAGCGAACACAAACACTTTGAAGATACTCTGGTGTGATCTAAAAATTAGGAAATATAAGAAGAAAGAATGGGATTAAATAAAAGTTACACTTTCTACCAGAGAAGTGGTTCTACAGTAAAGTTCTTTTTTTGATATTATTTGTTTTTGTTTTGTTTTTTAAGATGTAAAAAAAAAAACCATATTACACATCTGAGACTCATCAGCATAAGCACAAGGTATATACTGTAACTACACTTCTGTTCAGAAATCTAAAAACTGTAAAATCTCTACATCTGGTAGTAGTTATGCTATTCACAAAACAAACACTAAACACTTTCAGAGAGTCTAGAAGAAAAATGGAATTTGTCACCTGTGTTTGCATACAGATTTTCCTCAATCAAAAGGTAAGTTCGCCAACAGTAAGTATGAAGTAGTTTTATGCTTTAGACTTATGCAATGACTTGCTGACGTGTCATCTAGCTAAAGAGCAGAACTTACACAACTCTCTCGTATAGCAGAGAGAATAAATATGAATTATACAGTACAGGACATAATGTTTCAACGCAAAACATCTCAGTGGGTTTAGTTTTTTTTGTTTTGGGAAATCTACACCACAGCAGAACTGCCAAATTTCAGAACAATTAGCTTCCCCAGAACAGAGGTGAGAAGACAGATTATAGCAACAGGAAAGGGGACATTTCTGATATTCTCAGACCTATAGCAAGACAACAAAACCCTTCAAATTCTGAATGCTGTAACTTCAACTTGATTTTCTCAGTAACCAAGATGCATAACGGAAGAGCACCCTCAGCTGGACACCCTTGGGAAGGAGCAAACGACTGGCCAGGACAAGGCTTACAAGGAAAATTAAACAAGCATCTGCAAGAACAGATAACGGGTGCCTGGTTCCTTAACTGCAGAGGGCAAGAGGATATCACCTCAGAGAGCAATGACGCGTGAAATGGGAGGCAGCAAATACATGACTACATGTTTCTTATTGTTATCAAAGCTCATGTGAGCAGATACCTTTCCTAATCTGCTGTAAAGCAAAATCTACACCTACAGGCAAGTTCTCCCGTGCAGTAATGATGTCAGCAGGCAGGGATCCCCGAACCTGAGTAACAAACAAGAAGATGTTCCTGCTAATAGCAGGAGCAAGGTACATATTCACTTTTCAGCAGGCAGCACGAGACCTCCCAGGTCATTCTCCCTGCTAACAATTCACAGCTCCTTTAAAAGCATCTGGAAACCACTAATATCTGCCATAAGAATCATCTTCAGCTTGTGCAGAAACTACAGTACAGAGGCATCCTCGCAGAGGCCACAAAAGATGAAGCATAAAGTCATCTTTGTATAAAAAAAATACCCATAAGAAAGTTGTAGCTTCTCCAGTCACATGCATGTAGCCCATTTCATAGAATCATAGAATCACACACGTGTAGCCCCTTTCACACAGTGAATAACTCATTCACTGCTACCCCAGGTCTCCTGACCAGCTAAATTAAAAAGTTCAGCTTGGTATAACAAAGAGCAAAGCTTTTCCCCACCAAAATTTTGGATGAGAAGACTGTTTCCACTACAGTGTAACTTAAAACAGACCTGGCAGCAGTTTTAAATATACAACCACCCCTGGTGTGCTGGATAGCATCCAGTAATCACAGAAATGTCCTCTAATTTCTGCTGATCCCAAAGCTCAAAAGGGGACTCTCACAAGAGATACGAGATGTCTTGCGAGGTAGTGATGGTGTCTTCAAGATTTTTGAGCCAGTACAATTCAACCCATCTCTGCGTTACCTTTATCCTTGTACAAAGGGTGACGGAAGAATCTCTCATTCCAAGTGCTGTGTTTCATTAGCAAAGAGACACAGTACTTACAGAAACACTCATCACTACAAGGTTTAATTCACATTTTAGTGGTATTCTCTCTCCATTATCCGAGGGGTGGGGAAGCAAGTACACACCTGAGTCATCTCTTACCATCTTCCCACTGACTGTGGCCTCCAAGGAATCCACCAGCTCTGCAGTGACCCCAATGAGATTACGGTAGTCCGCCTGCATTTTGTTAAATCGTTTCAGGTAGGTCATGGCCCTGTGCTCAGATTCCACTAACTGCTGATGAAGATGTTGCAACGTTTCTGTCAAGAGAATAATAAAAAAGAAATAACATCACTTTTTCAACCCAAAGGACAGAAGAACCCACAGGCACTTTTACTGTTCTGAAGGGACAACTTCGACTGCTGTTACTTTTATCCAAGGGGTGGAATTTCACTGTAAGGATAATTCCACACTACTAGTGTGATTTCACTGCATCGCAGCAGCTACAAGTATTTATTTTGCCTTAATTGCCCAACGTAACAATTGCTTCACAGTGACAGTAGCACTACAACTATTAGACAGTAAACATCACTGAATACACTTGTGAAGAGGATGGTGTTTTAAAGGTCTGTTAATACAAGAAGTTCTGTGCTGTCAGAGACAAAACGAGGCTGTGGGCATCAAATCAGAAGAACATCTGACAAAACGCAGTTCAGACTTGGTTAACTGAACTTGCTCCCTGCAGATGAGATCCCTGCACTATCTTCTACATTCACTAAAGTAACAGTGGCTAAAAAACATTAGCACACCGAGCAACTGGAAAGGTCAAGCTGCCACTTCAAAGATAAAACAACAAAACAGCAGAATGATGGTACCCAGAGATTCATGCCAGTGTTTGTTAGACTACGTTGTGAGGGTGGGTGTTTTCTCCTGTTAATTTATAGAAATACACCACTGATATTTAGGTTATATAGTGCTTTGCTTATTTAAAAGTAAATACAAAGTCTTGTATCTTTTAAGGAAAATGGTACAACAGAAACAAACAAACAAACAACATTCAAGTTATCCAGCCCTCATCCGCTATTAAAATATTCATTGAATTCTTCAAAGTTGCAGTGAATTTTCTACTTCCATACCAAATTTTTCAGGTGATTGCAGCATTCAATGTTTGATGGTAAGCTATATTACTTTCAGTACGTTCAATTTCTGAAAATAATCCAAATTTTTCTTTAATTTATGTCTAAATTTTTTAAAAAGTTACACTCCAGATACATTTTGTTTCTTCAGGTTCAATTACTTCAGAGATTAAAGAAGTAAACTACACACCAAAATCTGTACCATCTATCCCCCTCTCAGACCCAGCCAAATTAGCATCCTACATGGAAGTCAGGCACAGAATCTGGAGCTGGGTACCGCAGAGCACATCTTCATGACTGGACAAAACCATGACAGGAGGCACAATAATTCTATTGTTACTGATGATGTTTATGTATTTTGCTAGAACATGATGTTTTCAGTTAGTTTGCTGAGAAGCCAGTATTGCTCGTGAAAATGGCATCGTGCCCATCTGCAAATAGGCTGAATATTTACCATAGGATTTTCTGTTAAACAATGGGCAGGAATCAGCCTGACTACAGAGTTTCAGACAGAAGAAGAATTTGTTTTCACAGATTTAGATTTTGAGAGGGTTGGAGTAGAGCATTCCAAATAGACCCAAAGGGAAGAAAAACCAAGTAGCTACAATGCAAAGCTGGAAACTAGAAAAACTAATTCCTGTTCCTGGCTTTGAATAGACTTTGCCCAAGATCTTTGGGGAAAACCATTATCCTCTTTCATAGAATCATTTTGGTTGGAAGACCCTCAATATCACCAAATACAAACCACAATCCAACTCTAGCACTAAACCATGAACCTCGTCTAAACGCCTTTTAAACCCCTCCAGGGATGGTGACTCCACCACTGCCCTGGGCAGCCTGTTCTAATGCCTGACAACCCTTTCCATTAAGAATTTTTTCCTAATATCCAATCTAAATCTCCCCTGCCACAACTTGAGGCCATTTCCTCTTGTCCTATCACTTGGGATAAGAGACCAACACCCTCTGTGCTCCAACCTCCTTTCAGACAGTTGTAGAGAGTGATAAGGTCTCCCCTCATGTATGTCATCGTCAAGCCTTTTTAATGTTTTCAGCCCAGTTCCTATGAGTAGCCAAGGAGTTACACATATGTATGTAATCCCACAATAAGCTTTTCTCTCTAAGTGACAGATTGGTCATTACTGTTTACAACAACTCACCTATACCTCAGACACGCTCCCTGAACTTGTGCTCTGTCTGTCTCTCTGACCCCAACCCACTCTCACGTACTTTGTTAGAAGCACTGACTGGCCAGGTTGAGCTCCTGCACACAATGCAGTGGAGCTCTCAGCAGAGCTGCAGGTCCCCAGAGCCGCTGTCAGACACCAGAGCTCCTCAGGTGACACTGAAACCTCCCTCTTAGGAGAGGCAGTAGTTGCCTTGTCTTCTTCTTGATTACCTCATTTCCACAAAAACTGCCATCTGTATTCTAAAATGACATCTTTCTGCACTAATTTTTGTTCAGACTATAGCAATTCTTGACAGACAGGTGGGTCACACTTCACCTTCTCTTGTGCAGCAGCCTGACACACATCCCCCGCTCTCCCCTTCCCCAAAACCCTGTAAGAATGGCTGCAAACTCATCCACACATTTGTGACGAGGCAGTGAAGGGGACAGTAGCTGAACACACTTCCAAATACTCCGTTCCCTCTGTTCCCGTTAGCACAGAGGACACAGCTCTGAAGCGCTCTGCACAGGATGCCAACCATTCTGCAATTCCTCTCTTTCCAGCCACAGTGAAAACATAAGGGAGAGCTGTAAGTTAAGCACAACTGCCACACAGACAGCTTTGAAAGTCATACAGGTATCAAAGTTTTCCAACAAATGGGTAAAAAGCCAGAGTGTAGCAGCTTAATCAGGTCAGGTAAACACACTAAATTCTCCAGGACACCCTCAAGAGCACACGCACCACTTCACCCAAGCTGGAAGTGCTTCAGTGTGCCAGACTAACGACTGGCAACTATTTACCAAAGGCTGTTTTCAGGACTCTTTGCCATACTGCTCTTCATTCATGTGGTGCCTATTCATTTTCTTTGCTTTTCTCCTTCACTGATAAAGTAAACATTCTCCAACTGCGAGTATGCACTGTGGATCTCATGTGATCTGAGAAAAAATAGCCTGTCATATCTAAAACTCACATACGAAATAGGCCTCAAGCAACCTTTATGAAAAATCCAAACCGAATCACCCTCTGAGGCACATAACAGATCTACAAATTCAGGTTGACCTGCACGGATTCAATACCATGACAGTCCCTGTACTTGTACAAAGCACAGAACCTGCCCAAATTAAAAAAAAAATAATTAGGCCCAAAGTAATTCAGGCCAAATCATGTAGTTATTTCTTTTTAATCAGAGTATGGAATTATTCCCTTCAGGACATTCACGAGGAAAAAGAGTAACTTCTGGAAAATAAAGAGCGACAAAGATATTTTTATTATTCAATTAAAGTCTAATGCAACACAAAGCATAAGATAACAAAGACAACACCTGGAACTCACACTAGGAGATGAGCCCAACTTTATCTTTAATTCAATCTACAAATAGTAAACCCTCAGTGTAAAACTACAGATTGAAATAGCTCAAGAGGAAAAGTCATTTTAGGAACCCAGTGTGGCTCACACAAATCCCTACCAATAAAGTGAACGCAGAAAGTGAAAAAATGAATGCAAGGTAGTTGGGAACCTAAGTTCTGTTTATTTAACTGATTTTTAAAAGGCAGGTATTTTGAGTCTCATCAGCATCTAACAGGATTCAGGGCTGAAATTGTTATTTTTTAAAGGGTCTCAAGTCACACTCTTCAGTGTGTATGAACAGCTTACCTAAAAAAGCAACACGTCAGAGAGTCGCACTTCAGTTAACACATTCTCATCCAGGAGACATCAATATGTACTATTTTAGGAGTTTAAACAGAACGAGTGGATAAGAACAAAAATCAACTTTGTCTAAGATCAACAGACAGCCATCAGAATAACTGAATGAGATTCAAAATCTGGAAGATACAGACAGGCACAAGCAGGTATGGGAAAGGAATCTGAGGAAACTTACTTTCATCATAACTAAAACCAGAGAGCTGGTATGTACTTTGTACAGAGTTCTCCACTTGTTTCTATCATATTTTAGGACAGAACAGACTTAAAATAGGAATGCTACTACTAGGCCTCTCCCATTTCTAGTATATGCCTGTGCTCAACCCTGACCTCAAGCACTCTAGCAATAACTGTCATCAAGACGAGGTCTGGATTTCAAAGGACTTTTTGCCACGCATCACTCGTTTCCCTGTCATTGGAGGTGTACTTTCCACTACTATTAAAGCCCCTAATCATCTTACAGAATATTCTTACCACATCTCAGCATTTACCTTTGTTGCACTGTCCATTCTCCTTCTGTCGCACAAGTAGGAACAGTTCAGGAAAACGTGCATCCTTTCAGTATGTGTCTGTCCCAGAGACACAGAATGGGAAATTCAACCACCGGCAAACCCAGCCAAGCCAGATATTCCTACTGTCCCAAGCCTGATGCTTCACAGGAGAGCAAGAATAAATGAATCAATAATAAATTCATAAAAATCTCATAAGTGCACAATGTACAACGTTGCATGGAGACTTGAGACTGTTTGCTGATCTTTAAAGACACTAGATCCAGCTCTGAAATTTAAGATACTGTAACTCCAGTCCAAATGTATTAACACGAAAATCAAAAGTCAAACCACTGATTTTATATAAAATCAACATACGCAAGTGTTTTAAGGCAAGTGCTGTTTTATACCTAAGAAACATTCAGAGCTCAATTAAGATCCAGTCCACTACTTGATAAAGAGGAATAAGCAGAGAAAAGCTTTCCTTCAACTGTTCTACACCAGACTCCCACACAGAGATCCATAACATGGGAGTGAAAGCAGTGTTTTGATCATTCATCCTGGCAAATGGGCAGGAATGGAACAGAAGGAATGTAATTTCCAGCTCATCATTCAGTACCACCATGGCAACATGCTGCTTTAGAATAAAGTAAGATATAGCAGGAAAACGACTCCAGTTCTCTCTACCTTGCCTTTAACTATGTTGACCGAAAACTGAGAATATTTCTCATTTAGCTAGTTAGTTTGCAAATTAGGCCTGGCAACACAGCTTAAACAATATTGTTAGAAAAAACAATACAGTCTGAAGCACAAGCCATTTAGTAAAACAATAATTTCTGGAATGCTTAAAAGCCCTGGAAAACTTTCAGCTAGTCCCTGAAATGGCTAATTAAAAGACTAACAACTATAAAAACAATAAGAAAGCAATCAGGTCAGGTCAGTGCCTTTGGGTATCCTATACTTCATACATATGATAAATATGCAGATTCGTACGCATCTATACATTGTCTTTACATAACTTTATCAGAAGTTTTTTTTTGAATGTGGAATATAAACAATGTTTCCTACCATAAAAACACCAAACTGCAACATTACTGCAATAAATCTTAGCAGCACACTCTTCCAATAAGTTTTACTGCTTCTTGATGGTAATTCTAATTATCTTCAAAATGTTTTCTCAAAAGGATACAAATAAAGCGAGAAGCCGAGGAGTCTGTCTGGCTTTGAGAGTCAGAGACAGGAACTTTTCCAATCTTGCCCTTAAATCCAATGTCCAAGAATCCTTGAAAAGAAAAACAAATTATGACAGTTGTTCACCAAATATGTACACTCTGCTGAAAGTACTGCTTGGATCAGAGCAACCTTCCACTAGTAAACAAGTGTACAGAAGTTAGAAAAGAGTTCAACATTATTCCTAGACAAGAATTCCAAAAACATCATGTAGCTTTATTTCAAGTGTAGAACTATCACATAATGTTGTTGCCTTCCATGCAACAACATACAAAAACTACCCCTAAATTAGAAGTGCCTTTAAAATATAAGCAACTTGAGAAAAAGACAGAATGAGAAGGATTAATTTTAAATTATTAAATAGAGTTCTGAATTACTAATTTTCCGTTGCTCAGTTTTCAAAAAGCAATCACCGTAGTAATCTTTCACTCTGAACAAAATCTGGGAATTGTAAATGTTGTCAATAACTATTGCAAACGTCATGACATGACATCAATCATCAGGGTACAACATTTCTAAAATAAGGATTTGGAGAAAAACAACTTGCATATGAAAAACAGACCGATCGGTCACTAACTGGAACGATGTCTTCTGCCTGACATAGCATCTCATAAGCACAAGAAAATAATGGTTCAAGAAAAAGGTCAAACTGCATGTAAGAATTCACTGAATACTCATTTCTTCTATTTCAAACCTTCAGTTAAGCTAGTTTCTGCTTGACAAAAAGCTAGCTAACAGACGAAAAAGGAATATCTTCCAACAAGTAGCAGAAGCTTCCTAAATTTACTGCTGTATATGTACATGTTGTAAGCTGTTCTCACAGCTCAGATCTGCCCTTATTTCACCATTCTGGAGACTGTACAGAATTTACTTGCTGCATTTACCAATTCAGTATCCAGACAGTGGTGCATCATAGCATGCTGTATATTACAAAAGAAACCATGTCTCCTACAGAGACTAGTATACATTATTTTTCAAGATGTATTACACAAACAGACAGGAACTCCAGCTATATAAAGCATCAGACGCCTGAGAAAAAAAATGCCGTAAGAACACTGCTTAGTAGACTAGTGACTCACTGCTGTTCTTTCTCAAATGCAAAACAATCTGTGTTTCAACACTCATACAGAATGAGCTGTACAATTCCCACAAGAAAATATGAGTGACTGCGGACTAAGGGCTTGGACATTGGGTTACTATGAATAAACCTGAGGACCTCGTCTCAGATAACGCATATTAAAAAAAAAGCTGCTAAGTATAATTGAAAAAGAGTGGTCATATCCCATCTCTGAGGTCAACCAGTATATCTCATTATTTATAGCCAGTCCCATAGGAAAATGGTAGTATATGCCTTTTTTTGGCGTTAAACTGGAGCTCCTCATCAGCTGGTACACTCAAAGCCAGCCCTAGGGCTAGTATCACTTCAGTTTTCATTTGACATCAAAAAGCATGTGGCAGCACTGCAGGCTGAAGAGATCTCCTCCCACTGCAATAACTGCCACAGCTGGTTAGATAAGCCAGCACAGCTGTACAGGTGGTAGGACAGAACCATAGAAACACAGAATGTCCTGAGTTGGAAGGGACCCACAAGGATCATCGAGTACAACTCCTGTCCCTGCACAGGACAACCCCACAGTTCACACCATGTGCCTGAGGACGTTGTCCAGTCTCTTCTTGAACACTGTCAGGCTTGGGGCCGTGACACCTCCCTGCGGAGCCTGTTCCAGCGTCCAGCACCCTCTGGGGGAAGAACCTCATCCTAATGTCCAACCTAAACCTCTCCTGGCACATCTTCCTGTCATTCCCTCGAGTTCTGTCATTGGTCCCTAAAGAGAAGAGTTCGGAGCCTGCCCCTCCTGCTCCCCTTGTGAGGAAGCTGTAACTGCGATGAGGTCTCCCCTTAGTCTCCTTTTCTCCAGGCTGAACAAACCAAGTGACTTCAGCCGCTCCTCATATGGCTTCCTCTCCAAACCCTTCACCAACTCCGTAGCCCTCTTCTGGACACCCTCCAGTAGCTTTGTATCATTTTATCCTGTGGCACCCAGAACTGCACACAGTGCTCCAGGTGAGGCCGCACTAGTGCAGAGTACAGCGGGCAAAATGTTATGCACCTTTTACAAATTTGTGTGTGTGTGTACATGGGCGCTGCATACACACATTCACGGGCAATAATGCAGATCAATTCCTTGATCCAGCCTAAGTGCAACCACACAACCAGCTGTTTCCAGCGTAACCAAGAAGTTCAGGTGCACTTGTACCATAGGAACAGTCAGCAGGTGAAGTGGTGGCTGCACCTTCCCCACAGGTATTGCCACCAATACTTTAGAACGTCAAACCACACCTCTGGGCATCATTTCCTAACCAGCTACCTGCATGGTGCCCAGCAAGCAGCCAATGTGAGGGTTAATGTAAAGGCAGTTTACTACTGACAGGATAACTGTAGATCATCATCACATTGAAGCTGCACCTGCAAATGAGATCTATTTCGAAGTTCAAGCACTAACTTTTACACTCTTCTCACCTTGTACATGCAGGCCTAAGAACTCTCAAATAGCCATCCAAAGGCAAAGGCTGAAACATATTTAACAAAAAAATTAACCAGGAAAATGCCTGTGGCAAGAGTCACCGAACCACAAAGCACAGCTATGTTCCTCCAGCATTCTTTTCTCAGAACACAGACAACACTGACTCATTTTCTGCTACAGAAGGATCACTTATGAACTTGACTTTCTCTTTTCCACATTAAATTAAACTGCTTCAGCCTCCTTATGCCCAGCTATCATATTTTACATCCAGCTACATATATACATTTACACGTCGGGCAACAACCTCAAAACAAGTAAGTGGACTTGAACTACTACATAGCAACTCCCAGAAGCATGTGTGCTTCAGGGCTGTATGGAAAGGAAGGAGGGGCAGCAACTCTTATTTATGGACACAAAGCTGGTGTACCATTTAGGACTCAAGTGAATATAGAATAGATATTTAAGATGGTACTCTGTTACTGATGCACTCTCACAACTCCTCCTCCATCAAATACGTGCTCTTTTATGATTGTACAGTTTCTATTAAAGGAAACAATAAAAGCGATTACCAAAATAAACATCATTCAATATCTATTGCTCCATGAGAAAAATCATCATAACTACCATTTCTGCAATACAGATACTTACCTGGAAAAGTTCTTTAAATGAAGGATGTACCATGGGGTTCGGAACAAAAGGCAAAGCATAGAAAGGGAGAAACTCTGTCGTCTGGCTCAGTGCAGCTCCTTTTGTTTCCAGGTATGCCTTAAAATGAGAAATCCTTTCCTCAAATTCAGCTTTGTCCTAGGAAATAAAGCAGCATATTTATTTAGAAAACTACCACTATGAATGCACTGTAAAGCTGGCAAATACGAGCAGAGACCTAAATGCATTCATATCAAGTTTGAAAGCTCAGAATATATGTTATCTAAAAAGCAATGTTTATTTAACTAGAGAGCATTATATTCTGTTTTCACCACTCAAAAAAGAAAATTTAAACCAATGTTGTTTTGGTCATCCAGGTGCAATAAAAGAAGAGAGGAACAATTGTTTTTTGAATGTAAATTATTCCTGCCCACTTCAGGCTAGATTTCTAAAGCAGAGTGCCATTTCACACTCAGGGCAGAGAGGACACACCTACTTCAGACATGCTTTATTTCAGTGATAAGTGCAGAACCGTGAGATCCACTCACACAGCACCAGGAAGGGGAGCCCCACACAGAACAGACCAAAAGCTCCTTAGAGGCTGGAAAACACACAGAAGGCACCAAAATACTCCTGTAGCAGCTGACAGGTGTAAGGCAGGAGCTATTATGTCCTGGCTGATCTGGATGAATCCAGGCTACTTAAATGTCTCTTCATCATAAAATAAAATCTGCATTACATGGGACTTTTATGACAGCTTGGAATTACGGTTTTCAATATGATATATGGAGCTGGTCAAGATTCAGTTTTGCCATTTTATCAGAAATGTTTATATTTCAACATACGTCTTCAGTCCAAACTGGAAGCAAAATAAGTGTTTTAAGAATCTCATATGGACTACAATTAGAGGTGTGAAAGTATCAGTATGCTGGTATTTTCTAAGTTAAAATACTTCAGTAACTCCAAGATAAGGAGACCTCCAACTTCATCTCTGTACTTGACAATACAAAGGGTCTGGTTCAACTAAAATGCAGCCTGTGACCCAAAAACGTAAGTTTAGACTGGATCAAGTAAGAATTCTTCTTACTAAACATCCCACCCTCATCCACACTAAAGACAAATAAATGAAGTAAACCAAACAGAAACGATTTGAAGTTTGAGCTGGGAACTCAACTTACAGGCTTTCCCATAGAGTGTTTTAAGAGGTAGGTGGCAAAGTGCACATGAAGATAGAACTCCAGCTTCTGGGCAGCTGGTTCGTTGTCCTGGACTGAAGATGAAATATGCTCCTCCCAGAGTTGGAAGAAAACTTTCTGCTCACCATTTTCAAATGCTGCAAGTAGATCTTTCTGCAAGGGGGAAAAGCATTCAGAGAAAAACTAAACACAGAAGAGCTACATTTTTATCAATAGTTGGTTAGTGAATGAGAAATTCAAGTGCCATTTGAATGCTTTGAATTAAAAGTTTTATCGAAAATCTCTCACCATTCAATGAACATGTAAATATTCTTTCTCCACCCATCTTTAATACCTTTGAGAGCCTGAACCAACCACCAGTACAAGAAGCCTAAATTTTCAAGCATGTTGATCTGGGTACCCACCTTTACCATAAGCCAAAAACGGATGCCTACAGTGTGTGAAAATCAGTCTTACCAAAAAAAGGCAAATTAAAAACCTAAAATAGTGTGAACTAAAGCTACTCTCTCAGGTTCAAAAGGACTTGAGTTCTGAAAAAAACGTTCCTGCTCTGGAAGAAGACTGCTAGCAGACTTCTTCAAATAATCAAGAATCTGTTCAGACAGTTCAGATAATCTCACCGCTGTAATTCACACAGCGGTTAGTGGCCTATAACTGATTTTAGTATTACTCAAAACAAGTGTAAATGATGCATTACCTGAACAGGCAAAGCTTTTGAATCTCTTGAGGAAACACCTGCTGGTTTAGGTAGTGGCTTCCCTTTAATTTTACATTCCTTTGTAAATACTTTCGCTGTTTCTTCAAATTCAGCAAAATCCAAATACTACAAGATGAAAACATACAGGAAGAACTTTTTTTTAGATTTTTAATGCTTCAATAAGTGACCCATGAATTATGAATTAACAAAATCCTTTAAAGCTTCTCTGTAGCAGGGTCCAAAAATGCCAAAGAGTGCACAGCAACAAACCAAGAACTGGTACCTCATGTGGTAGGAAAATACCGTCTCTCAATTAAGTTCCTCCTGCATCCTAGAGAACAGTACTGACAACCCAGCACATCCTCTCTGGAAGAACGATGCCTTTCGATTTAGCCATTAATTTCATTCAACCAAAGAAGAAAAAGAACTAAAATCCATTAATGCTATACCTTGTTTGAAGAAACAAGTAAATACCTTCCTTGCAAATAGTGTTCTCAGAGGGTAGAATTCTTACACGTCATTCCCACCTCCACAGCAGCGGTCAGACAGCTTGAATTCTAAGCCAGGTCACTCACCTGAAGCTGCGCAACCCAAATTAACAACCAACTAATCAAGCACTGTTCTTCTGACAAAAGAGATGAACAGCCCTGCCTCCTCCTCCCACGATGTACAGTCGCTATATTGCACACAACTTTTCCCTCCTCCCCCATCTCAGGAGTTTTAGTTATTGGTTGTGGTGGCAAGACATCACATTTCATTCTGCAGACTCAATCTGGGTTCCCAAGATTGTCACAGAGAACAAGAATTGTTTACTTTCTTCACTCTTAACATAAACAGCAGTATAGTAATGATTAAGTACTTAAATCTCTTTTTAGATTTATTTTCTAAGGTCCACAGAAAGATTTAAGTTGGGTAGAGTGCCTGGCCGGGAAATTCTGCTTAGCAATTAAACCACGGTGAGCAGTGGTCTCAGGACTTCAGCCTGGGCTTTGTCAGCTCTAGGGTTTTTATATGCTGCTGTGATTTTATACACATACGGAACAAGGTGGAAGCTACACAACGTTTTAAAGATCTCACCACTATCGTAGGTTGAACCTGAGCCACAAAGCTGTCTGTAGATCTCATCAACTTAACTGTTCCTTTAATGAAAGCTTCATTTGCAATGAACAATAGATAATTCTAGATTGATTTGCTGTTAGATTGCTGATATTTAATGAACACTGAGCCTTTTGAACATACAGAGCGTGACAGGAGCCAATATGATTTCAGGGTGCAGCAAACACCTGGCCGGACGAACAACTCATGGCAGGGAGGTTGGACTAGATAGATGACCTTTAAAGGTCCCTTCCAACCCAAACTATTCTGTGATTCTATGAACTCCAGAATTTAGACCACAATTACAACACCCAGCTTTGAAAATGAGCATTATGAAATCTTGCCTTCTTCATTTCAACAGCAGCAACAAAACAAAACAAAACAAAACCAAAAAAGAGAGAAAACCAACCTCTCTCACTAGTTCGAGTAACTCAGCTTCATATGCAAGAACATCACCCATCGCTAAGCATCGCTGCTATGTCTCATCGTTGGTAAAACCTTGAAAGTTGCAGAGAAACGGAGTGTTAGCAGAGAGCACAGGGGTCCATACAGCCCATCGGCCACCTCACCTACAAACATACCACATGAACAAGACATCCCGACCACCGGGAAGTTCCCAGCCGGCCCTCGCTGCCCCTCACCGCGATTATCGCCAGGCCGCTGGGCGCTCACACCGGCTCCGCACACAGCAGCCTGCGGCTGCGGCCCGCCGCCCACGCCCACGCTGGCCGGGGCACTACGGCCGCCCCTTCAGGGCCGAGAACACGCGGCCCTGCGCGCTCCCGAACCTGCCGGAGGGAAACGACAAAACCCCGAGAGCCCCCGGCCCCGGCGCGGCGCGGCCTACCTGCCCCCGGCCCCGCGCCGCCGCCCGTCGCCTTGGCAACCGCGGCCCCTCCACACATGATCCCTCCCAACCAATCCCAGGCGGGGAAAGGTGCATCACGTGACAAAGGGGATTCCCCCCCCCCCCAACACCGTGCCGGTGGGGCAGCGCCCCCTAGAGGGCGGCGTGGGGAGCTGCAGCTTTTCGCCCTTTGACTGTTCCCAGTCTCTGACGTCACGTGATGAGAGTTTGGGATCAAGTTCATTTAAAAAAAAAAATAAAAATCATCTACTGTCTTAACATACGTTTTTGTAGCCTCCGCCCACCCCGGACAGGCCAGAAGTCCTCTAAAAACTGCACACCGTCTGCTCCATGCGCTTGCCCATAGCCCTGTGGCTTTCAGACGCATAATTACACAATTTTCTTAATTTGAGCTTAACACTGACCCTGCGGTATTTTCCCATGTCACACCTGCCACTGCGCTCTCTGAGGGGATGGAGGCGCCAGGCGTAATTCCCACTCTGGTTAGAACCGTGTGGCCGAGGCTGCCGGCTCCGCTTGCCCCTCAGCCCAGGAGGTGCCTTTGGAAAAGATGTTGGGCACAAAGGGCAGGGCCTTGCCAAGACTGAGACTGAACATAGCCAGGGTGACGGCCACCAAGACCGGTCGTGCACACACGGCAGGTGTCCGGTCTGGCATCACCTCCTGGAAGCCTGACCAAAACAAACACGAGGATTGGCCCAGCCCCTTATCCAGGCTTTGTCCCATTTTTAATTAACAGCAGCCTTAGTGAACTTCTTGCCATTAACACCAAGTTTTCTAGCAAGCGTTTGCTAGATGCAGCAAAACACCACCAATGATGTCCTGCTCAGGGTTTTGGTCGCACCCCGTGCAGCAGTTTTCCACCATGAACACCTAAGAAGACCCATGTCCTCTGCACATCCCGCAACCAGATGCAGCATAGCACCACCTTTCTTCCTTTAAAAGGCTCCTAAAGTGGGCAGCCAAAAATAAGCACAATTTGTGTCTGCCCCTCACACATGGGTTTTGATCCTTAATAACCTCAGAAAACCCAGAAGCTAACCTCACCAGCCAGCTCAGAGGCACTGCGCTCCACTGAGACCATTTCATCGACTCATAGAATCATTTCGGTTGGAAGAGACCCTCAGGATCACTAAGTTCAACCATAGCCTAACCTAACTGTAGCACTAAACCATGTCCCTAAGAACCTCGTCTTAAACACCTTTTAAACCTCTCCAGAGATGGTGACTCCACCACTGCCCTGGGCAGCCTGTTCCAGTGCCTGACAACCCTTTCCATGAAGAACTTTTTCCTAATATCCAATCTAAACCTCCCCTGGCACAACTTGAGGCCATTTCCTCTTGTCCTCTCACTTGCTACTTGGGATAAGAGACCAACCCCCTCCATGCTCCAACCTCCTTTCAGGTACTTGTAGACAACGATAAGGTCTCCCCAGCCAAACCTTAACTTTCAAACACCAGGGTGGGTTAGTGCATTTCAGGGTACAGCCATCCTTTGGCCCACGATCTAAGGCTGCTCTTGTTACGCAATTAAAAAAAAAAAAATTAAGGAACGGGGAGGGGGGGAAGCTCCCTTGCNGGGGGGAAAAAAAAAAAAGCTCCCTTGCATATTCATATTCTTGCCAGATCTAAAATTGTCAGCTTAGTAGGTGAAATGTTTGGAAACAGCGAGGTGATGGGAAGCTGAGTTATGATAGATGGTGAGCAGCCACTAGTGCTCCATCCATAACCCGTGGGAATTCTCTCACTCCTGCTCCGTGGCCAGGCGGCTGTGGGCTGGTATTTGAAGCAGAATGCTGCTCTTCAGAAAAAGAAAGGAAGACCCTGAATAACTTACTGAGGGCACAAGCAGCCTTGACAAATGTATGCCCCCCTCCCTGCCTAGCTTCTTCAAATTGTAGTTGTCCCAGTAAGGGACCAAGCCATTATTTTAGCCAAGATTGTGTCAAACTGCCCAGTTTTTACTTACTTGCATTTCATGTGATGTTCAGAAAGCACCCTGGAACTCAGGTCTATAATCCCTACAAAGATCTCTGCAATTCCTAGAAAGAACAATGATATTCCTGGAAAGCAAAAAGAAATTCCCAAAAAAGGAAATTCCTAGACTCCAGTCTGAGTCCCTAGAAAGCCCATTGAAAACCCACAGAAAGCCCATTGAAAACCCACAGAAAGCCCACTGAAATTTCCAGAAAGTACACGAACATTTTTAGAGAGCATCAGGGAATTCCTAGGAAGCAGAACTGAGCATTAGGTTGTGTTCTTGTTACTCACCAGGAGGGTGACAATCGGCATTCAAATTGGCTTTGCAGTTACTGTGTGCACTGGTAAATGGTCAGGCAGGTACATGATTGAGCCGATAACTGGAACGCCTGGATTTTGTGAATCATATACTAAATACCAAAGTTTTATGTATATAAGCAAGCGTAACATTCATACACAGGAAACTTCTATACTTAGTAATACAAATTGTAGATATACTCTATGTATATATAGAGTATGTCTACGGCCAGAGGTTTCTTCTTTCTGTTGCACACACTTCTATGGATATCCCACAACAGCAAACTCTCACAATAGCAAACTTTAAATATTTATGCTGAGTTTCGCCACGCTAGAGCATATTGGGCACCTAGCCCATCCCCAGTGGGAGGAATGACAGGGTCCCTTGGCCATCACCAGCCCACTCATCTCTGCTGTGTGTCCTTCTGGACCCCTTGCTCCAGCTGGAGGAAGGCGATGGGGCTGTGAACTCCTCCTGTTTGTCACCTGTCTCTCTAACTTTCTAAAGCAGTAAAAGATTCTCTTAGTGGTCCTAAGGTTTTGGAGCAGACCAGATGCAGCTGCCCTCCTTTGTCAAGGCAGCTGCACTACCTGGTGTTCCCTCTCTCCTGCTTTGATTTGGTGGCCATCAGGCACTGCCCCTTGGGGAAGGGAGAGGGATTTTACGTTGATTTTCTTCTTTTCCCATCTTCAGGGTGATGTGCATCCAGCTGGCTTTCTCCTCAGAGCAGCCAAGCAGGACTGACATCATTCTGGGGGCAGGATGGTGGGAAGGGCTGTGTGGGATCTGGGCTTCGCTTGATCATATTTTTTCTTCTTTTTCTCCTCGCATTCTTGCAGAAGTGCCCTTCCAGTGGGCAGGCAAGGCTGCTGTGCACACACTGCCCTGCACAGGCTTTGCTGTGCTCCCAGGACGCTTGGGCAGAGATGCCTTTTAGGGGAGGTGCTGCCCGGGGTGAACACCCACCCGCCAACCAGCACCTCGGGTGAGGTCAAGAAGATGCAAAGCTTGTGCCTCAAACCTGAAAAGCCGGACTCCGTGGCCGTGCACGTCCAAGGGAGGACATTCTTCATCACCTGGGGCATCACCCCAGCTCCACAGTTGAGGTTTTTCTTGGGGCAGCTGTCACCGCCACCTCCGCTGGGGGCTGAGCATTCCTGTGGCTGGGCCACCGACTGCCAGCTGCAGGTCCTGAGCGGGATCACAACCTGTTGCTTGACTGAGAAACAGAAAGCTGTTCTCTGTGCCCAAGTGGAAGATTTTGCAGGAAATGTCTTCTTGCAGTAGCCTTTCCAAGAGACTGCAGTAAAAATAAAAGCAAGCAGGCAGGAGGGGAACATTTGTTAAAGCTTAAACATCCTGTTATTTTCTGAGTCAAACTTCAGCTTTTAGATGCCAAGAAAGATCTTGGTTTTGACTTTCAATGAATACTTTGAAGGAGCATTCTTGACAATAAATAAGAAAGAACTCATTAGAGTTTTTAGTTGATGACACATTGCTGGTCGCGTTTGGTGCACAGATTGGCTCCTACTGGGCCTGGCTGGGGGGCAGAAGGGTTTTACTTGGACTGACGTCCTGCGCTCGGGCAGGGCGCTTGCCCGGCCGTTCAGACACTGCTCACATACCAAGTCACACAGCAAAGCTTCCCCAGGGCCCTCGGCAAAGAAAACCCAGGCAAAGGAACTGCAAAACCTCTCTGCTCTCATCAGGCTATCATAAAGCTGCTCTGTCTCCCTCAGATGGAGCTTGTTTAGCTGCTGCCGAGCCTCGAGTTTCACCTCTCCCTAGAAGGACGCGGACCCTTTGCGCCAGGCTGTTTATATGCAGACCCTTCTGTAATTTCCTGTAATCAAAGTCCCTGACCAGGAGGGGCACAACGAAGACTTTGATTTTGTGCCACGGGATGCATGAAGGAGGCAAGAGTGTGAACTCAATTTTCCTGCTCAGCACAGAGCAGAGAAGGAGGGACTGGCTGCTGGGTCCCCAAAAAGCTTCTTTCAGCTCCATTGCAAAATGATGAAGGAGACTCCCAGGCACCGTGCAGCCCCCTGTGGAAGGAGCCAGCGCTTTCTTCTCCCAGCAGGACTTTGTGGATGAGGACAGGAGCATCCAGGGCTCAACATATCACCCTGCAATATCAGCCCCCACGTCCCTCAAAGCCCAGCGCAGGCTGTAGGAAGGAGAGAGTCCTCCAGCGCTTTCTCTGCTCCGCTGTCCCACCAGATCAGCTCGTGGTGCCTTTCCAGCCGTGGCAGAAATCGCCCTTCGGAGATCCCCACGGGGACCAAGCTGACAACCAGGAGAGACCAGCTGCTTTTGTGGGGCTGGGGGTGGCTCTGTGGGGGGAGACAGCAGCTCGGTGCCCCAGGCCTGAAGGGGGACCCAGCTGGGCTTGCTGGCATGTATAAGACATGGGGCATCAGGCCCCCAGCCGAAGTGAACACCAACGTGTGAGAGAGCTTGGCTTGCAGGGACAGTAAGGGTTTCCAGCCAAAAATGGCAGGGGGCTGGGAGGAGGGAAGAGCCAGAGATGCTCCATTAAAAACAACAACAATAACAAGAAAGAAAAAACCCACAGCAGCAAACAAACCAACAAAAAAAAGGAAAAATAGCCTAGGAAGTTAGGTGAACAGAAACAGCAGGACAGAGAGTTTCATCATCAGGAGAAACATCCCCAGTCCCTGTGATAAGACCCGGGAGCCTCAGTGCCTTCGTTGCATGGGCACAGATTTGATGCTGCCACTAACACAGATCGGTGGCAATCTGTCCCATGACACCGACCCAGACCAATGGCCACGTGCTTGAACACTTGGGGACAATCTGCGAAACCTCCGGGCCCACAAGAGGAGCAAACAGTAGGTTTCATCTCTGAATGAGCCCATGAGCTCTGCTGTCCAACGCAGATGATTCCAGCAAATTATTTTCAGCTGTTTCTTGTTCATTCCTGAAAACCTAATTTTGTGCTTAAGCTAAAAATAAAAGAGATCTCTGTGTGAAGTTCAAGTAAAAAGAGAATTTGCCCATCCCTGCAGGAGCTATCTCAGGTTCTCCTCTTGGGAGGACATGGTGGGGAAACAAAAAGTTAATCCATCTTGGTTCTCATTGACAAGGAAAGGAGAAAAACAATTAAATGGGAGAGCCAGCCTACAGCTGAGAACAAAGACACTGCATTAATATTTCAGGTCTTTTTCCTTCACTCTGAAGGGGAAAAAATTGCTTCATGCCTCATCCCTCGCAGGTTATCTTTGGAAGAACAATGTCCCCATAATTTCTGCTGACAATTAACCTCGCCTCTGCAGCAATGCTTCCCTGGGTCACCAGACCAGCTATTTATTATACCCTTGGCCAGGGATGCTGTTGCCACCAGACGCCTGCCCTTCCGCTGGGCCAGCCCTGCACCAAGGCTGCGGGCAGCGAGCCCTGGGCGTCCCCCATCACCCTGCCCTGCTCGCCAGGACCCGCTTCACCCGGACCCTTACACTACAGACCCTCCACCATCCACTTTCTGCACATGCTTTGCAAACACAAAGAAAAAAACCAGACATATGTGTTGCTTAAATACACACGTGCACACAGGTGTCAGGCAGCAGGGTCTGCCAGACCAAGCCCACGGGGTTGGGATGTCTGAGGTTATGGTCTCCAGGACCTCTGCTGAGCTGGTTTCCAAAGCACTTGGGCAGAAATAGGATTTGCATTGAGTTACCTCTCTGCAATATGTGGGTAACACCGATTCCCCGTGCCCTGGAAGGGACAATGATGGGGTCTCCTGAGCACCCACACAGTGTTTGCTCTGAGCAAAAAGCAGAACTTCAGTTGCGCAGCCAATGCCAGGAACTGGAGTAGAGATCTCAAAACAAAACTCTGGACGCAGGCTGCTGCTAGCTGGGCTGTTTTCCCACACAGAGCAAGATTTCAGGGGCCAAATGAAGCCAGTTCTGAACTGGACCCCAGCAGCAGGGGTTACGGCAGCTCCTCCTCCCAAGGCACAGAGCACAGGCCAGCCCAGTCCCACCAGTGCTGGAGAAACACATTGAACCAGGTCTGCCCAAACCAGTTATCTCCACTGAGCGAGCAAAGAGCCTTGCCCTCATGTGAAGCCACCCTGGGGAGAGATCAGCACCCTTGGGCGAAGGCCTTCAGAGTAGTCCATTGAGGCTGCAAGCAAACGTTTCACAGTCCTGTGATGTCCGTGCTCCCCACGTCCCCCATCCTGCCACTGCTTGAGTTAAAGTGTCCCCAGAGCCGGGCTGAACACCCAACCCATCACCAACGCCAAGAGCAGCAGGAAGGGGCAGAGCCTGGGGTGGGCTGGGGTCTGGCCAGGGCAAGGGCTGGGGACGCTCCAGCCTCCAGGATGCTGGCAGATAAATGGCCAACATCATCATCAACCTTTGTGTTGAGCGGTGAGGAGGAAAAGCTTTGCCTGGCCCTGGAAGGGAGGAGAGAGATAGGGAAGGCAGCACTGCTGTGATACGGAGAGGTGGGAGGATGAGATCTGCTCAGTGCCCACCAGTGCCAGCCCTGTCCTTGAAGACCCCTTGCCCCGGGAGCATTGCCTCCAGCACCTCCATCCCCAGCCCCACGCCAAGCAGGAAGCTCATACCTGAGCGATCGAGTGGAAAGGAGAGACTGACAACACATCCAGGGCCTCCTGGAGGGACTCCGGGACCTGTCAGAGCAGCAGCTTTTGAAGTGATTTATTTCTCACCGGGGTTAAGGGGGATGAGACCCATTAGTCAGGAGGGACAGGAACAGCTTCCTGCCACCTCGGCCTCTCCCTCGGCAAACCCAGGAGCATCAGGTCCAATTAGCCCCTGGCAGACACCCCAGGGTGGGTCCCCCCACAGCGTCCCCAGACAGGCCCAGGAGAGCAGCACTTCCTAAGAAATCATGCCTAATGAATCACCGTGGCTAGATGATGTGATTTAAAGCAGCAGTGAGGCTTTCCAGGCTCCCACCATGCCTTCTCCAAACTGGAGATCAGAAAGCCAGACGTGGTTTCAGTCCCCCAAGCACAACACTGAGCCAGTCCCACAGGTACTGGCCCTATCTATCCCCAGGGAAACTGGTTAGACACCTTAGCATGGGGGCAGGATCCAGCCCAGGCGACTTTCCAGAGCCTTCTCAGAGGTTTTCTAGCACCTTTCTGGAACATCGCTGGAGATTTCCTGGCCATTCCCTAGAATTTTTTCTAGGCTTTGTAGAGGTTTTCTGCTGTACCTCCAGAACACTTCTAGACTCTTAGAGAGGTTTACTCGAACTGTCCTGGGCCTGTTACAGCCTTTTTGCCTTTTATTATTTTTATTATTATAATCATTATTATCATTTTTACAAAGTCACACATTGAACATTTCCAGATTTCTCCCTTGGCAACTGGGCAAAGCCCACAAAGCCCAGCACCTCAGCCAAGCACCGTGTGACCCCTCAGGTGCTCACGGAGCAGCATCCTCACCAGCCTGATTAGTAAACTGAAGAGATACGCTGAGGGTAGAAAAAAAAAAATTGCACGTGTAGAATCCTTCTTTAGTCGGCACACATTGTTTTGTACCACAAACTCTCAAAAACACCCCGCAGAAGGACCGCTTGTCCTTGTGCTGCCTGGAATCTTTTAAGCAGTGCCCCCTGAGCAAATCCAGCCTGAGCTAGAGGTGTCTCCCTGGGATACAGGACCAGGACGCTCCCCAGCTGCCACAGGGGTGGAAGAGGTTTGTCCTTTATGAACTTACAGGGCCTGAGCACACGTACCCGAGGGGCTGCGCACTGCATGGGAAGCTGGGAAGGACCTGGGCGTTCTGCAGCGGAGCAGGCTCCGATGGCACAGAGCTCAGCCGGTGAAGTCCTCCAAAGGGAAACACATCTACTGACCCCAAATGAGCGACCAACGAGCCGCTCACTGCGTGCACTGCATGCAGCGAGAGGCTCGAACAGGCTGAAACCCCTGGAGGCCACTTACTGTGTGCACTCCAGCTGAGAGAGGAGCCACATCTCAACAAGCCTTCCAGTGAAGGGTTGATTTGCACCTGCTAGAAAACACTTCTTATGGGTGTTCTACCTAGAAGAGCAGCATGTGTTCCCTCAAGCACCATCCCATCTTGCTGCCCCTTCCCGCTCAGCTCACAGCAACCCAGATTCGCAGCGTGGCTGCCATGTCTCCTCCTTCACGCTGCTAATCCGTTTGCTTCGCCCTTTAACCAGCAGCCATCTCTGTCAGTGCTCCTCCGGCTCCTCTTCCCCAGCCCCTGCACTCCTGTCCAGGGCATTTTTACGGGCAGGAAAACACAGAGCAGCTGTAGGGGAAAGCCAAGACAGCAGATGCATTTCTGCATATGTTCTCAATCCTAAACCACGCAGTTCCCATGTGCATTTACACAATGTAGACAAGCCAGCAGCAGAGCCAAGGAAGAAAGGACAGGCCACTTCCCAGATGTGCCTCCTGGCATCCCCAGCCTGGCACACATGGCCTTTTTCTTCCACAGTCACCAAAAGTTCTAAAAATCTGACTGCCCAAGTGTAACCTTACCACGGGGCACCAGAGCAGATCAGGAATCAGTTCAGGTCTATCTGAGGTTTTTACATTCGCTTGTGCCCAGGGAGCTCCGGGAAACATCACTGCCAGAGGCAGGAGGGGTCTTACAGACACAAGGGAATCGTTTAGGACAAGAACCAGGTCTCCTGGATGGTGCCCCAGACAACGCATGGCTCAGCGGGAACTGCTCTGTGCACACAAATTTACACAGCCGCACTGAGAACCAAACCTACAGCAAGCGCCAGGAATAGACCGGCTACCCCGCCACGCCTGTTAGGGCACGAAAGGCTCAGCAAAAAGTCCTGAGAATAGAAGCAGACTGTTCACAGCTCCGCCAAGGCATCAATACGGTCTAAGCCCTTATTCCCAGCATTTCTACTCAGACTCTAGAAATCTCCAAGCAATATCTGGCTCTTCACAGGCTGCTGAATGACCTGATTTTTTTTTTTTGGTCCTCCTCCCAGTGCCCTCACATCACCAAGGTATTTTTTAAGATAACACAAGGCATTACTAACAAATTACCTGAAAAACAGCACGTGCCACACTGTCTGGCATCAGCAGAACAGGCAGGAGTAAGGGATACAGGTGCCCATTCCAAGGGAAGGGATTCCAGCACCAGGAAGACTCACACAAAGGATATTTGTCCAGCTTCTCTTTCTTGCACCATAACACCAGGTCTCACTTTGAACGACCGTGGGACTGGAGCAGCGATTCCTCCTTTGTTTCCAGTTTTACTGACAGTTATGTTGTCTGTAGCCATTTCAGGTTCCTTCTTGGCTCTGCTCCATGGGAGAACAGATCTGCATCACGCAGAGAACTGCGAGCTCTGCCCAGCACCCTGAGACACCATTTCAACTTCAGGGACTTCTGACTGAAGCCTAGGACTCAAAATTGGCTTTCAGTCCTATACCTCTGCTCTGTATTGAGCTTTGCAGAGAACAAAGGCAGACTATTCTATTGCTGTATTAACATCCACCAAAATAAACCATCTGCTGGAAAAGCTCCCAGGCCCTACATGCAAGATTTGTCTTCCATTATTACCGATGCACATGAGCTTGTGGTATGTTAACATGGAGCAGAACGTTCCCAACATGCATACAATAAAAACCTGATTCCGTTTAATTGCTGTTTCAAACGCTAGAGCTTCATCCAGCATTTGGCTCGCAGCTGAGCAGGGATCACCGGCAATGGGGCACAGCCCAACAGGTGAAGCGCTGGCTGGGCCCACAGTGAATGGTCAAACCGCATTCTTTCCTTCTGACTGCAACCCGCTCCATCCCCCTGACTGTAAATCCCCCCATGGCTAATGATGCACAGCAGCATAACAGCTTGCATGTCTGGATTCACCCCATCTAGGCCTGTAACGTGTTTCTGGCTGCCTGCTCACATCAGTCTTTATCCTCATATTTAGTGAAAGCACACATTAAAAAAAACAAAGAGACTCTGTGAAACAAAGGAAAACATACCCCATTTCCCCATCACTTAACACCCGGAGCCCTTCTGTGAGCTCTACACTGTCAAATGAATACCAGGATGAGCGAGGGGGAAGATCAGTGCAAAGTCAGTATCAGACAGGTACAATAATTTGGAAGCAGAGCTCAGCTGGACAACTGCTGGCAGGTACAGACCTGCCCTCTCTGCAGCACCAGAGCTATGGCTGGGGCAGACTGGAGCTGGTGACCTCGCTCAGCCCAAATGAGCTCTAGAGAAAGCAGAGACGTGCACAGATCCCAGCCACTCTACAGAGCAGCAGGGTCAGCCATGCTTTGCTGGAGGAAGATGCATGCCTTGGGTCTAGTTTTTAACATTTGGGGTGAGTGGAAAAGGTTGTTAGGCTTCATTTTTGTTTTTTAAACCAGAAAATTTTCTGTCAAGAGTTTTTAATATATTTATTTCAAAATGTTTTGTGAAAGAGTACACTAAATAGCATATATCTGTTCTTCAGCCATAAAACGCGGACTACCGGCTTTAGCTCAGCACAGATTGAGGCTGCATGCACCGAATGGCAGATCTTGACAGGAAGGTCTTCATGTCTGTCTTTCCAACACCTAGCATAGTGTCTTCTTTAGAGGATGTGATCCTGGAGGAACGGGAGGGAGAAACCAGAAAAGCAAATGTATTTAACTGAGGCATCTTGTGGTTGGCCCCACACACTCACCCGAGCCTGCCACTGACGCAACATTTACAGTTTTTAGCAAGGAGTTTGTTTTCCTGCCCATCCACCAATTCAAGTGCATAATCCCTGCTCTTGGGAGCACTGGGACATGCCAGCCCATATTTGGAAATAAAGCAACTGGGTTTCTGCCTCTCAGCAAGGAACTCGCACATCAGTTCATGCACTTGAACCAAGGAACCTGAGAACTGCCTGGAACAGATCTGTAAGCATCCTTAGGCTGAGCTCAGAGAGCACCACAGAGCCCAGGACTGGAGTGTCTTTAAGTTCTGCTAAGAACTGCTGGGAAGACAACACAACCCCAGAAAGCAGAGCAGTTCTCTTTCAACCAGTCCTGCCACACTGAGGTCAAGTACATGACAACTTTGTTAAATGAACCACTTGCCCTCTGGGACCATATTTCATGAGGTGATTATTCCCAGCTCAGCAGCTGCCTGTGACCCCACACACTGCTCTAACTCTGCCCAGCGAGGCTATACTCAAGAACAATGAAGCTTACGAGATTAGAGACCATAACCAGTACAAATGGGTCAGAAATGATCCAGCAGAGTGGATTTCTCTTTTATTACTGCCAAACTCTTCAACTTGGGACAGAGCATGTTTCTGAATTGGTGCAAAAGCCACTAAAGAACTAAAACAAGAGTGGTGGGTGCTGGTAACTGCTTCAGTTGATCCAAAGATCACTGGAATTAATAAAGGTGACTCTGCACACTACACTGTACCTCAGGTCTTAATCATCAATGTACTCAAAGGGCTCTGGTGGTTCAGGTTCCTGCTCCTCTTCCTCGATCTTCGGACCGTGAGCTGCCACAGGTTCAACCAGCTCCTCCGTATCCTCACTGGTGTCCTTCAGAATGATAATGCCTCCGATGGAAAGCTGCAAGACAAGTGCAGTGAGCATTACAACCGCTCACCTCTGCCTCGTGGTGCAGCGTTTGTGGCTGCACTGTTTATCCTAGAGCACACGAGACACCTCAGCAGGAGTGAGTTTCAGAGAGCAAAGTGTCTGACACCCACCCGGATCCCTGCCTGATCGGGGGTGGAACAGACAGAGCCTGGCCAGCCTACCTGTTGTATTCCCACTAAGTCTCAGTTCGATAGAAAATGGCATCTGGATTCACAGCTTTACCCCAGTCTGGGGCTTTTCACATGAAAACTGACTGAACCGCAATCACTTTATAAAGCTCATCTTTTCAGGGTAACAAAGCTTAGTGAAGCTTCTCTGTGTAGCCACCTCCCAGGAGGGTATCTGAAATAGAGACTAATCTGATCACCAGCTTCCACCAACTGAGGAATCCTATTAGCGGAACCTTGTAAAACAAAGGGGAATTAATTACAAAGACCACAACCAAACATCCTGGCAGGCTAAAGCAAATCGGTGCATCTCCAGGACCGAAACACGAGGTGCGAAGAGGCAGCGCTGTGTCACGCCTGGCTGGGATCAGAGCTTTGACCGCAGCTGGATTCCAGGCTATAAACAGCATTTCAAAGAAGCCTTTTACTCTGGCGCTCCCCAAAGCACAGCAGAGCTCCAGAACAGCTCCATTTCAAAGGTCTCCTCAGTTACACACCCTAAATCCCAGCAAAAAACCTGCACTGTTCTGTTCTCTTCAAAACCTATTCATCGGGGGTTAAGGCAGTAAACTGCACTCCCCTCACCAAGGACTTGGCTCCTTTGGAAAGTGAAGCCAACAGCTACTTAGGGCCGCATTTCAGCTGCACAAGTGGACACTTACTGGACCACATAGCAGATCTTCCCCATCCAAATACCAGTTGGGTCACCTCCGCTTTTAAAAGGGTAGAAACTGAAAAAATCCTTCCACAGCTTTGCTGAAGAAGTCGTTTCAAAAGGGGATGAAGCACAGAGAATTCCAATGTGCTGATAGAATTCCAGGAAATCAATTTATTAAAAACATGACTATTTTCCTGGAAAAAAATATTACTACTTCTGAATACCATTTTCCCACGCATAATCTTGCAAAAGGGGGAAGTCAAGGATGCTATTTCTTGAACAAAAATAAAGGCCAGAAGAATTTTACTCAGGAGATTTAGAGGTCAGGAGCAAGCTTATTAGCTTTTGCAATATCTTTGAGCATCTGAGAGAAAAGTTAGCCCCTTGGGCTAATGCTAAAAGGTCTTTTTAGTCCTCCATCTGACAGTCATATGCCATCTCTTTATGTTAACAGGAGGCACTTTTCTAAGGTCTGATGTAACTGCCTAAGAAATTTGTTTAATGAAAAAATACTCCATTCAGGTATAAATGCCACTCTAGAATAATAAAGCACAAGTCCTAATGTATTTCATTGCTTTGATAATAAGCCTGTACAACTTCTCAACCCACTGTAAAGATCACAGCTCAGTCTTCATGTCCCCAGCAACGTCATTAATACACAGAGTATGTCCAATTGATTTCCAGGTTACAGTGTTTGGCATACGCAGAAGAAGAAAAAAAAATAAAGCTGTATAATCACGGCGAAAATGTTTACAGAAGCTCTGGCTTTCCCCCAACTAGAGCTGCACGTGATCATTTGGAGAGAGGGACATTAAAAAGCAAATACGACAACAGTGAAGTTGCAAATCGCTCAGACACACGGCAGTACTGCACCAGCTGTGAGTGGTGTTCTGATGGAAACACAGAACTTCTGGTCCTTACGCACAAGCCCAGCACTGGGAACTCTGTCAGGTGCACAGACTAGGAAGCTGACACTTACTGGTTTGAAAGGCTGGTATCGGCAGCTCTCTGTCATAGTGAGAACTTTGAGCTGAGCAGGCATGACTCTGGCTGGGTTGTCCAGAAGCTGGAAGTTGGGTTCAGGCTCCTTTTTCTTTTCTTTTTCATCCTTCTTTTCAGTCTCATCCTGTGGAAGGGGAGGAGAAGATCAAACTGATTTTAACGGTAGCCTCTAACCTTTTCACAGTGCAGGAGGGTAAGGTAAAATCTGCTGAGGAACAAGCTGGCGGGTGTCCCTCAGCTGGCGCAGGCAGTGCCAGCGTGGATCTAAGTACTCTCATCACAGCAACACCTCGCTCTCAGCTGCAGCTGAAAAGAAGTTCAACAAGAGGTGGCAGTAAAACAGTTAACCTCTGCCTTCTCTTTCTATACTTTCTCTGTAAACTCACCACTCTGTGTTCACAGCTGAAGATCCTTTAATATCATTACTAAGCACATGAGAATTGCCAAAAGCCGCCCTTGTATTTTCACAGCTATACGGCCGTCAGCAGCTCAACCAAAATGACTCTGCCTCAGTGACTCCCTAGGGAATTGCAGCTAAACCTTCCTTTACCGATGACTCAGCAGCTGGAGGCAAAAGCTCAGAAGGAAAAAAACCACAGAATCCTTTACATCCTTAAGAACATGGATCATGTTTTGCCTCTTGCTTGGGAACATCTGAGCTGCAAACAAAAGAGACTGCAGAAAAGATGGAACCGGTAGGAAATGACCAGGAACATCACTAAACACACGGCACGTCCTGCGACAGCAGCCGGGACTTTCTCTGGCACAGTGGCTGCGTGGTGCTGTGCACATCTCTTGGAAGCTATGGATTACTAGTCCTACAACAGGCATAAAAGAAAAACAGGAAAGCAATTATACCTCTAAAATATTAGGACAATGGCAAAACACTCAAACACAGCAGGTGGCAGCAAGCTCCCTTTTTACTATCCTCATTTTTCTGTTCAATTCAGCCACGAAAACTTTTCAGACATCTGGAGCATACACAGACATGACACATGAATCCCGCCTAATATATTGCTTCCTCTCAACACCTGTACTTAAATGTAGGTTGTAGCAATTTTAGAAGAAACATGCATCTGTTCAGCACATTTTGCTCGGTATATACTGCTGTAAGAATAATTCAAAGAAAAGGCAATGTCTGATGACAAGGAAACATTGATAAAGGAGCAGAAAGACAAAAATCAGATATTCTACCTTGAACGCATAAGATGATTCCCTTCCTGGGCCAACTGTATGAAGTTCAGTGCCTAAAGTGTGGTTGCATGTAGGTCTAGGAAGGTCATTTTACACATACACCTTTGATCCTACCCCACGCTCCTTTCACATACCATTTGCCTGTTTCTTTTTAAAACTAAAGAGGACAAAAATTCCCTGACCAGGTTGCTTTTCTCATATAGATGCTAAAGTGGAATCAGAAGGGTTTCTACTGAGCTTGTCAGCATAACACACTTTCAGCTTACAATTGCTCTTAGCATATTTGCATCTGTTAGCAGAGCACAAAAGGAAGAGCCCTTTGTCAGGGCACAGTGAGAATTTTAGCTGCCATATGTTTTCCAAATTACAGCAACCACAAAGAATTCATTATCCAGCAATTTCTCTATCCCTCAGCTTGCTCCAGGATGACACACTATTCACAGATGAGGATGACAAGTTCCAGCGTCTCTAAGCAGAAAGAAATCATCAGAGGACCAAAGCAATCACCATAACTACTGCGCAGCAGATGGATCCAGTGCTCAGAGCTCAGCTGGTTCTAAGGTGGGTGTGGGTAAATGTATGGCATTTTGATAGATGGGCAAAGCACATAAGAGATTGCTGTCAAAAAGGTGAATGTTTCAGAACAGGGGGTTAAGCATGTGCAAAACCAGAAAGTTTAAACTCTTCAGTGCTCTCAACTGAATTAGACACCACCAAGCAACTGCTACAACACTGAGTCCCTTTTAAAAGGTCAGAGGTACCGAGGACATGAAATTATTAAGACGTTTTCCATGTTAATAAGAAAAGTACACGGATAAGAGATAAAATTCCCTTGGTCTACAGACAGCAGGCAGTGAAATAATTCACAAAAGGTTGTGGGCAGTTAAGGGCACATAGATTTGTCAAAACAAGCTTCTGCCTTCCAGGAAGTCAGTTACTTAATATTGAGGAAGATCTATTTCTCAGAAATAATGGATTCACAAATAATACTTGGCTTTTAAAAGTGCACACACCACAGAGTAAAGATGCTAACCCATGTATGCAGTACACTGAAACCTCTGTTAACGCTTTGCTCAGAACTAACACGGGGGGGACAGCACTAAGACGGAGCCAGCTTTCCTGACACACCTTCCACATTTATAAGGGGGGGGATGAAGATATTTAAGTTTCAATGTTTGCACCCACCACTTCCATCTTCTCCTCTTCTTTCTTTTCTTTCTCCTTCTCCTTTTCCTTCTTCTTAGCTTTTGCGGTGATGGACAGCACAGCAGTGGAAACCTGGATATGTCAACAGAGGAGACATTCAGCGTGACGGCAGCACCAGAAGCTGCGTTTCAGTTCCCCAGGCAGGGGACAACGGGAAATCAGGGTTAGGTCAGTTCTCACTGCAGGTGTCAATAAATCAATTCCACTTCCTACCCACTGCTCTGCTTAAGGGGCAACTACAGAACCATCAAAGCAAACAAACAGCACAGATGGGACAAAAAAAATGCCATGAATGCAGACTGGGTCCAGCCACATATGCAGAAGGAGAGCAAAACTCTTAATTTAGAGATTAATCATTACTGCCTGGGTCTCTATATGAGAGGTTTGTTTATTTTTAACAAAGCAACAAGTGGAAACCTTATTCCCAGAGTCTCTAAGGTAAAGAAACATGTATATAGATACTCTTTAGAACGACCTAAAGCTGTTCCAGTGTCCGAATCAGACAGCTGTGTCTCTCACTGATCTAAGGAAGTGCATTTACAAAATGCCCCGTGGAGCAGCCCTCAGGAGGCTTTGGCACTCCTGAGCCAGAAAGTCCCCAGAAGCAGCACTCCAACACAAAAATCCAGCACATCTGCCTTCTAGCGAGCACCTCTGTCCACAGGAACTGTCTCTCTAAGGCAGTAACTTGCTCCGAGGGACAGGGAGCAACCACATCTGTCATATCGCTGCTGAGGTTTTCTAGGCTACATGTGGGCTCATGGCACACTTTAATTTTGACCTGGGAAGTTGAAAGGAGGAAAAATTTGTCTAATTTTCATCCTATTCCAAAGGCAAGAAAGCAGCTATGAGCAGTGAGCTTTGCCTTTCATCAGAGTTCATTTCTGGGTTCTTGGTGGTTCAGAAATCTGTCCTGTGCAGCATTCAATTCCGGTAAAATGTTTCACATTTTTCATACAATGCCATTCATCAACATGACGTGCCTGAGGTCTCCACTGCTGCAATCCCCTCCCCAAGGGCTGCTCTGCCTGCTGCTGTGGTCTGCTCAACAGCTTTTACCATCTTATGCCAGGAGACAAATTGCTTCCACTATTGTCCCACTTGTCATCCCATAGGTCTCATCTCTTCAATACCTAGATATACTCAGCTCCACACTTGCCTTTTTGCAATCCATAGGCCTGACAGCTATTATTCTAGCACATGGGCCCAGGGACACTTCTGGCATTCCCTATGGGACTATTTGAGAAGTTCCACACCTAATGTGCTCAACGCTTGTACTGCAGTGGCATTTTGAAGCCCAAGTCATGAACAAGGAGCCCGTTGTGCTAGATGCTGCACAAAGATGACACACACATACAAATCAGTAGAGCACGGAAAACGGTTTTATTTATCAATACTTCTGCTTGACCACTGGAGACAAGGGAGGTTCTAGCGACTCAGTAGCACAGCAGTTTTATGACATGATCAGCAACAGACCCAGGCACAGCAGGAAAAAATGGCTAGAATTCTCTTTCAGAGACAATAGTGCCTGCCAATTTTTCTTTTGCTCTTTAGATTCCCTGTTAGTGCCACCAAAGTCAATGTTTATACTAGGAGGGAGAAGAAATTAGTCTTTAGAACACAGAACTCTCGCCTAAATACCTTTTCTTTCTCCTTTTCCTTTGGTACCTCAAGAGGTGGGGGGTAGGCAAATGTGGACGGCTTACAGTTGGACTTGTACTGGACTTTCGGCATCTACAATAAACAGTTAAAAAAATGGTTAGAGACAAGAAAAACAGGGGAAAAAAATCCACAGCAGAGTAATTACTTTAGCTTCATTTTCCTTCCAGCAGAGACAAACACAGATCCTCTAAAGAATACAAGCTTCCCCTTCTCTCCCTCCGGAAGCTGAGAAACTGTTATCAGTGGCAACAGTTCAACTAGAACAATGTTATTTAATTATTCTATAATTTGACTCTGGCAAGCTCTCCCAGCCTTCTCCATGCACTCCCCGCTATTCACACCATGCTTTGTTTTCATTGTTTCGAAGCTTTTGTGGTTTTGATGTTGTTGCTGCGCCTGCTCGTATTAACACAAAATTGGTTTAAGATTTAAGCGAAGATCTGCTCTGCCAGTGCATGCCAGGGCAAACCAAGCACTGCCTGACACCCACTGCTTGCAAAAGGACAGCACATTTTGTGGGTGGCTTACCAATTTCACGTGTTTTCATACTCTCAGCTAATTAAGCAAAGGCAGAAAGCATCTTTTGCCAGCAAATCCATATTATCAAACTGAATTCATTTCCACAGTATCTCAACTCTCTTCCTTTATGACACATCATGGAGCAATAAAAGAACAGGGACTGCTCTGAGGATGCAAGGTGGGTGTGGTGCAGCCATTACATACATTTACATACATACATTTAGTACGCAAGCCAAGTTATACAGCAGAACCTCACCTACAGCCTTTTGGGGTCCCTGGAAACTAAGGGATGGGGAGAGGGAGTCAAAATGGCAGCTCAGCCAAGGAACCAAAAAGGTTTTGAGCCTGTCACCATTGGTGAGCACAGAGAAAAACAGCAATGCGGCCTCTGTGACGTATTCAGGACAGAGAGGGGAAAAAAAAAAAAGGCATTTTCATGCAAACTCTTCTCTTCAGAGTGAGAATTTTGAGCTGTGTGTAAATCGACTCAATGCTCAGCCTGAGACAGGTGGAGAAGAGCAACACAGAGCCGTAAGGTTTTGGTCCAGAAGCTGCAATCCAGCAAGCTGGCTCAGTCCCATGGAGGACTCAGAGCATCCCAGCCTGACACGAGCTCTGTGCATCACAGAACAAGCCTGTAACAGAGACCGGAGCGGGCTGCCACATTCCGAGCCTTTCTGTGGAAGTCACTAGCTGAGTTCTGCAGCACAGGAGCCCCAGCACGGTGCACGGCCTGCAGGGGCCGCACCACAACTCATGAGCTGGAAGACAGAGATACAAAAAGTGCAGTACCCCTGCCTGCTTGGTTTAATTTTACTCCCCAAGGAATCCAAGCAAACCCTGCTTTCCCACTGCTAAATATCCTAGAGGAAAATATCACATAATGTATTTGGGAGGGTGACAGTTTGGAAAAAAAAAAAAATCTTGACCTTCTGGAAAGATAACGGGCTGGTCTCTGCCCACGTAGGCTGACTAGAGTTCCTTTCTTCGTAAGCTACTTTGAAGCTCACAAAGTCAGGTCAAAGCCTGTTCTCTACATTTTCTTGTCCCTATCCCCACCACCAGCTCTCCAATTTAAGCCTGCTTGTCAGACTTCTCCCAGTTAGAGCCTTTTCTGGCACAAACAAGCTGCAGACACGCAAAGACAACCAACAAATCCATGCAGACCCTCCCAGACCACTCGAGTCTTCCAAGCAGCCATCAGCGCCTCCTCTCTCTGCTCATGACGTACCTTCAGATCCTTGTTGAGACCAATGACACAGGTTGGGGTGAAAGCCAGCGACAAGAAGTGTGACAGGGGGAACCAGAACCAGAACTGTGTGAAGACCAGAACGCCCACCACGGAAGGCATGTGGGTATGGCCTGTCCTCGACTGCAGTGAAATAGTTACGTTATGGCCACCTGTAAAGAGTCATAAATGAAATCAATCAATGCATTCCTGGGTACTCCACAAAGACACCTGAGTGCTGATTTTGTCAGGATACAGGTTAAACGAAAGCACAATGCAGAGGGCAGGAAAAAGGAAACCTATGCCATAAGCAGCTTTAAAACATAGCATATAGATGATCTACAAGACGAGACTCACAAAGAAAACAGTGCATATAAAGCAGTGCATACAGAAACATTTCTTTTTGTGGCTGCGTCCCTGAACTGTCAGTTATTCAGAAGAAATATGCCTAGGTTTTCATCCTACAGCATCTCAGTAGAAAAAAATGTAAACAGCAGCAACTTCAGAAGTTGCTTCTGGAGGCCATCAATCTAACCACAAAGAGACAAACTCCTGCAGTCTTTGCAGCAAAATTACATCTTTGCCAGACAACCAAGTCTTAGCTTTGTACTTGCAAAGCAGAGACCAAACCAACTCCACACGTTGACGTAGTGCAGAAACGTCCAGCTAGAAACCAAATTGAAAGATTGGGCTTGCAGACAGAGTGAGAAAAGTGTTAATCGGATCTCCAGTCTTCTGATGAACACAGTGAACTGAGTTGAAGAGGGCACCAGACAAGTCCATTACCGCTGACAGAGGGGGGTGCAGGAAGGTTAACTTTGTTAAAATACGAACACCCACTCATTGCAAACTCAGGACACTTCATAGCTGAAAATCCCAAGCTGGAGTAGCATTCTTCTGGCACAAACAGCCACCTCGACAGGGCCAGGCAGCAATGGAGCTGAATTTGAAGACAAGCAAAACTGATTTTTGCTGCCAAAACTAACGGAAGTCCTGAAAGAAGCAGCAATCTCATCTTAGGTATCTGTCTGTGTTAGTCCCAGGAGAAGCAGTGGAAACTGGAGGATTTTGATACCCTCCTGTAGGATACTCCGCATACATACAATCTCCTCGCTTCTCCTTTTGTGGTACAAATAGACCTCTAGAAAACTCCTTCCAGCCACCTCTTTGAAGAAAGGCAACGACACGGTCCCATCTTTTAGTACTGCTAGGTCTGCTCTGCTTCTCATTATTTTCTCCGATACCAATCTCCTACCCTTGCACTTGACTTTGCCACAGCATTAAGGAAGGACTGCCTGAGGTCTTGTGCTATCCTTAAACACGTCAAACATCGCACACTCACATTTCTGGTCTTCTCTTCCATTTTTACTTTGAACTTCTCTCCACTGCATCACTGTATAAAGGCCAGGTCAGGAATCTGCAGATATTCTACATCAAGCAGCCCACTCACCGTTGCACAAGCAGCTTAGCTAGACTGCATCAAACTTTTGGACTTTAATTCTCAGAATTTTCTTTAACCTTTAGAAATTTATTATCCAATCTCTGGAATTTCCTGGATGACTAACAGATTTCATATTCCAAAGACACTGTCACGCTACTCCTTTCTGCTGCTTCACACCCACACAGAGCCCACCCTCAGAGCAGGAAAGGTGGGAAGACATGATATTGCACAACTGTGATTTATCTTCATGATTAAGTAGCAGCCCTGACAACCCAGAAGGGAACACATCCCGGATCTTTGGTGGGATGCATGAAAGTTGTGACATGATGCCTGGAAAAAAAAATAATAATCCAAGAACACAAGAGAAAAATGTTCAGGGCTCCTTGGGCAGTACTACAGGGTCTGTCTCCCAGAATTCACACTGCTACTGCGGCAAGGCTTGCTGGAATGCAGGTGGCTCTTCTGAAGGCTACGAGGATTTGCTGGCCCAGGTTTAATGCCAGTTAACAAGAGCAGACTGCAGCAAGCAGATGCCGACGACTTACATACTTAGATGAACTCGCTCTTTACATAGTCATGGTGGCACTTGGTAATACTGTGGCAGCGTAGCCCAAGACACCAGGACAATAATCATTAAGTAAAGATGCTTCACGGATCTTGGAAATTAGTTTCCAAGTTTTCCAGGCAGAACCACGTTTTCAAACAATATCATACTGTTTCTTTGGCTATCAGCAAAGACTTATAATTCACTTGATCTATGTAGTGAACGAAGACAACCTGAACTGGTAGCAGCAGCACAGAAAAGTCAAAATCTCACAGCACGAGCCATCAAAGTGCCAGTAGAGTCTCTTTCAGCATGCGCCAACAACCCAAATAAAATGCGCCATGAACTACAAGGTAGCTTTTAGCTAATGGACAAAAACATTAGCACAGTAGAACGGCTTTTTTTCCTAACTACCAGAGTTAGACCCAGTTTCATGTGAAGAGCCCATGAACAGGGAGAGGCAGGAGGAAAGTGGGAAACAGTGGCACTGAATTCAACACGCGGGAGAGCAGACTTAGGCATCTAAGTTTATACTTTGTACTTAAGCCTTTAAAACACAAAATATAACATAGCGTGTGAGATACATATTTGGAGAGACAGCAACAAGGAGACAGGCAACTCTTTCCTTTTTAATTTGGATGAGGCTTTTCCATCCCTCTTTGTAAATGTCTCCAAACTGTGGAGAATCCCGCACATTCACACAGCTGTCAACAGCTTCCTTGGCTTCATTCTGCACCACCCAGCGCTACACCCTGTCCCCGATCCCCTGCACCACTGACCCCCCCAAACTTCTAAACATTGAGAAGAGGATTTTCCAGATGTACTATACAGATATTTGTGTAGTAACTGCTGCTCCTCCCTTTTTCTCACCAACTGAGAAATGTAGCATTAAAAACCAGAGAAGATACCTTGAGTCGAGAGGGCAAAACAGTTTCCAAGCAGGTAAAACACTGCCATCTAATTCGATCAGTATATCCCTTTTGTAGCTCACACTTGCAAATCCATACTCCAGCAAATAAAGCAGATTGATTTTGCAAATAATAGAAAGGCAGTCATCAGCCAGGAATAAGAGAGCATATTTGTACGTGGAGGGGAATATTATAAAAGTTCAGAGGTTTTTTTGGAAAAAAAAAATACCTAAGCTAAGTTTTGAGTGTCTACATTTTTCTTATTTTATTAAAGAAGTAAAAATGTAGCTGCTGGGGCTTAACAATTAGAAAATGACCAAATTCTTCATTTCCACTGCAGTGCTCCTGAAGTCCCCTGCTCCTTCCATGACACCACCAGTCTAATGACTGCTCCATTGCCAGAGCAAGAAACCCACCTCCAGCGCATCACCTCCCATTTGCACACTGGAAATCTTGTACTTTTAATCAAATCCTGTCATTGGAAGAGAATTATACTTTTCTCTGCCTCACCCCCAACAACAACCAAAAAAAACCAACCCCAACTCAATTGTCTGACTGTGGCAGATGACAAAAAGAACCTTTTCTTCCTGGTAGTGATAATTAAATTCTATAGCTCATTGTTTCAGATAAGCACTTGTAGTTGTATGGGAGAGATAAAAAGAATTTATTCTTTTAAGAGGCTCTAATGAAAGTGGCAATAGGTTAAGAAAGGGTAGTTCACAGCCTTCCCCCAGCTGTACAGCAAGAAATAAAGAGGTTAACATTGCCACAAATCCACATGTAGTTTAATAAAAGTGGGTGCTTCTGGTTTCCAAGTCATTATACAATACATGAGTGACACAGGAAGCAAATAAGGTTTCTATGATTAAATCTTAAAGGCAGGAATTTGAAGCAGGGAGAGAAATCTCCGAGCCAGCTGGGCTCTGGCTTCCCAGCAGCACAGTACGAGTATGGGAACAATTAAAACTATTGGGACAGCGCTGTGCCAAGAATATTGCTCAGTCTGAGCTCCAGGAGGGGTCCCTGGGGGGCAAGAAAGATAGAGGAGGTGGTTCCTGTTGCTTCCTTGCCTGACTGCCACATGCCCACCAAGAAGAGCTTTTGAAGGACAATTCCACGCAGATCAGTGCAGGCAGCCCTGAGTTTTTCTCCCTCCACCACACGACTTGAAGGTATAGGAATAATTTCTTACAGACACCATGTAACCACAGCGCACGCTGCTGTGCTTAAGCCGTGCCACCGAGACAAATGTATGAGACTTCTTAGCTTACGTGACTTCAGGGCTAACCTTAAACCAGCTTGTTTCTACCTGCCACAGGGAGGAAGGGGGTGCACGGCAGAAAAAGGCGACAGCATGAGAGACCAGATCGGAGAAACTGGAAACTGGGGAGGTGGGTGCGACTGACACACAGCGCTGCACACGTCTGAACTCCAGCAGAAGGAAAAATTCAAAACAAAACACTGTCCGTCCTCTTTGCTTACAGAAACCTTCCTTAATAGGCCCTGCAATGCAGCCCTTGTGAAAGGCTCATTTCTTTTGAGAATCCTAGTCCTGGCTCAACATTTAGTCATTAATGATCAGGAAACGACGTTTCCTCAACTGGAAAGAGGTAAGCAGCCTGTGAAACTAACTGGGTCTTCCTGAAGTAACACTGATGTAGTTAACTATGCTTCCCTCTTTGTGAGACAACTCTCAATAATCAGGAAAGAGGCAAAACCTAGTTATTAAGAATATATTTAACACACACACATATATATTTAAACTGGGTATGCCAAGTTTTAACAGAAAACACAAAACACAAGGACTGGATACCACAAGGTTTCCAAATTTCTGGAGCAGGCGCTTACTTTGAAAAATAAAGAAACAACCTCTTATGCTATAAATCAACATTCAGGGTGACAAAACAGAGCAAAAAGATCATGTTCATCCAGACCTCTGGACAAGAATTCTGGCCCCATGGCTGGGTTGAGTCTCTTCTAACAGAAGCATACTCATATAAGCTGAAACTACAAAATAGGATTTCCTTAATTAGCTAAAATTACTTGAAATTTGAGATTTCTTGCTGCCATTACACAACAGGCACAAAGCCAGCAGCTCATCTCCCAAATGAAATTTGCTATTACAGCTATTGTAGCCAAACAAGTTTAAGAAATGTTGACTGCTTTATATGTTTGGGGAATTACCTGCATCCAAAATGCCTTGTGCCAGGATTGCTCCAAACTTCGCCATAACATCATCATGCTTATCATTGATGACTTTGGAATAGAGCTGTCTGAACTGGCTGACCTGGGTAAAAAAAAAAAAGAGAACAAGAGAGAGAGAGAGAGAGATTATAAAACTGACGACATGAGTCAAATATTCTCTCTTTAATGGAAGCATCCCAGATTTCTGCATCCTAGGACATTTGTCTTTTCATCAGCTTTAGTCATTTGTGTTACAAGTCATCCCACAAATACTTAATTTAATTAATTACAGAATTTTTCCCCACTTGAAGATACTCATGTAGCGATTTTAAAATAGTCAGGATGGACGTGTATTTCCAAACCATATTTTGCAGGCCTAACAGGAATAGCCTGAGAACCTCTGGAGTGTCACTGGAATAAAAGACCAAGCGCTGAGTTTGTAGCAAGAGTTACTGTACGTTCTTAAGTGCGTGACACTGCACCTTATTAAATTTCCTCCAATTCCTACTGCTGAGAACCTATTCTGTTTTCCCCGTGCGATATTTCTGCTCTATTGATAATGCCCCTATGGTGCGTCATCAGCACATTTTGCTATTGCACTCTTACCTCTTAAGTGAAAATCATTCATGTAAATATTTAATAAAGTAACAGTTTATGCCATGGTATGTTCACCATGATATCTTGAGCACATATTAGTAAGGGAAATTGCTAAACCTTTGCTTATATTACTGTCATTGCTTCGAACAGCTTCATCTTTCACTGGTTCACTGTTGAAGAGACAAAACAGTATCACATCCAGCAACTTCTAAGGCTTTATCACAAATTAATAATGTATGTCTTTTAACATATACAGTGGAGCAACAATACAGCTCAAGTAATTTTTATAGCTGAAAAAGCAGACTTGGAAATCCCAGTCTGCAACCCAGCCAAAACCTGGGAAGCTGCATCCCATCCAAGGCATGTCTGGAAGAATCTTTCACATCTCTTCCCTAAATAAATTTTAATCTAGATATATCCATGTGACCTTTCGTTTTCATTTTTTCTGTTTTCACACTAAGCCTTCACTTGACGTGCTCAAAAGCAAAGGAGCTCTTTCCAAACAGGCTTCTTTCAAGATGTCTTGAACAAGCTTCTCCCCACTCCTGCTCCACTTTGTCCCAACTCCTGTCCCTGCATCTGCTGCCACAGATGGGAGGACACGCTTGCAGCAAAAGGCCATAGGTCCAGACACAGCCACCATAGCAGTTCCTGGTACTGTAAATACAGTTAAAGTTTCCAAGAATAAAACCCTATATACCAGACAACCCCTCAGCTGCTTCTCACATCCGAGAGCACTTGCCTGTCCAGGGACACCTGTGATCTCCGCTTAGTGACGAGCGCCTGAAGAAAAGTCCTTTCAGCTTCAACACCACCCCTGGGAACATCTCTTGCACAGCCTCTGATGCTGCCAGCGCCTAATTGTACCAGCGAAGGAGGCTTAAACACACTGACCATGTCACTCAGGAGGTCCTCCTGGCTCACACAAGTCCCCAGGGAACACTCGACATAAGCCTGTCCATGCGGGACACCACAAGCTCCAGAGCTGTGCTAAGGGTGGGAGCACAGAGCAGCAGGACCAGCCTTCAGGTGTCACTCCCAGGACACACCAGGGAATCTCAAAGTGCTTACAAAAAGAGTTTTTGCACCCATAAAAAAACCAGCCATTCATACGACTGAGTTAGTGACAAGAGAACTGTGCTGGGAACAACCTTTTGGGATTCATCAAGGTAAAGAAAAAGATCAAACCAGAACGAAAACCTGCCTGAGGGGATAAATCGAACTGCAGGGGTTTCTCAGCAAAGCACGAGACCAGGTTTCCCAGTAAAAGCACATCAGAGCCATGAGGTAATCCTGCAGCTGAGGGAATGCTAGCAATAAATTCTGACACATTTCACATGTGAACTTTTGAGCAGAGGCAGTCAGAAGTTGAGACTCTACCTTGGAGAGATTATGTCCAATGTCTGGGATGGAAAGAAGACCGAGGTTACCTCTCTGAGCCACAAGCATTACACCCCAGAGCCACAATGCTGCTTGGCAGCCCCTACACACTTAGTGAACACTTCAGGACCACACGTGTTCTGCAAAATAGTTCTCAATGCACATCAACTCATCGCACCGCGTAAAACACAGGTGCCCTAAAGGCACAGACACTCTGAGGCCGCTGTCTTTCCTGCCTTCACATTTTCAGCCACTAAACCAGCTGTATGACTTGTCACCTCAACTCCTTCAGCACTGATGGCATCTAACTTGAGTTTTAAGCCAGTCTGTGACAGCAAAAGATACTAACATTCATACAAGTAAATTGCAACCTGCTAAACATGACTGTGTTACAATTACTTTTATTTGTTTCACGCAAATGGACAGTCTCACAACCGTGAAGCACCTGAGCAGCCTGCCAGTTTTAAACAGGAGCAGCAAAGCTGAACAAAACAACAGTTGTCCAGCAGAACAGGAGGTATTTATTAAAACTGACATGGGAAAAACAGCAACTATTTCCATTTTTCAGTAAGTCCAACAATTTGTGTGCTAATATTAGTTCTCTATTCACCAATTCCCTATTGCATTAGAAAGTTTTATTTTTTAGTTACTAGTCCCTGCCCCCCCCCAAATTTTCTTGCATTTATTAAAGGTAAAATGAAGGAGCAACATACATTTTTGGGGCAGCCACACAGATGTGCATACACAATACAGAGTTGATTCTGGATATACTGACCAAACTCTGCTCTTGCTTCACTCTATTAATGCTTTTCCATGCTCTCCCAATTGTTACTTATAAAAGCTCACACTGAGGTTTAAACTTTTAACATAGGTAGTTTGTTTCTTATGCCTGACCTTTTGTACACTGGAAAAATACCTTAGTTTGCATTTGCAGCCTGGAATGTGGGCTCATGCAGTACCAAGGGCAGATTCGGTGAAGCAAAACCCTCAGATATTATTTGGGACAGAGACACAGAGACACAGAAGCAACATGTCAAGTTATTCCTCTGGCTGAGTGGAGCAGAGCAGCAGGATTCCAGTGCCTCTGTTTAGAACACATCATTCCCGTGACTCCGGGCTTAGCTTCTGGGTTTGGAATATTTCTAAACACAGATGGATGTTACAAAGCTCCTTCGGTGGACTGTAATGTAGAATTTACACCGTAAACAAATCTCACCGGGACACCGGTAACCGCAGCGACCGAGGGACAGAAACCTGGCTGCTGAACCTGAGCACGTCAACTGCCACCTCTGCAGGTGACAGGGGCAGGTTACAGCAGGGCATCTGCAGAGAGCGGCATGCAATGAACAAATGCCAAACGGCTACGATAAGAAATAGTCCGTACACCCTCTACTTATTAAAATACAAAATACGTAGTGCCATAGGAAGAGCGTTCTGCTTTCAGATAAATTCTGCATACCTGCTCGGCGTGAGCCGCAGACACTGCCGACCCTGGAAAATGGACTGAGAAAGCGCACCCTAAAATTGTTCTGTCAAAGGGTGGGGGACGGCCCCACCTGGCTGAGGGACCCAGCAAACCCGGACTGAAGGACGGCCTGCACGCTCCTTCAGGCTGCTCCTGTACAGCGAATGCTTCCCAAGAATGGATGTTCGACAGGAGCAGGTCCCAGCTGTAAAACCTTCCTTGCTGCCGGGGAAAGTGTGCTGGGGCAGCCCAGCGGGTCGGGGAGGTATCATCCTCGCAAGGAGCGGTTGCTACGTCTCTTTGGAGAAAGCGAGAGCGGTACAGACAAAAACTCGGTTCTGCCTTTGCTGTTGGAGCCTTCGCCTCCTACAGAATGGAGCAAAATACCAACAGACAGCTTAATTTCTTAAACTGTTGAAACAAAGTCTGCCGGAGTTTGTCTATCAGAGCCCTTTAATCTGCTACTATTTTTCCTGCAAACCACAGCAGTGAGCAGATCCCAAACTACTGAATAGGCTTATTTAATATGCTATGAAACCCGCAAGCTCTGTTTCTCCCTTGAAATCTTCAAGCACTATAAAAATTTTATAGCATTTGGAAATGCTATCAAGAAATTTATTTGGGCGACCTCCAGGAGGAACGCTAAAACATAGGCGGTGACTCACGTCAACTTTACTAACAATACACACACAGCATTCTGGTAATTAGTGCATGCCGCCGATTCCAAATGAAGCTGAATGCACAACCTTGGAAACACTGAGGAAGCAACACAGCATTGAAGATACAACTTGAATGATACAGCACTATTTCCTACCACAAACCCAAGGGGCCATCATTTGTCACTTACCACGTTGTTCATAACTTCTCCCTCCACCAGTCGACATTCATGCACATGAAGCCCATGAGATTAAGACTTAGTAAACAGTTAACTAAGGGCAACAGTGGCGGGTGATGTGCACGATGCTTTTTGCAAATTCAGGTTCTTAAGAATAAGAGTATTTAGGAATCCGTTTCATGCAATTTCTCTTCTTCAGGAGCTGAAGTTACTCTGCGCACGCTTGCTCTCTTGAAAGAGCATCCAGTGTGCAGAAGCAGCTGACAGTAACGGGCCTACATGAAGGAATGCAAAGATGCTGCTAGAATATTGCAGAAATCATTCTTGCATCCTAGTATTTCATCTAAATGAGGTGGGGGGAAAGAGCAATCTGGTCCTAGTTTTTTTCATGGTATCTTAAAGATAACAGGCCAAGATGATCAAAGCAGGATGAAGGAAAAGCCTTGACCCTGCTGATTATCGTCTCATTTTGCCACAATGACTATCCTAACACAAACCCAGGAAAAAGTAAATTCAATTCAAGATGTTAGACATGGAGTTGTCTCCAAAATTGCCATCTTAATTGCCCTGCAGGTCACAAATACATAATGAAGTTGCCATTGATTTCTGTTACAATGATCTCATCACATCTATAATTTAGGATTCCATTTCACAAAATAAACTTGTTATTGTTCTATATCCTGCACTAACATGGTTCTTAAAAGTATCAACAGAGGTCAGGAAAAATCATGCTGGCTGCACATGGAGGAATCATGTTTCAACTCCAAAGAGGTCAAATCAGCTTTACACAAGACTTGCTATCCCCTCTAGCACATAAGCAACCGCCATATAATAACAATTCTTAAACTTTTTATTTAAATTTAAACTGCTTAAATTATTTAACTACAGAGCGAGCACAACAAAGAGGAATATGAATAGGAAGGAAACAACAGAGCAAAGGTGATTCAAATACATAGATCTGTGTTCTCTCAAAATAAAAACGGTTTCTTTTAGACCACAAGAGTTTGATTCTTAAATCTCTGTTTATTGCTGGCATTTCAGCCTAGAAACACTCAGCCCGAAACTCTGAAGTTAGTTTTTTATTCCTGAAAAATCTAAAGTTTCCTTTTTCCAATAACTGTAAATAATTTTATTAAAAAAAAAAATTATTGCTCTTAAGCCTTGTTTCCCATTTAAACTTTTTAAACAGACCTATTAGCCTACGAAGAATTGATGTAGCAGCGCTAAACGCATTTTGCAATTCCAACCCCAACCAGTACCAAGGGAGGGCAGCTGGTATCAGAAGCACTAATGGTTCTGCAACAGATTCTGAACAGAAAAGCCTACGGGAAACTGAGGCATTTCCATGAGCATTTCCATGGTCACTTACTTGTTGTGCTCATGTGAACACAAACTTTAGAGCCAAGCACGTTACTAGAACAGTTTGAGCAGCAGATTATTGTCCATTTTCCATGTCCCAGATTCTAAAGTGCAGGGAAGGAAGGAACAGGAAATTTTTAAGACAGAATTTATGTAAAATCTCTCAGGAAGTAAGACAAAGCACAGCAACTGCTCTATTTGCTTAAGAAATATTGTTTGCTACCATCTTCATCACAAATTAGCACCAGAGAATTTAAAGTCTCTCTAAGCCAAAGCACACAAACAAGAAGTCTATAAAAACCAAACCCAACCAAACAAAAAACCAACCACAAAACAAAAACCCAGAAAACACAAAAGCGAAAAATGACGACAAGAAGCTGGTCAGACTATATGCCACGACCTTTATGAAGATCACCATCTCTCACATGCAAAGCAGCATAGAGTATTTAGCAGCAGTGAGATGACGATATGTGAAATGTAGCGTCTCTGTAATCCCATCAAGACCACAAATACGGCTTGTGGGATATGAAATCCATCCCGCTCCTCTGACCCGCTGCTTATCCAGCGAATACATCAGGTTAGACAGACACTTTGGCACATGGTGCACCAGTGCGCCATTTAGGAATCTAATCACATCAAAATATGTCACTGTAAGCCAAAAATGGCTTTTTTCTGAGCTCTACCCTTTCACATCAGAGTAAAACAATTTTTCTTTAGACTGGCAGAGAGCTCAAAAGAATTTTCCCATGGATAATAAATAACTTAATTGGTAACATATTCCTCAGAATATTCCTTTTACTTTTGAGCAAGAAACTACGATGGTTCTAACATTTGGGGAGCTAAAACAAATAGAATTGATATATTCTGTATTTAATTCCTAAACTAGCAGACTATTGCAGAGATTCATTATTAGTTTACAATCTGTAGTTTTTTGGAGGGGTTTTGTTTGTTTAATATCTGCAGTGTTTCTATGATTGCGTTATGAACTGCTGGCTGTATCTATCTAACGTAACACACACAGGTTTTGGCTCAAAGAGGCCTTTGCCATAAAGCTTTTTGAGATCCTCTCTGCATCTTTAAATAAGCCCCTGCACCCCCGATGATACATCCCATCCTGTATTTCCTGACCAAGCATTTTAATCACCCATTTAACAAGTCTAGGTATTACACGTACTTCTGAAATCAAGGTTACCAGGCCTGTTTCAGGAAAGATCTGACTTATTACATACCTCAAATGATCTGTATCTTTTCTGGCTGTTTTTGTGTCTGCAGTCGTCTTTAGGACACACAGATTATTTCATCTTTTATCTCAAAAGGGCTGAAAACCCAACAGACTCAGCAAGTAATCCACAACAGTCTCAGACGTCTGACCGATTCAGAGCCGTCTGTAATTCTCATCCCAAAAGGATTATGGCGCTTGGGAAATGAAAATTCATTTATTCTCACAATGTCCTTTCATAGAAGAAAGTATCATCCTTATTTCTTTCAGGTGGGAAACTGAGGCACAAGAGAGCTATACAGATTGCCCAACGTTAAATGAGCGACAAATGATTAAACCTGATTTCCTGCACTGAGGGCTGGCATTCCAAGCACCTGGCCAAGGAAGAAACGATAAAAACAAGTACTTTCTTTCCATAGAAAGATAAATCAACACGTACTTTCTTTCCATAGAAAGAGAATTCAACTTCACATTACAGAGCCACCATATCTTGGAAGATGAAGGGATCCAACAGAACTCTAGTGTTCACTGGCTTATTCAGTTGCACCACAATTCTCATAACAAACAACGCTCCCAGATTCTGCTCAGTGAAAACTAACTTTTTAAAAATTATTTTTTAAGAATTCAAAGGAACAAACTGTCTGCCAGTAAAACTTCATGTTCCGTGACTTGGAAATACCCAGACACCTGTATTTGTAAATCTCCTTTGCTGACTTTCCCAAGTAAAATTTTCCACTGGACAAAGAGGTTTTTTTTCCTTTCTCCCCATCCAAATGCAGTAAAGAGGTGGCTGTTTTTACCACAGTTCAGTTTCTAAAATGACATCAATAAAAGCCACCCATATGTGACAGAGTAGTAAAGTACCAGCTACAGCTCTGCCTCAGCACTCACCAGAGCAGATGAAATGTGGAACCTCAGAGCATCTATTAATGCCGACTTTTAGTCTGTACAAATGTTTGCATATCATCATCTGTCATATATTCCCAGTGCAATCTATTTTTAAAAGCTAAACACAGCATGTGCAATCTTTTTTGCCTTCTGAGCAGAAAGAAAAACTCCATTAAAAAATGTATTTGCTGTAAAGCCACTAAGCCAGTTGTGAAGCAGAAACTGTTTCATCTGAAAGGTGTAAGCTACAAAAGAAATGCAGTTATAGCAGGACTTCCCTGCATTGCAACCACATCCAAAATTAAGTTTACTATCATAAAAACTTATTTGCTAAATAAGTGTTCACAAAAATCTGTGCATATAGGCATCAGTGGAAGACAGTCACTTCCATTTCATTACAAGATGCTTTTAGACCTTTTAAGAATGGTCCAAGACCATTTTTCGCCTACCACGCTGGTATGCAAGGCATGCCACGTTACCTTTGGGCAGGTAATCTCAGTCTGCTGGATCATGATCAGGGCAGATGCAATCAGAGCGCCTTGACGTACATAGTTCACAGGATCATTTGTCATTGGCTCAAGCAAATTAATTGCTTCCTAAAAAAAAAAAAAAAAAAAANAAAAAAAAAAGAAAGAAAGAAGCAGTCACAAAGTCAATAGTATTATTTTTAGTTTCCTAGGATTCAGTACTCTAATGGAAGGTTATCAGATTGATACTCTCAGATATACTTTTAAACATATTCTGTCCATTCTTGGTAAATGAAGCAGAAATCTTTTTCTGTGGATTTGCAGCAACTGGGAAGAAAACGACCCCCAAAACCAAATAATGAGTAGAACAAGATCTACCTGCAGAAATAGGGCATCAGATAAACAACAGCTGTTGTAAGCAACAGAAGCATTCAGCACATTAGAACTACTGACCTGTCTTAAATAGTACACATAAATTATCTGTGCATTTTCTTTGCTATTCTTCCCAACAAAATACATCAGCGTTATCTTCATCTTCCGCTTAAGGAACAAATGAACCAGAGATACCAGACAATATGTTGGAGGTTATAAAATGAGATAGTAAAACAACCCAGGTCCCAAATTCTTGTCCTTACACTTTATTGTTAGAACCTGTAACATTTAGCATGACACAAAAGCATTCATTTCAAACCTTCAGCAAGTGAGGCTGCCTCCAAGTACCCATATAGTACATCTACGTTATTAAAACATTTTGAAACACTCTATTGCTTCTTCGAATTCAGTAATTTCCCAGCTAAGAGCAACAGGAACATGATCCATTATGATCTATCAATGAGCACTCCTGCAGTCATTCGTTACAAAAAGCTGTGAGAGAGTCTATTGCAATAAATGCTGCTTAGTTGAACCCGAGACCAGCCCGTGCAATTTCCAGGCATCTCAGACTAAATCTCCATTTACAGTTCCACCACTTTGCAAGCCATGACTTAAATAAACATAGAATTATGACGGATGCAATTAATTTCTAACCATGCAAGCCGTCAGCGCATGTTACACAGGACAACTGAGCTCATCTAAACTCACACAACCAAAATGAGATCCCTCTCCTTCCTCAATTTCCCTGTGCCGGCTGCAGCCCTTGCCTCACCTCTCAGTGAGCTTTTCCAGCTCAATAATTCAACTTTTTTGCTGCCATTATCTGGGTCAGTATTCTGCGAGTTTGTGTCTGAATCCACTCACTAGTGAGCTGGACATAAGGCAAAGCAAAAGGTGGTAGGAAGGACCAAGACGACTCGTTTCAACAGCAGCAAGCTGTCGGTGGGCTGAGCCAGCCTGCAGCAGCCTCGCTCTTCAGCACTAAGCGGAATAAACCTCAGACAGCAGTTTGCACAGCCACGGGCTGCACGGATAAATCCGGCCAGTGGCAACATAGGGGCTAAAAGCACTCTGGAACGGCACGTGAAGCAAGCTGCTAAATACTCTTAGGAACATGAGAGGTAAGAGCCATCCACTCCAAGACACTCAAAGAGCTTTTCATCTATTACGTGATCTTCTGATTACGAAGTCAGACAGAATCACCCGGCAATCTCTTGTACTGAGCTCTTGCTTGTCCACACTTAAACGCAACTGAGTGCATGAATCTCCCAGCACAGACCTCTCAGGGTGTTACTTCTATCAGGCTGAGGCTTTTAAAAAGCAGTTGATCTTATACAAAACAATATTTCTAAGCACCACTTCCAGAACAACATTATGCCTTCGCTTAGACTGCTTTGGCCAGTTGAGCTGTCTTGAGGGCCATGCTTCTTCACACTTGCTCATTAAACACCATCTATGGAACATTCGCTATGACAAAAAGCTGAACTTTCCCATCTCCAAAGTTGAATATATTTGTGCCTTCAAAACCCACTAATAAAAGCCTTGGGAGACATGTCTACATATAATCAGATGGTTTAGGTCTTTATCACACAATGTATCTGGAAATAAAACAGATTTCTTTGTGTGACTAAAAACATTTCCGCTTAAACCAACTTGTCAGACGCAGCAGGCTAAAAATAATTAGCTCCTTGATTCCACCTTCCGCTTGACAATAAAGCAACCTGGATAAAAATAGGACTTTGGGTTTGCTTTCACGTCTGCATGCTTCAGACACTAAAGCCAGCAGGCAGAGCACCTCAGCATCTGAGCACTCCACAGCACAAGGGACATGCTGGGGAGTGTTCAAGTGCAAGAGCCACAGAACAAGCGCTTCATGTGAGCAGAGGAAGGGACAACACAGATAAGCACGAGATTTATCAAAGGCTCAGAAGCATGAAATACGACTTCCACATGCACACTCTGTGCACCAGTTTCGAAACTGTGATTCAGTACCTGTAGAGATCATACACACAAGCGGATGAAGTAGAAACCGCTCATCCCAAGCTCACTTGCTGCTTGCCCCACTGAGCACCCACTCCCACAGCAGAAGTGGGAACCCTTCTACTCTAAAAGGTCCCCGCTATCATCTGTGATAATTATCCTTCACTGACACTTAGAAAGCAATAATAAAATTTACTGGCTGTGAATTATACAGCTGAAACTACAGTAACATTCATCAAATTTCGTTGCTCTTGGCTTTACTACAGGGATCTTCCATGAATTCTGTCTCGCAGAAAAGAAGAAAGGAGCTAGAAATTACGCAAAACACCTCTGTTTTCCTGTCACTGGCACCCCCTTGTTCCCCCTAAAGCAATCTGTAAAAGATCAACTCCAAGGGCAAAGGAGTATTGATTTTGGAGTTCTGAACATACATTTAAAGTTCAGTGGCAAGCTGACAGTAAGAAAACTCTAAGAAAAGTTTTGAAGACAAAATTCCAAGAACGTGGCAATAATGTGTGAAACATTCTTCTACTTTATCTATTCTGCACAAGCAGGAAAAGAATCTCTGTGCCCAGGACAGTTCGAGAATCTAAAGCAGTGCCCTAGTCCAGCTGGCTAACAGTCTGCATGTGTGAGAAATCTGATCTCTGTGTGTGATGTTTCTGCACAACCGTGTCTGTGGAAGGAGAAACAGAAACAGTCCTGGCAGGAGATGCCTTCTGGTGCTCACCTTGTTTCCAGTGCCTGCACAGCAGATACCCAAGGCCATGGCAGCCCCATAACGCACATGGGGATTGTAGCTCTCTGACAGCAAAGAAACCACGCTCGGACACTGCTCAGGAGTCCTGAAGAGAGGTTAAAAAACAAAAGAATGTTATAATCATTGTTCTTCAACATATGGAAACTTCACTCTGTTCATACCGGAAAATCTAAACGTGTCCTTCCACATTGTATGTTTTGCCTTTCTCAAAATGTAACCCGAAGGATGGAACAAATGGACCAAGAGAACAGTGAAGTGCACAAATGAATAAACTTCCCAATCACTGTAGATATCACACACAGTTCCCGCTACTAAAATCTTCCTTTTTAGTCCACATTTTCCGCCTTTAACAGATTACCCAGCAGAACGACGTATCTATTGAGACCGAGGCCTTTATCTCTAGAAATCATGCTGTTGTGACAGACTTTCCGCTCTCAGAGGTTTGCTCTCCATGAGACACACGGTACTAAATCTCCCATCAGCAGACACAAAACCCAACTCCAGTGATCAATCAGCCGTCAAGGTTGGTGGGTCCCAAACCCCTTTTGCAATCACTGCTTCTGCTGACCCCTCCTCACCCCACCTACTGCTGTAAATCAAAGCATACAAGGAAACACTGATAAAATACACAGTTCCAACCAGTTTATCAGTAACGTCTGCTGCTGCCTCCTGACAATATCGTGCTGTGATGTTGCTGCCTTTTAAGAGATCTGAAATGGGAGAAATGCTCCACGCCTCCTCAGCTGGGAACCAGTGTCCTGTTGGTCTTCATAGCAACAGAACTTCTAGTCCAGTGCTCAGAGAGATGAAAGGGAACCCTTAATTTCCTATGGCAAGAAGCACGTGTTGCTGATGCAAACAGTCTTATGATGTTGCTAGTGCAACCGGCCTTGCAAATATTGAGTATTTCTGAAGTAGGGCAGAACTCACTTGCAGGTGTGGATATAATAATTTCCCTCTCACCTTCATAGTCATATTTATCACTCTGTTAATTTTGATACAATACAAACCACTCCATAATATCGTGCACTGCCAATTTCAGCATTTCTAATGCAGCCAATGCAAAGTTGTTTGTAAAATAAGCCTCTCTGCATTCTGAGCTCATAGGCACATCCATCACAGCTAATCTGTTAAATCTACCCAACCTCATGACACCATAAACAACAGCAATGCAGGAATGTGGTTGGCAAGTACATGCTCATGAAGAAGAAAAAATGGGAAACTATAAATTGCAAGTGATTTAATTATGTCTGTTTTCAAAGTGCTCATCATCTGGTTTCCACTCTATCTCTCTGTCTTGCAGCCCAGACTAGCTTTTTAATTGTCACGTTCACAAGCCTAAAAGCAGCCTTGCAAGCCATTTACTTCAACAATAAACTGATTTCAGACTGAAACGTACAAAGAAAGAGCAAAGAACACCTCAGTTTTAGCTTCCCTTCTTAGGTTTGCTCTACTGAGAGATGGAGGATGGCGGCAGCTCCTGTTGTACACAGGAAATCCAGCATCATGTAGGATCACTAAGTGTCCAAGTACTCAACAGCTCAAGAATCAGCAAAAACCACTATAGCATATGCTCCAGCATTGGTTTTATTTAAATGAATACCTGAATGATAGAAAACAGAAGTAAAAAGACCTTAAGCAATAATCAAATTCATTTTCTTCCTTCACTGCAAATGGGGACAGAAGACACGCTCATATAACCACACGCTCGTACTTCAGTTATGCTCTACACACAAAACCAGTTAATTTCTATTTAGCTATGACGTCTTCAACTCTTTCCCATAGTCTCCTCTGACAAGTAGTCCTAAACTCTTCTTTCCAGCCCCCTGTCCTGCTCCGGTTTCTTGCAGAGAGGCAGCACCACCGCACAGGCTCCGGTCCCCTCGACCACCACTGCAGGGACCTGAAGGCACCAAGAGGTAACGGCAGCAAGGACCCAAACCTTCGACCTCAAACCCGATTCCAGCAGCCTCTTCCTTTGTGAGTTTTCCTAAAACATCCGCATGCGGAAAGAATCCCGTCTACTACCGCCGCCTTAACAGAAAGGCCAAACAGCAGGAAAAGAATACACACAAGAAGAGAGGAATAAACACAAAGTTGCTGGAAACTCTGCAGCCGTGCTGATAAATGTTAAGAAAGGCAGAATTACTGGGAAACCGAACGGTTCTGTCCTGCAAGCGAGCAGTACAAGTGAAGACTATAAACTAAAAGGCACATTTAAAACTACCTGTCAGTCTCTTGCTCAGATAACAGCTTGGATGCTGACAATGTTTTTAAAAAATGAGCTGATGTGGAAACGAGAAGTCACAAATGCTAAAATAAATGAGCCCAAGCATTCAGCTGCAAAGAATCCTTCAGCTCTTGCACTAAGACTTAACACCTTTGTGTTATCTTCACTTCAGCAAATATTAAACAGGCAGATTGTGAGCCAAAGAAGAGAAAAACATCTTCTGGCAAAGATGTGATAATGCACTTCGAAGCATTAATAAGTAAATTCGTGTTCAGAAAGCTGGATTTTATAGAATCATTAACTTGGACACATCTTTGTGTTTGAAGGCTCAGAATTTCCAACACAGTTGTTATTATAAAATCAAGATTAATACGCACTATTTGATTTTGGAATTCTTAGTCAGATTTACATTACTTGTGGCCATTGCTTTAAATGCCTTTATCTCAAATCTATCCATAAGACGGTCAAGCATTTTGAAAGGGGGCCCTCCATAAATCCACTACGGGAGTTAAAGCTACTTAACAGGTCCCACCACTTTCCTCAGTAATGGTGTCTTCTCAAACCCACAATCTTCAAAAAGTGTGTCCCCACTCAATGGAGAACTAGAAGGCAGAAGCACAAGTGGGTTGAGGAAGCTAAAAAGCCTTGCAAAAATGCTCATCAGAGGAACAGGACTTCAGCGCACAAGAGTATCGCGGGCACCAGTGCTTAAGCAATAACGTTTGCTTGCTTTATGGCGGAGACGCTTTACAAAGTCCTACACGCTGTTGCCAAAGGTCAGCCCAGATAAACCCCAACCTGCGCTTAATACAATTCATAACACAAAAAACAACCCTGTCAAGTGATCAAAAGAAAAATTAATATATCAGAGCGGTTACTGAGTAGAAACCTCTGGTGCGAGAAGGAGAGAAGTCACGAAGTATGAGAAAACGTTCAAAGCACTACTAAAAAAAGATTAATGGTTGATCAGAAGTCACACTAAGCAACAGGCTACTCTTAGTCCTAATACGGACATTGGTCGTTACTACAAGTTAAACATAGAAGATAAAAATCACATGAAATACCAGAACAACATCTGGAGATTCAGTGGGCAGAAGTTTCATCCCCAGACACAATTTCCACCCCCTCTTAAAAGTCATAGTAAAAATTCTAAACCTAAAGTATATTTAATATATTTTGAAAAGAGAAACAATGTACCATAGTCCCTTAGTCTGACCTTCCCATAACACAGCCCAGTAATTCCAATCTAAAAATTCCTACATTAAATCCTAAGGCATGTCTCTAAACTGGGCTGTATAGCTTAGAAAGATAGGCAATGTCTATTTTTAAAATCCAAATTATCTTTAATGCACTGGTTCCTTCCTTTTTTCCTAACACTGCTTTTGCTCAAGTAGTTTGCTTTTGCAATTACATTTTACTACAACAGCAAAACGATGACAGAACAACAGCCTGATTATTTCCTTCATTTTCATCTGAAAATTGCGCAACTGCTCCTACATCAGCCATCAAAACACAGATGTCAGTGAACCCAGGCCCATACACAAAACCCCAGCATCACAACCAGCTTCAATGCTGTTCTCTCTGTTACCAGAAAACTAAATAAATCAAAAGCCAAAAAAGCCTCTAAGTTTCTTTGACAGGACTTCTGTGCCATAGTCAGCTACTGCTTTGTTTCCACCCTACGCCAGAAGTTTTACTGCTGTGATACATGGACTCCAGACGAAGGACTTCATCCAATATCCACGTTGTTTGTTTCAGAAGTCGTTAAGAAAACCATGAAGAAAAATAAAGAGAAGATAAAACATTAATGAGAGATTCTCAGGAAAACATACTAGCTGGCATTTTATTAGTTTTACTCACTGTTTCCTCTCAAAAGCTCCACGAGAGACAAACACACCATGTGGTTAAGTATTTTGAATCTTCACTAAAACCAGAACCAGAGAGAACACGAAGGAGCTGCCCAACTCCTACCCAGTGACCCCAGCCTTAGGCTCAGCTTTATCTCATTCCTGGGGATGTTAATCTCCTGGATGGAATTAAATATAAGTGACATTTATATAAAAATAAGTATTGTATTAGAGTATGTATAAAAGCTGATACTTAGCTTCTAAGTGCCCAAGAATTTCCGAGAAACCAAAGCAAGCTTTGGATTCTTCATTACTTCCATAAAGAGAGGAAAGTTTTTTTTCTTAAACCTTTAGTGCAAAAATTCACAAAATAAACCCTAAGAAATCAATTCTTGCTAACACAGACTAACATGAACAAAACCACCCCGATCAGCTGGACACAGAAGGTGGTTGGTTTTCCTTTCAGTCCATGACGCTGACCACGTTCTCCATGGCGTGCACTGAACCCCGAAACCGTATTTCCTTTCACCACCAACCATTTCTTACAGCAGCTCTTCTAGGACTCTGTAAGGCACAGAAAATGGTCCTTTTTCCGTAGGTAATGACAACTGCAGCATCTGCAGATAAAACAAACCTGTAGCTCTTAGTAGGCTTTGCCTACCAAAGCCTTATTGAGCCATTGGAAGTTGCAGAACACCATCTGGTACATGGACTCTGCTTAACAATCCACTTGAATCTTTTTCCCCAAAGGCACACAGCAACACCACAAGACAAATTAAAAACTCAGACTTCCATATCTTGAAGTGTATTTCTTTAGTTTCTTAGATCACAGCTTAGTCTGAATCACATCCAAATACCTTTGTGCAGTTTATCTCCAGTTCTGTAAATCAGACATCTTGAAGGTTAGAGAACTGTTGTAATTTCTGTTTATATTTCAGCAATATTTGAACATGAGACCCTGTATATGTATAAAAGGTAGCATAAATAAATAAACAGAATACTGAAAATAAACCATCACATTGGTCTTGTGATGGAGACTAAAGATGGAAACATCTGAAGCATCACTAACATACACTTATTTTTTAGTCTAAATATTTAAGGACTTTACAACTCAGTGAAAAATGAAATGTCAGAGAATTAAAGAACAACATCAAATATATATTTTAAATTTCTCATTAAGTCTCTCCAGTTGTATTTCAAAGGATTCTAAATATTTAAGACTTTCTAAACTACTGGACATGAATTAATAATTTGATACAGAACCACTTCCACAAGTTGCTTCGGTAGCACAGTGATAGACAAAGAAAAAAAAAAAGCTTAACAGAAGTTTCATTTCATCCATGAATGAGTTAATAAAGGAGGAATGCAGATATCTAATTGCACAATTTGAAGTCATTTCTGAAGAGGGTGCGTGTAGCAGAGGCGGGGAAAACATAGAAGATTGAAAACCTGCAGTGTAAAAAAATGCAACAAACGGACATATTTCAGAGTAGACTAAGCACGGGTGTAAAGCCCATCTCCTCCTCTCTAAACAAAAGGGATCCGAGTTATTCCCACGCTGGGAATTTTGTGCAATTATCTCACATGTAACACAGCCTCCTTCTCCACGGTGTTTTTCCCTGAAACGCCTCCTGGCTGCCTGGGCAAGACTTGCTGAAGAATGAGAACTTGCAGGGTGGGGAGTGCTGCCAACCGGGCAGCGGCCAAACAAGAGGGATGACATGGGGTGACCAGCACTGGCACCAGCGTCGGCTCACGTCTAATGCAGACGTGGCTCCATTCGAACAAAATAGCCCTGGCAATTTGAAAACAGAAATAAACAGCAAGGGGTGGGAAAAATAACCCTATGAATGGTTCAAATATTCTAGTTACGGTAGACCAGGAGAGAGGCCTACCAAGATTTAGGGTTTACCGCTCATTATCACAGGTGAAGGACGGGGCCTGCACAAAAAGCCTGGCCAGGAGCTTGTGGTGAAGAACCTGCTGTGGATCTGGAAGAGATATCCAACAGGAGGATGCGTTTCTCAAAAATGATTCAAACCTGGCAAAGTTCAAAAAACATCACAGAATGCAGATAAGTATTCTAGCCATCCGAAATGAAACCACGCACCAAGCAGACATGTATGCTCTGCAAGCCTACATGCAACTAAACTCATATCATCTTCCTCAGCAAGTTCCTATGAAAACTCTGTTTACAGATGTATTTTAAAAAGTCATTTCCTTTTCAATTAGATATGAATGCGTTTATAGAGCGTCCATCAGAGCAATCTGCACGCAACAGCAGAGTCTTCATCTGGTACTTCGTCAAAGTGCCTCCTCCCTCCCAATTTATTTAATTTAGCCATTCTAGTGGCTAGAGAGATGATTTTGTCATAAAATGCATTATAACATCCACTGAGGCATTCCAGAGAAGTGAGAACGCTTGATTTTCACTTGACCAAAACAAGTCTTTACACGAGTAACCAACAATGATGCTTCTCAAACAGTAAGATCTGTAAAGACAATTTATGAAGAGGCAACACAGAACTCAAGTTGACAAAATCCACTTCTGTAACACTAATACTTCCTCCACACTGAAGTGACAGAGGGATAGTGTCTACTGCCATGTGAAAGAGAAAATGTAAAGAGAAAAAAAAAAACAAAATAAACCACCAAAAAACAACCACCAAACAAAAACCCAACCCAGCTCTTTCAAGATAATGCTTCAGTTCCAACACAGTCTTACATCAGTAACTGATGCTGAAGATTAGCAGATGGTTCTGTTCAATGCGCTGCATACTTTTTTCCCCAGAAGTTTTAATCCTATTCTTTAAATTCAGAGATGAGACATGAAGATCTAAGTGGCATACACCCACAAGCAGACCACTGAAATTAAAATATAAATCTGTCTTTTATGATTCTTTGGTGGTATTACAATGGAAGCTTTTTTTCCTGTTTCTGATGCAGACATACTGCAAATAGATCCATCTCCATAAAGCAGTAATAATTCCAGCTGCCTTTCAACAAGAAAAAAAATAGCTAAAACAGCTCAAGTGTCAACGATGAAGGAAGACAAGCTTCATCTGTACAATCAGAAAGAAGGCACACTGGCTGCATTTAATCCAATGGACATTTTGGTAAAGACTTGGTAATGTACAGTTAGATCAATGCCAGGAGAGCCTTCAGGATTTATAAAATAAAACAGAAGCTCGTTAGACATAGCTGAGCTTAAGAAAAACTGAATCCAAATGCTCACTAGCCCAGTACAGTATTGCCCTGTCGTGATTTCTGCTTTTTGCATGTTTTCATGTGCTCTTCTCTCAGTACTGTCAGGGGTGACAATGGGGAGGTGGTCAGATAAGGAAATAGAATTACCATAGCTGGGATTAATACTTATTTTTTACTGTATACTTTTCTGAAGAACAAAGATATCTAAAGTCAATTGCAAATGAACACAGCCTGGAATCTTACCAAAGGTTTCCTTTAAACAGGAAAAATAAGGAACAAGTGAAAACTACTTTGCTAGGAATGCTATTGTATGACCTGAACGCAATTTAAATCAAGTACTTCTACAAATTTCTGGCAGCAGCCTTCTCTCTTTGGCCTCAAAGTAGCTGTATCCTAAAGATGCAAATGCCTTTTTTTTAAAAACACATATAAATTGATTCACAGTTCACCGAGCAGCCAAATCCCAGCTCAAGCCTGGTGAGCACCAGCAACTCATGGAACATAAAGGCCAGTGACATACAGGGGGTCAGACCATGATCTCATGGTCTCTTCTGGCCTTAAACTGAAGGACTCAATTACATACTCGTCCAGCTAAAGTCCTTGGAAGTGAACGTTATTTCCATTTTAATGCAGAACTGTAAGATTAAGTTAGAGACCATACACACATCTGACTGAAAGCTGGAAGGTAACAAAAAATAACAAAATACTACAATAAAAAGCAGCTGCACGAAGAAAGATTTAAAGTAACGGTGCACACACTTGAAATAGTGGGTAAGGCAATACTTTTATAAAATTAGACAAGAAAAGAGGTGGAGTATTTACAGGGCAGCAGAACTTTTCAGGGTTAACTGCGCTTCCGTCCAGCGAGCAAGTGAGCGAGCGCGAGCCGGCAGGCACACACAGGCTGTGGTGCGTGGAGCTTCAATCTCGGAAAGCCAAGGGTCGTTTACAGGATCTGCACATCCTGATACAGCTACAAAGAGCACACACCGGAGAACTGAAGCAATTAACCCTCTCCGGCTCTTCTCCAGCCAAACCCCCACTCTTCCCTTCCCTGCTTTTCGAGCGCTGGAGCTGGATACGCCGCAATGAGTCCACCGGCAAACGAGGGCAGCAGCAGACTGAGAGTTTTGCTAAGGAACAAAGAGAAAACTGCACATGGACTCTGCTAATTACTTAAGTCATCAAAACAATGGAAGAGAAAGGACAGCAAAAAAGAACAAGCCTATTTCTATATTTTTTTTAAAATGTGGCAAGAATGATTCTTCTCCTCCATTCAAGAGTTGAAGAAAATACCTGCGTAAGAAATACAGTTTTCCCAAAATAGAAATTCTTCATCTTGGTCTTAGAAGAAACTTAAGTGCTAACCAAAAGCACACAAAGAGACAAGCTTTAGAAAAGTTATAAAAAACAAAGCCAAATGAACATCTTGTTTTCCAGAAAGCAGTGAAAAAAATCTTAAAATCCACCGTGTGATGAAAAAGAAAATTACAAAGGATCTCCCTGGATGCAAAGTGAGCTTTCCCAAAATGCAAGAGAAAGAGGTAAGGCTTTCTTCACCTGAAAATTGCAACACACGAGATCTCAGTAACTGAGTGTTCGTTCGGATTAGCACCGTGACAGCTGTTTCAGGCTGTGCTTGCAGGGGGAAATGTAAGCGTTAAGTCTTCAGCAGAGTTGAGAGAGACAGAAAGAGAAAGAGAGAGAGGGAGAGAAAAGGCTGTGCTTAATAAAAGCCCTGCTCGGATTACAAAAACAAGCGGTTTACTCACCCCCCTCTCTCCAAGTAACGGGTAAATTTAGATGTCTCAGTTCCATAAATCTTTACAGTACCCTTGAGAGTGTCACCAGTGTTTTATTGTCTACGGCTTCCTGACCCTCACCTGATAAATTAGGAACTGCAGACACTAAACCAGAAACCTCATACATCATTTCTCAAGATATTTTTGGGGTCACCCTCTGTGGAGAAATAGGATTCTTAATAAGGGGAAATATGGGACCTGCCATCTGCCTACGCACACGCTGCTGGAGACGAGACACTCGGGAGAGGAGGAGTTGCAGATACATAACGGGAGCATCTGCCTTTGCATCAGTTTGTACTTACAAAGAGCAAACCTACGTACGCTGTATCTAAAGGGAACCACTTGGGATCTAAATTCATCTATCGCTTTTTACAGCCGCAGAAAGCAGGGGGGGTGGGAAGGAAGCTAATGCACTGCTTACTTTTCACAGCTATTGATTTGTCTCCTATAACCTTCTGAAACCTGAAACTCCCTATAAAAGGGAGACCAAACCACTGAACCCTACCAACCAGAGATGGACACAAACCAGGACCTTCAGTTTTAAGACCTAATTGTGCCCAGCAAGGCACAGCATAAAAAATAAATAAATAAAAATCGGATACCAGCTTGGACGTGGCCACTGTATCTCAAAATAGCAGATGACCAGTTTACCATACTGACCATGCTGGCCTTTCTTCAGGACCATCCTGGACCAGTGAGGAACAGCGAACTCTTACAGCGGATGCGATTCTCGCGCAAAATACAGCTCCTGAATACCTTCTGCTGGACACAAAAATGTCCTATCCTTTACATTTCTTGAACGGGTCTGGAGCTGGCAATGGATCTTTGTCACCCCTCTCAGTAACAGCAGAACCCAAGCAGGACGACCCAAGCGACGAAGAAGGAAACAAAGTGCGTTGGGCAGCGTTACTGATCCTCCTGGTGATAATCCCCACCATTGGGGGGAACATACTTGTCATACTGGCCGTGTCTCTGGAGAAGAAGTTGCAATATGCTACCAACTACTTTTTGACGTCCTTGGCGGTGGCAGATCTGCTCGTGGGTCTGTTTGTGATGCCGATTGCCCTTGTCATAATATTATTTGGTAAGTAAAGCGCATTCATTTCATCAGGCTGGCATACAGGGTAAAATGTGGGGAGGTCTAATTTAAACTGAAAAACTGTTTGCATTCCACCAGTTGTAAAAAAAAATCACTTGGATGAGGGCTGCTAAATCTTTTCTCCCTCTCACCGTAATATTGCTTAATGTCTTTATGGGAAGTATACTCGCTGGGGAGATTCTTTCCTTTAAAACAAACCATTCAAAAATCACCTGAGACTCAAAACTGACACTAAATTGGAGGTGGACATAGGAAATTACATTTCATACAGTGGAATATTACTTTTAACAACATCAGCACAATCTTGGTATCTGTTCTATTGGATATTACACTAATTGCAGTTTTCTCTTAAAAAAAAAAGTGACATGAAGAACAGGTATCTGCTCAGTACACTGAACAGATTTTGAACTTTCTAGGAGTCAGGCACCTGATTTTACCTCAGTATTGACTCCAGGCTCCAGGAACAGCCAGGGAGGGTCCTGGGCACCATCGGTGACAACAAACTCCACCAGTATCAGTTTCAAATAAACTGATTTTCTCCCACTCCTGGAAAGCAGCAGGTTCATAAAGTGTCCCAAAGAATCAACCCATCTGTCAAGCCAAGGGAGCTTCAATCCCTGTTCCTAATGTTTCAGACTCGGATTTATCAGTTAGTCTGGTCCATATGGAATAAAATAGGTATTTCTTACATGAACATACATCGTGTGAGACATTTTCTTTCTGGTTACTCATTACAGAACAAGTGTGTCTCTTTCATATTCTCTCATGCCCAGCTTTATTTCAGATATTACTTTTGACAGCTAATCAGAGGCAGCTCCATGGGAAAATCTCTCTATTTTATGCCTGAACATTTAAAATGCATTCGTAAAGAATTTTTTATTTTAATATCATACAAATGGAAAAAAAAAACCAAACCAATCAGCACAAGACTGGTTTTTCAATAAACTTACAGATTTACACACCTATCTTCAACGTACAGATACCACTGGGCCTCAGCTAATGAAAGGCTGCAGGAGTTCATTTTTCCTATGCTAGATCTCTAAGATTTGTCTGAGCAACAAGCAAACACAACCAGAAACTTTATTTCAGAAAGGCCATCAGTGGCTTTTGTTTGCTGCAGAAACCTGGTATCACTTTATTAACAAATGTGTTTATTCACTTTATGCCTTGAGACTGAATTTCTACCTATTATAGACGGCTTGAATTAGAGATCAGAATCCAGTGTTGAGATAATAAAAGTCTTTTTTCAAGCAACAGTTTCTAAAACAAAAAATGATCATACATGACCAGGACAGCACTTTCTAACTTGAAAAAAAGACAGTCACTTATAAAAAAACCCTCGGTATATCATGTGTGTGTGGAGGCAAGAAACAGGTATATATACATACAGATATTGTAACTGCTTAGTAGCTCCCAAAGACCTCATTAATAATAAAAATAAAACTGCTAACCATAAAAAGTACTAACATTGGACTGGCAATCAGCACCAAGTGAAGGCAAGTCCTGGATTTCGTGCAGCTGTTTTTGGTGGTGGTGGAGTTTGGATTTTTTTTATTATTACTTTCATTTTGCTAGGCTAATAAAACTTTTCTTTTTTACTTTATAAAGAGACTACTGCTCCTTAATCTCTCAATCCACTGCTAAGCCCTGCTTACAACAGTCCAAAGCATGCTAGGAATCTTAATTTAAAAGTCAAACAAAAGCATCTTTCACGTTGCAGGAAAATTACAAGAAAATGGCAAAATTAGCTATAATTAACTAAGTCAGACTGCAACCAACCTTTCACACAGCAGTGGTTAAGAGCGAGATTTCTTGCATACAAGTCTCCCTCTGGCAGCCAACCAGAAAAACTGCTTTGCCTCTCCATGGACTGGGAGAAGATGCTGAGGTGTTTATAGAAGTTCAAAGCATGAGCAAAACACGAGCAGTTACTGGAATGTAGCTAGAATAGACATTTAAATACATAACAAGTCTAAATCTTGAGGCTACGTTAGCCAGATAACTACTTGGACATAGAATAATCATTAATAGCCAGAGAGCCAAATAAATCCAACCTCCTGGCACTTCCACACAGGAATGTTTCCATAATAATGAAATAGCTGGGTGCAGCTTCTAGATACAGAACATAAATATTATGCTTCCGACTTGGGCCTGATAACTAATTATGAGGAGAATATTTGAGGGAAAAGGTGTGAACTGAAGTGCAGTCACATTAAAGATCCTGACTGTAAAAACTAACGTGTCGGAGCGTTCCAATTCAAAACCTACTGCAGATATTGGCTTCGTGCCCTGACAGGACGCTTGCAGAAAAATCCGCAGAAATCGACTGTCTCTGCAATAAAGAGCAACCCTTTCACAAACGAATTAATAAATACATCTGTAACTCGCTCGCAGGTATAACAGCACGAGCAGCAGATTATTTATTCTCAGCAGAGGGACCAAAATGTACTCTGGTAATAATACACACTGCAATTTTAATTTAGGAGTGCGAGTGTCAGAATATCCAAACACTTCATTGCTTTTATTGCCTGCTAAATTCTTGCCATTTCTTCCGAAAGAAGGAGGGCATGTTAGGAAATAACTGCATTCTCTGATATTGAGCTTTCAGAGTTGGCCACATCTCTAACTGCTGAAGGAAAGAAAAACGTTGCTATTCATCAGATAGTGAAATCAGCAAATAAACTTGAGAGATCCTCTCAGGTGCAAAAACCTGCAGCAGGAAGGATTCTGCTGCCCATGGCTTGGTGGGCAACGAGTTACTTGGAGATAGTGCACATACCGTCTTTTAAAATATATTCTCTGTTCCTAACATTCATCCACTTAAAAATCAGAAGGTAAAGCTGATTGTCCTAGGCTGCAAACCATTATTTAAAAAACCAAACCTATCACAAGCACTATCCATCTTAAAAATTAAAATTAAAAATATCCAATTTCCATCTCCACAAATGCATCATTATCTAACAGCAACAAAATCCTTTACAGGCACCACGTGTCGGCAGCCCTTGCAGCAGAAGAACAGTTCCCAAGACTATTTTAAGATCTCTCTTAATCACGCTTACACATTTACACAAGCAGTGCTTTCTCCTCAACTTTCAAAAAACCTTTTTGCTTATAGCAAGAGCAGCTCTTCTATACTGTACTTTAAGCATTACACATTTCCAAGGTATTTCCTATAAACAAAGCTTTTATTAAATAAAGATTAATCAAGGGTAGACAGTTGTGGTAAAAGCTCGTCTTCTCTGAAGGTGCAAGAGAAGTCTTAAAATGTGTATTTTATCCTCAAAATAAGGAAAATAATCTGCAACAGCAGCACTGCTGCAGTGCTGGGAAGATCGAAGGCAAGGTTGGTAGGAAGGAGCAATATATTTTTACCTTGTACCACCTGACAGCTGGAGAAAACAGACAAGTTTTCAGGCAGGCACATTTGTCAGCTAAACTAGGAATTTTAAAAAAATAATTTAAAAAAATCCAATCTACTAGCTTGTTCAAATCAGCATTTCGATCCCCAAGGAAAAAGAAGGTGGAGAATCTCAGTCAGCCTAGTAAATGCCCTGGTCTGCCCCACAGCGTGGGTCTGTACCAGGAGAATCAGAACACGTAACAATTCAAACTAAGCACTACCTGCTAATGGCTTCATGTCACCGCTTGGCAGGACGTGTTCATTTTACCTTTAGTCTGAATTACAAAGCAGCACAAGAAACAAGCAGGTTGCCATCATGTTCAAGGATCAGAGATGCTGAGTCCTGAGGGAAAATTAATATTCCATCTTTTCCCTACTCCCAAACTAACAGAATAGGCAAACAGTGATACACAGAAAGCACAAAATCTCAGCCCAGAGCAAAATCTCAGCACAAGGCACAGAGTTTCTAACACAGGTGTAACCAACAAATCAAAATAAGTAAAAGCAAATACACCACAGTATGAATCCTACACAATTACATGACTCTTCAGGACTTAAAGGTATCAGTTTCACAATATTTGTTTCGTTTAAATATTCATATTCAGTTCTTGTCAGCTACTGCATTTTGTTTGGATAAAAACCCATCATTTCATACACAGAAATATGATAGTACATAATGCTATAATAATGAATGGGATAACTTACTGCCTTCTGCACCCAGTTCAGAACAAGATAAATATAAAGACAAAGCTTTCTCTGTTCAGTTGCACTTACCAAATAACAAAAGTTCTTACAACTCATAAAAACGTGCAAGGTTGCTTTGCATCAGATGGCTGCTTAAATGCATCTCCATTTAAAAGAAGGGCAAGAGCTTTTTTGTTGCTAAATATTCGAGGGTTTTCTTCTGCAAAGAGTAAATTAACTACAAAATGAAATAATTTATCACACTGCAACTCTCCAGAAAGCAAACCAGTTATAATCCAGGGAGCAGCATCTAAGTACTGTCCAACAGAAGTATTAGACGCTCACTTGAAATCCAGCTGTGTTATCTGCCATCCTTCAAGATATAGAATACGCTTTCCATTGCTCACGTTTTATCTGGACTAATCCTTCACCAGATTCAAAAGAAGTACTCCTGTTTTTCTGGAGTGTGCAAAAACATTTAAAGCCTGTCAAATCAATTATTTCTTTTAACTTTTCTTTTTTAACATCTGGTTACATGAACCACAAGACATTTTGGTTTTCTTCCTTTTTTTTTTTCTTCAGAAAGGCACCCTACCTTACTGCCAGCTGAAAGTGTAGACAGAAAAATTAAATATGAGTGTTCCATAATATAGTAATTATAACTTCCTCACACTTGATTGAGAGAATGATTTTTGAAGCATCATTTCAACCATTATATCTATTCTAGGAAATATGCAGCTAGATATTAAAAGGTACTGGTTAATGATTTGGAAACAGGCCGCCTCTTTTCCTTCGGCCTCAGGGGCAACATCACCCTCACCTGGAGTCCAGGGCTCTGGAGGCTCAGGTCAGGGCTCCATCCACATGTTTAACAGGGGAGGTTTCCCAACACAGGGGAGAATGCAGACAAGCATTGGTATGTCTGACTTGATAAAATTTTCCACCCTCTGGAATTTGTAATTCAAGTCAACGCAGCACCATTATCACTTCCATCTATCAGTTACATTATGAAAAAATGTTTTAATCTCAAACTACCGCAACATTATCACATGGATAAGATTGGCCATTAAAATAGTCCCAACTCACCTGGCATTCTCAGCACGCAGATCTATTTGTTCAGAGCAAAGAGATTAAAATCAATCTGACTTGTTAAATTATTTTTTTCCTTAATTGTCATTCAACAAAGAACTCTGACAATACTATTAATGTGCCTACCAACTGAGTACAGTTGAATTCTATAAAGAAGGAAAATATATTTAGTAGATCAACTTCTGCCATTAGAAATAGGAAAAAAATAAAAATAAAAAAAAAATACCAGTGTTCACACATTCTTATAGACAGACAACACTAAGGGGCATCTTAAATTGAACACTGCTAGAACTGGATTGCAATACAAACTATTTGTGAGTGAAAATAAACCGGTTAAGAAATAAAAATAATTACTGTTTCATTAAAATTCATTTGGTTTGGTATTGTGAACGTTGATGGGGAGACACAGCTCTCAAAAAATATGAGCCTGTTGGAAAGCTGAACATTAAAACCCCTTTATCTTGGACACAATGCAGCTGATAGAATTTATGTTCACTATAGAGATTAACGTTAAAGACAGATAACTACTGTAAGAAACAGGATGTAGACTTCAAATCCAAGCCATCTCTCTTGAAAAAACAACAACAACAAATGATACACATGAAAACCCTTCAATTTTTACAAAATCACTACAGAGACAGAACAGCCCTGCTTTGCCACACTAGTGCTCAATTGTATCTGGTCAAGTGACACAGAAAACCCACTTTAAAACTGTGTGAACCAGACTCCTCAACATCACCACTGAGATTCAACCGTGGTTCTGCAGTGATTGACTAATCCATTGCTTATGACCCTTTATCTCATTCATTTAATACAACCTTGAATCATCAGAGACATAGCTGAAAATAACCACTTCACAGCAGGGCACAAGAAACCAGCACAGTCATGGCCTACATTTTAAACACTTTTTTTATCCAGTCCTTGCCACAAAGAGCTTATGATCTGAAAAGGACAAAAAGACTGGGAAAGGCTTAGAATACACAAACAGCCTGATCAATACGATGGCAGCAACCACCCCATTTAGGAGCTACCTGAACCGTAAGACAATCCAGCTGAGGCGGCAGCAAAGCTCAGTTCCTGTAATACTGATGCTGAGGGAAAACCGCACACTGGAAACTCTCCAAAAGCTTAGATTCTAATGAGTTTTCTGTTCTCTTTCAGACAACACCTGGCCTCTTCCAACTGCCTTGTGTCCTATCTGGCTGTTCCTTGACGTCCTCTTTTCCACAGCTTCCATCATGCACCTCTGTGCCATCTCACTAGACCGCTATATTGCCATTAAAAAGCCAATCCAGGCTAGTCAGTACAATTCATGGGCTACTACAATCATCAAAATCATCGTGGTTTGGCTCATTTCAATAGGTATGTGAGACTTGGAGAGTTGAAAAGGAACGCAGAAGCTTTTTGTGTCCAAAACAATAGGTGAAACTGGGCAAAATGGAAAATTTGGCCGAGCACTATTGGTTATTAGACCATAACACTTGGGCTGGCCTAAGTCCACCTCTTGGATCATACATGGTTACATCATAAGAACTGCTGCTCCTTATCAGGCTTACCAGAGGGCAAGGAACAGGGATAATCACTCTTCTTCATGGTCCTAAAAGTCCAAAAATCAGAAGGCAATATCTGCAAGCACAGCATGTCTCCTGTTGCAGTATAGTCTGTCACAATTTCAAGCCCTGAGAAGATGCTGCTAAAATCTGTGCTTTACAATTGTCCCACGAAGCAAATTAAAAAAAAAAGGTTAATTATTTACATCAAAGACTGAAATACAAATGAGCGGCTGGTAACATTCACACTGCAGACTGAGATGCGCTGGCAATATGGCATATAGAAAGGCTAACTTCTATGCAAAAATAAACCAAACAACAAACCCTGACCAGTTTTTATATAGGATGCCAATGTATAAACTTTAATGACATCAGCACGTCTTTGATGTGCATGTAGCACCTCATCCGTCTTTAATGCTTAAAAAAATAAATCTGTTAAATGAGCTACGGAGGTGAAAACAATTCAGATAACTCAAGGTGTGCTGCAGGCAGCCGTAGGCATAGTGCTGTACACTCTGTGTGCAAGAGGAAGAACAAAATCATTCTGGATTATAAAGGCCAATGATGCACAGGGCAGTGGGTACACCCACCTTTGTGGCCGAGGCACATGTGCCTACACTCGAAAATTCCAACTTGAAAAAAATTATGGAAGAGTTGTGATGATAGCAGAAAAGATGCTTTCTCTATTTAATCACAAAAATAGGAAACTGTTAGCATGATAAGACACAAGTTGACTGTTTAATACTTGATTTTATTGTTATTAATCATTGCTGTACTTTTTCATTTCTTTTTTATCTAACACAAAAGCACTCTGCAGCTGAGCCAGGGTTCTCCAAATCAAAGGTTAATTTGGTCCAATCCTCATTTTAAATGTTTGCTGTATCTGATGTGCCTCTTAGTAAGAATGGGATCAAGTGGCTGAAGGGTAAACCATTTTCCTCTTGCTGCTCTCAACCAACTTCAGTAAGCAGGGGAACAGAGGAATATGGTAAATCCCCAGACCTCATTAAGTGGTATCAGGAAACAGAGCACAAATAACCTTCACCAGACAGCAAGGAACCTTTTGTTTTTGTTGTAATGTCAGACTGCTGGCAAATGAAGTGCTGACTGTAATTCAGCAGTTATAAAAAATTCATTTAAAATACAAGACTGTTAACTTTTTTTTTAAATGAGTGGTGAATTACAGAGCTAGCTGGCCTCATTTAAACACTCTTAAATATGCAAGAGACTTTAAACAACAAATCTATCTCAAACACACACTACGTAATTCTGGCATCTATTTAACTATTTGTATATATGAAAGAGTGAAGCAGGGCAAAGAAAAAAATGAACTGTCTGTGTCTACTCACTTGATGCAGTTAAGATAAGAAACAAAGAAAAGTTTTACATATTTGCAGAACTGCCCTTCAAAAAGCGCAAAGGTTACCCTGAGAGGTAAAAAAAATAAAAGCAGATAGCATCAGGGAAACACATTTCACTGGAGGAAAAGCCATATTAACTCTAGCAACTAGAGTCAAAGCAATTAACGTGTTTTACACTTGAGAAGTTGGCAACTATATAGGGCTTCCTCAATCACTAAGGGTTAGGCCCAGCCTCCTTAGACATGGCACTCTGCTAAAGCTGAGCTTGCCAAGTCTCAAAGAGCTACTTGCCCGATTACCCACGTGATGCTCTCAACAATTCCTGTCCTCTGTCACCATGTGCCTGCTCCAGGGCTCAGGAACTACGTTTCTTTAGACATCCTGAGGTTTCAGCCCCCCCCAAAATAGAGATTGCAAGCAAACACCATAAGCTGAAGTACTTGGTTTTTCTCCTGTAGGCATTGCTATTCCAGTCCCTATCAGAGGCATTGAAGATGGAAATGGCAACTCTACAAACATCACGTGTGCCCTGACGCCAGACCGCTTTCCTGACTTCATTCTGTACGGATCAGTGGCTGCGTTCTTCATTCCCCTCACTATCATGATAGTCACTTATTTTCTGACGATCCAAGCGCTGCGCAAGAAGGCCTACCTGATCAACAAGCCACCTCAGCGTTTCACTTGGTCAACAGTGTCCACGGTGTTCCAGCGTGACACAACACCTGCCTCCTCGCCAGAAAAGGTGGCCATGCTGAATGGCTCCAGAAAGGACAAGACCTTGTCAAATGACATGCCCATCTGCAGAACGTCTACGATTGGGAGGAAGTCCATGCAAACAATAACCAACGAACAAAGGGCATCAAAAGTTCTGGGGATTGTGTTTTTTCTTTTCTTGTTGATGTGGTGCCCGTTCTTCATCACAAACATAAGTTCAGTTCTGTGCAACTCCTGCGACAAGGAGGTTTTTCAAAAGCTTATGGATATATTTGTTTGGATAGGATATGTATCCTCAGGAGTGAACCCTCTTGTCTATACACTCTTCAACAAAACATTTAGGGAAGCTTTCAGCAGGTATATTACTTGCAACTATCGGACCACAAAGCCTATCAAGGCCCTTCGGAAGCGCTCCAGCAGGATCTCTTTCAGAAGCTCTGTGGCAGAAAATTCCAAGCTCTTCGTCATGCATGGGATGAGAAATGGGATTAACCCCATTATGTACCAGAGCCCAATGAGGCTGAGGAGCTCACCCATCCAAGCCTCATCGGCCATTCTGCTGGATACGTTGCTGCTCACAGAGAACGAAGTTGATAAAACAGAAGAACAAGTCAGCTACGTATAGTGGAATGGCAGCCATGCCCATATCATAGTATTACTGTATGTATTATTCCAGGTAACTGTGCTGTAAGAGGGTATAAATACTATTGTTTTCTGTTATTTATGCAAGCAATATCTTATACATTTATATTAATTCCTCTCCTCCTAAGTCTCCTCTTCTTTAACCCCAACCTCATGGTGGCAACCACAGCCTCATTCCACGATAACTGACCAATGCAGGACTGTAGCCTACAGGAAGAGGGAAATAAATAAGAGCTAAAGCAGTTTGAGTATCTGACTTCAGTTCCCATCATCTTCAGCCTCTTCAAAGTACATTTTTATAAGAAAAGCATCTCTGTACAAACACTGATTTAACATTCACACTGGCAGGAAGACAGAACGCGCTGTAGGTTGATGCTCTATGATGAAGTTAGCAAGGAGATACAAGCTTGCTGGTTTTAATTAAAATCTTTACTCTGTGTAAACAGAACAGCACACAGGGTCGCTGCATTGCCCCTACAGATAGGTGCCTCTGCTAAAACTGTGTATCCAAGTACAAGCTCCTCATCTTCTCTGAGGGAACGTGTATCACAAGCAAAATCACTTGCTCCAAAGACGAAAAGGTGTTTGTGCCCATTCCACTAGGGGTAAAACTGGTTTTTAGCAGGGTGAAAAAAACCTCCATGTGCTGAAATTATCCCTTTGTGGGCAGAATCTCTTACCCACTCGAATTTCATCTCCATTACTCTCACACACACATAAGCCTGGTATTGCCAGATTTGTCACAGAAAATTGCCCTTTGTTCTTTTCATACTAAGAAAATGAAAGCATTTAACCAAAATAGGACAATACCACATGAATGATCATAAGCAAAATAGGACAGACAGTGACTGGAACATGCCTTTAATTTATATGAACAAACTTTCTTTTTTACGATCATTAGAACTTCAGTGAAATCCTTCCCTCAGCCAATATAGTTCACATGAATTAGAAAAATCACAGCTAGAATAGTTATTTCACTTGAAAATAAGAGCAAGTGTTTAAGACACAGCAGAGACCACAACACTACCTGGACCTGCACACACATTTGCAATTCAGCTTAGCTCAAAATAATTTCATTGGACTAATGGCATAAGATTACAGGTCCCAATCTGTACTTTCTCAAACACGCTCAAGCCTCCCATCAGAGCACAAAATGCATAGAAAGAATCGCTCCTCACAATCTGCAACAGCTCCCAGAGTCTATCACCTGGGAAATCGGGAACTTCGGACACTTCAGACCATCTCTCTTTGGGAAGGGAAACCAGATTTCCCCAAAGTACCGGAGTTCTTACAGTAAGCAGCCAGCTCACTTTTTTTTTATACTTTCCATTTACAGTAAAATTTTCAGCTTGGGCTTTGTTTTCATTTTTAATGTTTTCAGAACTCTATAGTTACATACCAAAATTATGTACAGCGAAAGGCTTGGGTTTTTTATCCACAGAACAGAAAGTACTAAAGATAACATGTCCTTCCAACATTTATTTTTATATATTTAATTTAAAACATATGCAAGGTCGAAACGGAGCCTAACGTAACATCTACCAGGGAGTTCCAGAAGAAAGTATTAAAAATACTTCTGTGGGACTTACAGTAATTTATCTCCTTCCTCCCCTTTTTGGTGATAGTCACTAGCCACTTAAGTTAGAATAAGCTTTATCTGCTCTTGGTCCTCTTCCGTTAATAAAAATTTGTTTAAGAGAATCCTGTAGTTAAAAGTCAGAATTGATGGATTGCTATAGCTGTGAAAGATGCCTACGTCTAAAAGTATTTAAGACTCAAAAGCCTTCAATAAGACCTAGATTACTTCAAAGCTTAAGGGGGGCGGAGGGAAGAAGTAGAAATAAAATAAACCTCCAAACCCCCCAAAACTTCCAGGTATGTAGCTGAAAATATCACAGACTAGTGTCTCATTTGGCCTAAAGCAGGCGCTCTGGAACCAGGTAAAAGTGCCATGGCATCCATGCACAGAGTGATCACAGCAAAACAATTAAAAGTGTCATCTGCAATGCAGGAACCAGCCTTCATGAGGAATAACAGTGTTCTAGAGGGGTTATTTCCCAGCAGCCAGACAGCAAGAAGCAGTCATCTTTGAAAACTCTTCTCTTGCTACTTAAATAAATCCATGACAATCAGACAAAACCCGTTCATACAGCAGAAAGCAATCATCTACTTTCAGCAACAACTCAAATTTTCTCTCCAGCAGGAACATCACAGCTGGTTCTCAGCATCTGGAAACGGCAAGAGGTAACTCAGTTATCTTCTGTCTGACCCTGTTCTTGTACAACTGTCAGTCTGCAATGAGACGAGGAGTAATTCGCCCTAAGTGTCGCACAGAGAAAGATTCCAAGGCTTCTTTGGTAGTCAGTGGTTACACTCCACCAACAGGAAACAACCCTTGAAAAAGTCTCAGCCAAAGATGTATTTTGTCAAGCCAGCATATAGATTTCTCAATTTTAGTAACCAGAAATAGAAGCTCAACATGTTCCAGTTACTGAATTTAGTCAGCAACAATAAACCTTAATCAAAAGGACTAGTGAGTAATCAAAAATCCAGGCTTCCTACAGAGAAAGGAAATTTCTCCATAGACAGAAATACATCATCGAGAAAACATGCACGTTCTAGTTAACACACAAAGTGTAAAAAGAAATTGCTTGTCCGCTGACAGAGCAAACAAGCTAAGAATTCAGGTAACTGTCTTGGAAGGCACAAGGACAGAGAGAGAGGAAAGATGAAGATGCAGAACTACGAAATAAAAAGACAACGTAACGGGCGGCAGAGATCCTGTTTTAGCAACTGTATCTACAAGAACAGACCTGAACAAAGACATTCCATTCATTAGCAAGACATGATTGAAAATAAGAGAGTCACTGCAAGCTACTGTAAGAAAGCACAAGTTTGTTGTATGGTAACTAAGGACAACACTGCTCTGGTGGTGCTGACAAGTGAAATAAGAGGCTCAGGACTATATCCACGAGCATCATCTTCAAGTCACACAAATATATAAAACGTATTTCTACATGCTGTGAAGTTAGAGTATTTTTATAGCTTCCAGCTTCCTTCACAAAGATAGCAGCCTGAAAAATGATTGCTATAAGGTTTGCAGTCACTTGCTAGCAGAACACAAGACCTTTTTACAGGAGGAAGGGGTCATGCACCTCCCTTTTAACTAAAAAGAGACATTCCTTTCTCTGGAGTGAAATGCTCTCAGTTCTTTCAGAATCCGGCCCATGCCAAACCAACCACCTTGGCCTTTAATTACTACAGAAAATCACAACAACTCGCACAGTTACCTAGTTCAGCTTTCCTCATTATCCCAGGAAGTTTTATCTGGCATATTTCTTCTAAACTACTAGAGAAAACAGACAGACAAAAGCCAAAGCTGATCCGCAACATACAAGCGCTATGGGAAAAAATACATTTTAGAGGAACAACAGCCAAGTACGGCATTTTTTGTCGTTTAATTATCTAAAATACATTAGGAGATATTTAGTCAATGTTCTGGCTGCCTATCTAATTAAAAATTACAGCACAGACATAAGGACTACCTATAAATATATCCATCTCAGCAGTCTTGCAGAGAGGAAAACAGTGGAGTTTGGAGCCTAACAGAATTAGTGCCGCGAAATGCAAATAAAGGGAATACCTTAAAAAACGAAACAAAACAAACACCACCACACAAAACAACAAAAAACCCCAGACAAAACCAAGCAAAACAAGCAAACTCACAATCTTTTAGCCACTCTAAGAAACAAGAGAAGCAAGAAATTCAGCTAATCTCAGCTGTGGTGATACGAAACACATTTTGTGAAGCCAGTCCCAAACCATCTGGGGTTCTATGAGCTGCAAGCCTTTAGTTCAGATCCTATCAGAAAACTTTTAGGCAGTCAGGAAAATTTGTTCATCACCCATTTTGTATTCTCCAAGTGCAAAAGTCTTCCTAACCACATCATACTAGTATCAGATGCATCGAAAACCAGTTAAAAATTCCAGTGCTAAGCACAATTCAAGGCACTGAGGAGACTGATGCTATACAGCTGTTCGCTACCATACAAGAGGCGCACTGATTTCTCACGGTGCTTCACAGAAAATGTCATTTTCCTACACCATTTTCTTATTGTGGAAAAATCCACAGCACTACAAGCTGGTAGGAGAAAGCAAAAGCGTTACTCCCCTACATCTTTTTCTAGGTTGTCATATGTAACACCAGCCTTAAAAGGTAAAATAATGCAAGCACAGGAGAGGAGGTTCTCTCATTTGTAAACGGGAAGCTGGTTACAAAAATAGGAAAGATGGTTTGCTGAAGTGTCCATTTTTACTTTTACATTTAATAATTCATATCAAACCCTATTTGCCACACCTAAGATTCCTTGCATCCAGGTATTCAGGTCCTTTCCAATCTCTGGAAAACAACAATATGCTCTTAAAAATGAAGAGCTTCTTGCTCTCTGAAGGATCCTCTTTATGCTCTAGACAGGTGACAGTAACTCATTTTCAAATTCATTAGGCCCTGCACAACAAATGAGCCTTTTATTCTGCAAGATGCATATCAACATTTCCAAATAAAACAACAGGAAGGTTTCGCCATAAAAAACATTCACCAACTTCATTTAATGGCTGAAAGTATCTCAGCATTTTTGATGACAATTTTGAAGAAACTACATCAGATTTAAACCAATGATATTCATTTACTTATCTGCATAGACATTCCATTTTACAGTAGGAAGTTAAAATGCTTGCTGAGATTTTCAAAAGTTCTCAAGCGATATAGGGCTCTGAGCCCTATTTTCCAAAGTAAGTAAAATCTCATGTATATGAATAGTCTAGAACAAAGATAATACAGTAGCAGGGAAAGAATTAATCCAAGAGGTCATAGTGTACTGCGTGAAACAACAAACGTTATTTGTGCAACTTGATGTACAGCTACAATTTTCATTACAAGTTGGATTAGTTTTGCCGGAGGTGCCAAGGGACTTCTCCAGGGCTCTAGAGTTTGGTCAGTGAAGACACACAGCCCTGTTTCCAGTTTCAGACCCGCAGATAAAGACATTTTCAAATCCAACAAAACTTCAGTGAAAGTCTAAAGCTTCTCTGATTAGAATAAGATTTCTATTATCATTAACCTTTCACTGAAAGGGACCCTTATTCTCCTCCCCCAGGAAGTCTGAACACGGCAAAGATAAAATGGGTTGGAGGGTAAACAAAACCCTTTTAATCTTTCCCATGGAAGAATTTTCACTAAATTCCTCTTCTTCACAACCGACACACTGAAAAAGTCACTGGTCAGATCACCTTAGACTGACTGTTGGCCTCATGATCAATCACCCAGAAGATTTGCCATCTGCCTGCTGGGTAAAGGTGGGCTGCCAGAGTTAAAGAAAACAAACTGTCCAGGCCTTCCCGGAACAAAAGCCAAGAATCTGATCTGTGTTTGCTTTAAAACAAATATATAGAGTTAAAATATCAAAGGCTACGTAAACACAAGGAAGACAAAAGCAGGAAGCATTACTGTTTCGCTTGCATCATCCCAAATGAAGATCTGAACACAAACCAGGTTTGGGTAGCCCACACTTATCAGACAAGGCTACATCTCCCTTTTGGGACATTCTAGAGGCCGCGCTGTTCCCTCTTCTGCCCTTAGACTCGTCCCAACAATATTGCACCAGGGCAGAAGCAGGAGCCCACAACTTAAGTCCTGCATCCCCATGGCTCTTATTCCCCTGTACTTAACAACTGTGAGACCATGAAACCTTTTTAGTTCATGCTTTCAAGCACTGCTGCATCCCACATTGGAGATTTCTCCCTAACCAGTGTTGTTATATCTATAAAACATCTACCTCCTCACTTCGTATATAAACTAAAGTGTTTAGATATATTGGAGCGCTGCGCTAACACATAATGAGGTAAAAATAAAGCTGACTACATAACCACTCACATCTCACTCTGCGATATAAACAAAAATCAATTAATGATCTAAAGTGGTAAAAATTAAGATAAAAATAATTCTTTCCATTTTTAAAAAGCAAAACACTTGAATTTTATTGTGTTTTCCATCTCATGATAATAGTCTTAAAAAAAAAAAGAAAAATGCTGACGAGAAATCACAAGTGGCTTAAATGCTGTTTTCCAACAGCCATGATAAATATTTTATACACCACTTTAGTAGAAAGCAGGACTAATGTATAAACATCAACAATAAGGTAAGTTTGCTATCTGTGATCACTGATGAAAGTATCAGGACTGGGAGAACAGACACGCAACAGCAGCCAAGTCAATACATCACTTCTTGCTATTTCACAATACAGCTTCTTGCACAGCCACACTGCAATCTCCAAACATCTCAAGTTTATTCATGCCTCTGTGCCATTTTACAATAACATTTAACTTAAAAGTGTCTCCTGTAAGAGATGCACATTTTTAAAAAGAGGGAAGGTGTGAAAAGCCTCAGGTTTTTATGTCAGACTATCTGGACTGTCTTACTAGTTGCAAGGAGGAAGAAAGAAGGAGACAGTTTTGAAACAATTCTCTTGCACCCAGAGCATTTTCTGGTAATTTAATACAGTGGCATGAAAATGATCAGTTGTAAAATACATAACTAGTGCCTTATTTTTTGTAAGGCACTAAGCCAAGAGGTAAAAAAGCCATCCCATGTCCTGTAGCCAGGCAAGCTGTACTTTCGATCCCCAGGCAGCAGACCTGTGGAACTGCATCTCAACAGTCAGCAAAACCAGAATTAACAGCAGTAACACTGCTGGTCAACAAGCTTCGATACCTGTAGCCCCCTAGAAAGCTTTGGGGACTCGAAGAATAGAGCAAGGGTGTCTGAACATCACAAATGCATTCTGCGGCTTGAGCAGTATGATTGCTGCTGCTTTGCTCCCTGGATTGACTTTCCTGCAGATGATGGAACAGCCAGGAAAGCTCGCAGCCCATGGCCAAGTGTGTAACTGCTACAGCGGCACGAACCCCGCACCCTGACCCTTCACAACTCCAAAGCTGATGCTTTGAACAACGCGCAGAGTCCATCAATTGTTCCTTACACGGCTTCCCCCCAAGGTACCGCAGGACTTGCTGAGCAAATACAAGTAGTGATCCCACCGCAGAAGCAAGAATTTCACCGAATTTTCCCCTTTGCTCCAGGCAAACAAGATGACTTCGGAAAATAACATAGGAAGAAAACTCATGCAAGTGCATTTGAACATATTTTTAGGTTATCTGAGAGGATAAAAGGTATTGCAGTCACAAAAAATCCTAACTGATACTAACTTAACAAGAGCCATAACTATAGACTGTTTTCACTTGATATGTTTAGGAATACAGAAATTCTCTTAAGGAATTATATGCTATGTACTGAATGGTTTAACTGGACAATTTGCTATCTTTAATAACACACCAGAAAATTTAATCTTGCAATTCTCAGGCAAAGCTTAGTAACCTAGACTAGAACATCCTATCTAAACCTTGATTGCTGAATTCTGAACAATGAAGTAGCCACACAGATTCTTTTGTAGACTTTTCCAGTAATTAAAAAGTGAAAAAAAAAAAAACTAACAAAATCTGTGCTTAAAAAAAAGTTAATTTTCAAGTTACAGCAAAACCTTGTTGCTTTAAAAACAAAACGTCGTGTTTTGTTACATTATGTTCTATCACATTTACTGTTACTGCACTACTTTCATTAGCTATTAAAAAAAAAAAAGCTGTGTTCTTGAATATACAGTGTTGCATGTATGTGCTAGCAAGGAAGACTCACAGAGGTAAATAAGGACAGAAATCCTTACAGAATGTTCTGCTATGCAAATATATTGCCTAAAAATAGCTATCTTTGTGACACTTATGACATTTTTATTTCAAATCCAAGAGGAAGAACATTTATTCACAGATAGCTGCAGCAAAAGGAGAAAACAAACCAGGTATTTATGACACACAGTAAATTTGTGGGCTCTAGCTCTGTCAAGAGCTGTCACATTCACCAGTGATGCTTTTACAGAAATCACCACCCTCTGGACTGTGTAACCTCTGCCTTTTTATGGATGTTATTATTCCTACAGGAGGAACAGACAGAAGCACAAGCCTGTGCAAACTCGTGCTGCTGTAATGTACAACCCAGCGGATGAACTTACACCTCCAGCAGGCTCGACCCTACAGTAATGGCATGAATTCCCCAAGGAAAACGTAGACCACATTAAACAAATTTATTCTCTTATATCAAGCCTGACTTCACAGTTCCCTTTCTGGAACCACTGACTTGTCAGAACTCAGTGCTCTATTAGTGGCCTTTAAAACAAGTAAATCCAGTTAGACTTCAACAAACAACAGTCTTAAGAAAGAGACGTCACTTGAGTTGTGACAAACTCACAGCCCACTTGCTCTTTATGTTTCTGGACACTGGCAATGTTGAGATGGGCCAGAGCACACAATTAGTGAGAACTAGCAGTTCCAGCACACAAGAAGGTAAATGTAACACCAGCTTCTAGATCCCTGCACCGATGGCCAATATTTCCTCCAGGAATTGAAACACAGCTTTTGGCTTATAATTAGAGTAGTGCAGGGAGGAACAAGTGGGGTCCTCTAAGCAGAAAACCCCTCCCATGCCTGCATGTGAGCGTAGGGGTCTGGGCCAGACAAACCAAGGGCTCCTACCAGAACTGTGTCTTAAAGCAAAACAAACGATCCTGTATTTTGTGAAAGCTATCAAGTGAAAAGTATTCACAATTACAACAGCCTAACACAAGACTTTTGCCTCCAGAAGCCAGTGATAATCAGCTAAAAAGTTTTAGTCCATTGCTACCATGTAAGGTGGACACCTGAATTTAAAATGAAACGCTCCTCCTTATCGTGCAAGCAGATTTTGGTCTGTTCCCCTCCACAGAGGGAAGATGCAGGACAAGATCTGAACCACTGTGGAGCAGGCGAAAAAGTCAAAGATGGTGTTACTCATTTCCTCGTTGCTGGATATGGAAAGAACAGGCCCAGAACTATCTTGCTCCAACGAGACACCAGCACACGGTAAATGGTTTAGCTCAGAGCCTTGAAAGTTTCTCAGGTGTTCAACTATGTATTGCATTCAATGAAAAATTACATTGAAATCTAAGATCAAAAGGGCTTTTTCACAACCTGTTTGGAAAAAAAGATGCCTGAAACTCTGGAAGGCCTGTGTGGAATCTTCCTTCTTGTACACAGACACAGAGGGCAGCTAAACAGACCCTTCAGCTTCAGGAGAGACACAGATCCCTGCACAGCGAGGGATGATCTGTGCTCATGAAAGCAACAGAGCAGAAGCTCTTGGGAGACGCCTGCTGCCCACAGCGAGAATTTGTTCTCTTTGTAAACTACATTTATTTGCAGCCAGAATACGTTTCAGATAAAATGGAATGGAACAGAATAATTTCTACATGACAAACAACTTGGTCAATGACAAAGTGACTGGTTGTATCAGTTTTTTAATAGTAGCTTTAAGCATCTCTTATCCTGATTTTTAAGATGAATCTACAGACTGCCACTAAGCCAAAGAAGATGAGAACAAAGATTTTTAAACTACAGTCCTGGCCCCAAGTTGGCAGTATCTTGTCTCAAACAGACTCAAAGGCTGCAGCTTGGCTCAGTGCTCAGAACACAGATCACTGTATTAACAGATGAAGGTTTAGTCCTTGGGAAGCCTCCTAACTCCCCAATCTAATAAAAAACCAGAAACCTCTCTTATCTAGAGAACTATAGAGCACTGCAAAATACCAGTTCAGTGACAGATTTCACTTTGGAGAACCAAAGCAAATATAATGACTATTTTGTGATGAGCTTACGCTACCACAACGTAAGCCCAGTAACCTGTCAGGGTTTAACAGTGGATATTAAAACAGAAAGACTATTTCAACATCCTTCTTCAGGTTATTTTTACCAAAGTCACAACCTCCAAGAACGTTTTAGATAACAATTAGGCAGACATATTTGTCTGAGTACTGCTGCTTTTAAGAGGCCTGGCACAAGCACTATATATTTGATTTTTAATTAACTCTCCATCCTGCAAATATTAATTTTTCATTCTACTGTCAAGGTCATCTAACTCTACTCAGATAATCTAGCCAGAAGTCCAGAAGCCTACAGAAAGGCCCATTAAGCATCTGCTGAACATTAAGGAAGGCTTCTAGTTCTCAACCAAGTTTTATTCTCTCTCAATTTTTCTACTTTTCCACCTCCGTTCAGTTAGCAATTGAGTCATTTTGTGAAAGCAACAGCATATAGCATACCCATTTCCTGAAAATGTAACAGACATCAAATTGAAGGCTGTGGAAGTGACCAAGGAAGATATTGTACCTGAACAGAATGAAACCAAGTGACTCAACAGCTGCCCGCCTCACGTCATCGTTCACATCGCTCACCTACAAAGGGAAAACAGGACATTCAGAATGTAGTTAAAACACTTGAGGACTCTGCAACATCTCAGGCCAGCTGTCAGGCACAGGAATTAATGAAGAAGACGGGATTATAGAGAAAGAAAGTTAACAATCATATTCAGCCTTAGCTGAAACAGCCTCACCCTTGTTCATACACTGCAAGTCTATCGAAGAGCAGGCAGATCTCATCTTTTACAGCTTGTTTTTTCCCCATCCCATCATTACACAGACTATTCAATGCAAACCTGTTAGCAGTTACTTTAGGATCATGTTTCATTTTTCAATAAGGTTCCTTTTTGCAGGCTGATTATTCTCTCCCTGAAAGTCTATTTATCCTAATGTCAGAAGACCCTGTTATTTCAATCATAGTATTAAGGAAAGCTTTCATCACTTTACAGTCTCTGATTTGAACCAGAACATTAACACTGTAGACATAAAGCCTGTCAAAGTGATGTGCTTAGTCTCTTCTCACAAATTTCTTGCTATGTGCTCCTACTTACAGCCACATGCAGTAGGCGTCTGATAGCCTTGTTGTTCCCTGAGCCACAGTATGCCATAGCAACAGTGTACATGCCAGAACGACGGAGAATTGGATCCTGGAAGAGAAAAACATCAACATTTAACATCCATCCAAACAGGGACTCAGTAATTCTGACTTTAAATCTGGTCCATTCTTGGGCCTGGAATCTGCAAACAGCCTCAGTGCTTAATTGTTCATGAGAGATGAGTAACAGGACAATCACCAAAGCAGGGCTGAAACTACCGATTTCAGGTGGGCAGAAAGTTGCTACACCACCGGCTGCCAAAGAGTATCTGGTAAATGTGTCATTCTGCTTCTTATTCACTCTCTGCTGTTGACCACTACTAGATCCTTGAGAATGATGCAATTACAGAGAGCCCCATCTGTTTTTAACTATTACACCCTGTTCTGTTTCCCGTTGCTGCCCACAGGACGATGAAGACAAGGCTAAAGAAATACATGACTAAGCAGTATTGTTATTGTATTTTTGATCAGAGTGAAGCAACCTGTGAAACTGCCCCACTTCAGAACTGTTTCAAAACAGCCAGCCCACCATAGCTAGAGATTTCACAAACGGACAGGAAGGTCATCCATGTAGCAAAAGGGCTGGGGATTAAGTCGCAGCTGAACTTACCTTATCTCTGCAGAGACTCTCAATGAGAGCATCTGCCTCCTCCATCCTCCCGTACATGACCAGAGCGATTCCAACCGCAAGGCCTCGCAAAATCTTTTCATGCTGGGTTTCCTGTGCGTAGCCAACCATGTCCTCGATAGCCTGAGCATTTTTAGATCCCAGCATAACCAGTCCCAGCGCTAGCCCAGCTGCCTCACCTGCACAGCACAGGAAAAAAGTAAAGCAAACTCTGTTTCTAAAAGCAATAAACATTCTTGCTACAGAATCACAAAAGATGTAGGCCCACAGATCACTTTTGGACACCAGCATGCCCAGCAACCCTAATATTCATGGCCAAATATGCTTGTAATGATAACCTACCAGCCACAACTTAGAGCTCTTCCCTACCACGTTCAATTTTCTCTTCCTTGGGCCAAGAATTGCTGAGATAATTTTCCCGTGAATCCCTGTAAATGCAGCAGTATCCCCCACAAGCTTCTCCAAGCCTGTCTCTCAGCCAAAAAGGGCACATGGCTCTGGAGATCAACCACACTAAATAAAACGTGTATGACAAAGCAAAGAATAGAGCAAAATAAGGGACTGTTTAAAGACCTAGCATGTCTTATCGATATTTGGCTTAGTGCCACAGGCCAGTCCTGATAGGACCTCTGAACATTACTGTCACATAACTACACAACTGTATCGATCAGGATAAGGTCACTAAATAAAACACAGCTAAGGCAACCTTAAAGCAATCTATGCTGCTAACAAAAAACCTAATCCCCCCCCAAAAAAAAAACCCACACGCAGAAACACCCAGATGCCTGATAAGGCCTCAGATGGTTATTTGCTTTGAAAGCAGAACATTTACCTGTCACTGCATCATCCTGGTATAGATTTGTTTTCAGCAAATCGTACACGTCTTGACGTGCTGTCCCCATGGCAGCCAGACCCAGACCCAGGCTGCCACCATGTCGGACAATCTAGAGAAGCATATGCAAGTTTAGTGACCATAAAACAGGGAACAATGTGTCTTCAGTCAAAGTAAACATGTTTCTGTCAATATAAAGCTGCAAACTTTAAGCCCCAAACCATCAGAAGATAGAGGAAAAACAGCAGTTCAAAAGCCCATAAGCAATGAGTATCAGAAACTTTTCAAATAGCACAAGAAACTTCCTAGTAATCTTTAAGGTCCTTTTCCCCTGAGTGATTTATGCAGTAACACAAGTCTGTGCCATATATAAAAACTGCTGCCTAGTAATAGCTTTTGAATGGAAAGGTAAATCGGTACCCACTTAAAACAGTCTACATGCCCTTTTGTTCTAACAACAGGTACAAGAAAGGCAGTATATTTGCAATAAGATGACGGGGATCCGCGTTCAGAATTCTTAAAGATGTAGCCAGAAATTACTCAAAGAAGGGAACGTGCTGGAAAAACACTAATCTATTCCAAATTTTAAAAGAGACTTTTTGTAGAGGTCTACAAACATCAAGTGGTGAAGCAAAACACTTCTTTTTGTGTAAGATGGGTTAAACTTAGAGAGCAGCAGAAGTATTTTGTGACTTATCCCTTTGACAGCTACAGTGTAAGCAGTAACAGTGCCTGAATACTGCAGGTCCACAAACAAAACCAAATAGATATATAAGCAGTAAGAAAAATGAAGCCAGATCCACTGTCAAATACACAAGAACTTCCTAAAAAATCTTACCTAAACCCTGAGCAATAGGTTACAACCGGACTTCATATTTAAGGCTCACAGGAGGTATAAATATCACAGCACGGCCACAGTTCCGGTTACCTCTAACCCCCAGTTCTACACCAGCTGGTACCTTTCTGGGTATTCCCAACAAAACAACAGCTCATTACTGAACTCGGTACATACGTCGTTGCTGGCATTCTTCAGCTGGTTCAGCAAATAGTCAATGATGTCCCCACCATGGTTTGCATGAATGAGACCCAAGGCATAGAGACCTCCTCCTTCCTGGTAGGCTGAGCCCGGAGAAGTGTCCTTGGGCAGGTACGTTGCCATGAGCTGTAACGCTTCTTTCTCGTGACCCTGTATGTCCGGCGTGCAGCAGGAAAGGCAGACAGTGGCAAGTGAAAGGCGAAAAAAAAACAGTGGATGTAAACATTTTGCAATATTAGTTAAACAAGTCAGGAGAAAACATGTTACAGCCATTACTTTCTCCACAAAAATCAGCCAAGAATCCTTCTTTACTGGGGTTTTATTAACCCCAATACACAAATAGTGTCAACCACTTTGTCAGTGATCTAAACCAGGACAAATTTGGCCAGAAGCCACACTGATTTATTCACTGGAGCACTTCAGTGGGGGTTGAGGCACACAAAACAATTACAAAGACTTCTTGCTATTTCAAAACAGGTTTAAATGATTCTGTGATTTTAAATACACCCTCCCTGTGAATGAATTTGAAGAAAGTGACCACTGCTTCAGTTTGAATGATTCAAACTTACTGAAACTTGGTACAGTAAGGACTTTGGTACTTTCCCAAAGCCAGGAAATACACTCAGGAAATACACACCTGCAATTTTAATAGCTAGAAACCATTGACTGTGTTCAACTCACAAAAGAAGAGAAGAACTAGGAAGAAGACTCTCTCCTTGAGCGCTGTTATCCTACCACCTACAGCAAAACATGCTGTAAACTAGACTGGATATCAGATGAGATGGACTTGATAAAGCTCAGCTTTTCTTCAGTGCAAAGACACAAACTACGTTACAGCTGTGCCTTGCAATAGACCAGCTAAACTGGAGTGCGGACATCATTCCAAACCCTCACTTCAAATGTTTTCGGTGTTCACAAGTCAAGCATGTATATTGCACAGAGCGGAATGAATGCAACGTTACCTTGTGTATTTGCACAGAGCGGAATGAATGCAACGTTACCTTGTGTATAACACCCAAGCTGGCGGTAGCAGTAAACTTGGCCCAGTTAGTGGCCCTGGCCAGCCACTCCAAATTGTCTCTGGAAGACAATAAGAGAAAGGTTATACAAAGTTTTTCATACAGCCCATTCCTCACCCTGCAAGTGCCTCATTAGTTTTCAGATCTTTTGTTTACTCTTGTTTAAGCCCACTGGGGTTTTACAGCCACCCTTTTGGAAGTATCGAGCTTAGTGGGGCAAGAATGTTGTTCAACTACCTCTAGATGACATTGGAGCTTCCTTGCCATAGATTTACCTAAGGAACTGGTCACTGGTTGTACCACAATGCATAAAGGAGTTTGCTATAACCGTTGCTGTATGACACACGGAATTCCGCACCGCATCCTGAAATAACAAAAACAATCAGTATCACCAGCCAGCAAAAGACATGTCCTAGGTCACTTAACGTGCTGGAAAAATGGGCTGTAATTAGGCTCAATTTAACCAGCAATTTCCCTTAATCAAAGTTAACGGATTGTTAAGACATTCTAATATATCTCCAACCAATCTTCCCAGTGCAAAACAATCCTTCCTATGAGTTTCTGTCAGAGATGTGATTCCTTGAATTGCAGCTTAACTGGAGAAACCCCCTTCTGGTTCCGGGAACTGGGCACGGCAGAGCATGTGCTGCTGACATTTTCAAGCCATCCCTGGAACGCTATGCAGCATCACTCCCAAGCACTTAACCAGCGGATGGAAAATGTTTTCCAATACACTTGAAGTGCCTCTTGAAATAAAGGAGCCCACCAACAAGCATCCCGTACCATTTTTGCTGTAACATCCATCTCACTTCACACACAAAAAACTTCTCCTAGGGTTTTTTATGATAATTTAGCTTCAGAGAGTCTAATTTACCTGTAAGTTTTCATTTGCCAACCCTTGAGTAGCACCTTCCAAAACAAAACCAGTTACTCAACTCACTAGCACTGCCTACAGTACAATATCTGACCAGATTTGTCTTCAATGTGGAAAGATTAACCTCTGAGCACACATCAGGATTTCTTTAGCCAAGCTGAAGGTGTGCTCTCAATAACGCCTCAACCAAGATACCAATATACCAACATACCATAACCTACAGCTCTGGCTCCCTCTCTCCCCAACCAGCATCGTTTGCACTGGATCAAGAAATGAAGCTGGAGGGTGCGTTGGTCCATCTTACTGACCAGATGGAAAACAAACCCATCAAAAAAGGGGGGATAAATGAATTAGTTTCTATAACCAATCAGCAAACAAAAAAAATCAACGCGCTAATGGCAGCCTGTCATTAGGTGACAGTAGCTGTAAGTTGAAACAATCTGATTATACGGCCTTCTTTGGGTGCAATCAGCTCTTCTTCAGCCTCACAGATTCAAATTTCGAATGTTAATTTATCATGACCAAAACACAGATTTGTACCCTCGAAACCCAAGGAGGCCATGCTAAAACATAAAATTACGTAAAATAACAGCAATGTGGTCAAAACAAACACAGTATGAATCAGATGAATCCAAGACAACCGTATCTAACAAAGCCTCTTACCTTTGTGTTTTTGAGGATCATGAGGTCTGTGTTGTTGTTTCGTATTAAAAACTGCAGATGTAATTCAATGGCCATTTCCCCACTTAAAATTTTAATCATCTTTGAGATCTGGTCCTTGGGCTCTGGGTTCTTCACACACAAGCAAAAAGAAGAAAAAACATGAGAACCCAACTACAGCTCTGTTAAAACACAGTTCACGAGAAGCCACTCTGCTATGTTCCCATGACCATATTCCAAAATGTGACAGGTTTTAGGACTAAAAGGACATTGTTTCTGCCCTCACTGCACAAGTCTAAACCTCCCAGATACACAACGCCCTTTGTGCACAACAGCACAGGTGGGAGAGAAGACTCTTTGAAAATAAATGCATTCTTTCATTGAAAGCAAAAGGATATGAGTGACAACTGATATTCTGCAAGCTCCTATGTTTGGCCTTACAGATACAATGAGCATCCTGCAAGAGTTCTATAAATGCGAACCTGTATTTCCACAGAAGTTTTGATGGAGGGGACCACAAAGCCACAAGACTTTGCATGACCCTGCTGAGCTACAGCATCATTCCTGTGAGCTAAAGGCTTTATTTAGAACAATGGCTAGCAGAACCAGGAATCTCCAACACATTCACCTTCCAAAGTCATTTGAGAAAACCTTCTTCACCATGGAAGTTTCCACAAATTAAGTTCCAACTGAAGCCCCTTCTGAACAGGGTGAAAAGTGCAGTGCAGCTCTTTATACTGATATTGTTAGCAGGTCAGAGACCAGCCAAGCATGAGTAATTCAGCCCTTAAACTAATCCCCTCAATTATTTCTTTGTAGGCAGCATTCTGAATTGTGTAAGATTAAGCTCAAGAACATTTCTGGCCACATAGATCATTTTAATGTACTTGTCCCGCGGCACAGTCAGCAATGCTGAAGCAGCAGAAACTGCTTCAAGACACCTTTCCTGCACAAAAGCACTATTTACAGGTTCCTTGATGGGGTAAGAAAGTCCAGCCCTTTTGTTTTCCTTGTGGAAAAGAATTTCAAGAAAATGCTTCTTTTTGTCCTTGATTATTTTTAAGTGATCTGCAAGAATCTCTCAAAGACTCCCAAGTCTAGTTTGCAAACATGCACCATGGGAAAAAAGAAAAACAAACAAAACAAACCACAAAGAAAACCCCAAAACTGTATTGGGTTTTCCTTTCTTCTCTAGTAGCATTTCCCTTCCTCAGCATTAGAAGTGTCAGAATTGCATTAGCTATTCAACATGCTGAAATGCAATTTATGTGCATGTTAGAAGTGAACTTGCTTTCTCCGATACTTGGGAAAAGAAACTAAACAAAAAGATGGCCCAGCAACACAGCCACCAAGCCACCCAGAGGCAACACCTTCCTCTTTCATGGAAAAGACACTACATTATGTCAGCATCCCCTCCTGCCATTCCTGCGGAACAGCATCAGTTCTATCCAGCCAGAACTACAGCCAGATTTCAGAAGAAGGAGGAAAAAAAAAAAGTATCAAGCTAATTCATCAGGTGAGGTTCTAGGCAGCATTCAAATTTCAGGCCCTTTCTTCTGGAATTAGTTAATTATTTCAGTATCAACAAAAAGCAAACATGTGATCCTTCTGTCCCCTTTTTCGGGTCTCAGTAATTCCCACCAAAATGTACCCACTTCCCACTCTCCCCCACCCTTCAGTATCCAAACCGCTGGACTTTCAGACTGTCAGATATTTGGTCCTCAGAGACCATCTGCTGTCTTGTCTCCAATCAAGACAGAAGCGGAATTACATTTTTCACTAACCAAACTAATTTAGCAACCCCAGAGATACAAATGGAACACATCAGAAAAACTAAGCAAGCTATATTTTCAAAACGGCACTCACAATTTCTGGAGACTTCGCCGCACAAGTGCTTCCTGGTTTCTCTTCTGCTTCCATAGCATCACTTAAATAAAATAAAAATGAAAAATGCAACCAAGTTCATCACTTGTAACCAGTCAAGTGTTGTGATTATGGCTGAACACTGTCCTGAAAGAGTAGTCTGGGATTTGGAGATGATGACTGGCAACAGGACTTCGACAGCACGAGGGCTGACTATCTGGAGGTCACTGCTGAAAAGCAAACTATTCCACAATTCAATTTTCAGGGAACTTGAAGACAAAGGTCAAGAAAACTCCATCTTATTCCATCTTTAGAGACATCAAAACTAGAGATGTTTTTAGGGGATGAACAGGGATAGATAGGTGAGAAAACAAGATCAACAAACAAGGCAGTGAGGATAATTATATCCTCACCCAGAATTCTTGAGTTCATCACTATCAGGATGGATGTTAGTGTTGAAATGGAAATGAAACATAATAACCTGTTGTTAGCACCTTGTCCTAATGCTTCACAGGCTGCCTTACAAATTATTCTGTGCCTTTCATTTCACTGGAAAAAAAGCAAGGAAAATGCTTGCTATGCCTGTCTCACTGATTTAGACCCAGTTCTCACAGCTGCATAAACCAGCCCTGCTGTAGGCAGCATTCTCCACCACACAGTGTCACAGACAGTGCAGCGATCAGGTTGTGTGCAGACATGACAGCTCTGCTGATTAAAGAGCAAGGGCAGCACAAACTTCTCAGAGGCTGCCCCCAAGATGGGCAGCAGCCTTAACATGGATTGGCCAATCCTCTAAAAACACAGGTTTAAAACAAAACTATCTGTGTCGGTTACCTGTAAGCCATCAAAAGAAGAAATAAAGATGGACTGGTTAATGCCAACTTTGGTTTTCTTAACAGCAGCCTCCTGCAGCAAAGATCCAGTGATGTTGACCACTGAACCGGTTTAAAATGCCAGGACTTTAACAAAACTGAGACTAGATTTGAATTAGCTCTTTTTACCTGCAAGTACAAAAGGGTCTATAACACCACAGTATCATCTGAGCTCACTCTCCCCACAAGCAGGCAGCAGACCACAGCTGTGATATGAAACCAAACTTGCACAGAGCTGTGATGGGCTTTTTGCCTGAACTCACTCCTTCCTGAGCTTTACGAGTGGCTGCAAAGATCACACATCATCAGTGTTCCTGAGCAATTCACACTATGACAATGAATTACTGCTCATTAACTGAGCAACAGGAACTGCATCATGCTTACCTCAGCTGCAAAGGAAAATGCATTCTTTCAAACAACAGTGGATTCTGGTGATAGACAATTTTGCCCCATGCAAATACCATGTCTCGTCTATTACCCTGACTTAAATTAAAGTAACTAAATTGTAATGAACATCCACACACAGAACAAGAGGCTCCATCAGAGCACGACTGTAACCAAACAATTGCACTTCTTCTCATGCCAATGTTCCCACCTGTCTTTCTCTGATCCAGGGACAGTGCCGGTGTTGGTGGATCCAGGCACGGAGGCGATGGGAGTGCCAACAGTACGCAGATTCTGGATCACCGAAGACAAGAACTGCTGGCTAGCACTTTCATACAGATCAAAACAAATTTGGTAGGCCATGAGAAGGTTGTCTTCCTTCACCAGTTTTTCTAAGATGTCACTCACAGCCTGTGGGTCATCCAGGAATATCAGGCACTGAGCAGGAGAAAAGGAAGAACAGGGAAAAAAAAAAAATCGTGAGAAGACATTATGTACTTCAGAATGAAAACGTAACACTACCCAAGACCATGCTCCATTTTCCCTATTATCTCATCTGCTGCTACCACAGAACACCCCTTCAGAGAAAGAAAAATTCTCTCTTTCCCATAAGAGATAATACTAATCTTCGAAGAGTTTTCATAGGTCAGTTTATAAATGAGATCAAGTATTACAAATTCAAGACACAATATTCAAGCCTTCCTATTTCTGCAGCTTTATCTTTGGAAGCTGAAAACGTTGCCCTACTAAACACAGAAATGTCAATAGCACATTAAAGAAGCATCAGTCATTTCAAAGGGATGTCTCAGCTAAAACGGAAGAGGTATAACATTCCCAAGTCACATGTACACAGCACACCAAGACTGGCGAAGGCCTGAGAACACCCCAGTAACTTCGTAATTTGCTGTCTAAACACTTTCAGACAATGGCTTACCAAAAACCAAAGCGCTGTAAATGTTCTTTGTAGGAATTAATACAATTCCAAGCTGTGAACCCGCCACCTGATACTCCCTACACAGGCCTGAAATATTCTGTCAGGGTCATCTACATTCCTAAACTGCCTATGAACATGTTTCTTTTTCTATAAACTGACCAAATGTGCAATATTTGCATTTCTTTTTCAAGTTGATTCTACTTCGATACATATTTGAAGTACACAACCAGGAAAAGATAGTTAACAGAATAAATAACAGAGATCAGGTAGATGTCAAGTCAAATACATCTAAAGAAGAGCGACTTTTGACTGATCTTTAAAGAGCACCCCGAGAGGTTTACCTGGCACACGTTGATGAAGTCTGGTTTCTCCAGATTCATGTAGATTTTAACTAGAACTCTCAAGACTTTATTACGGAACTGTTTATTCTGCATCAAAGACATACAGAGCTTCAAGCTGTAGGCTAGCATCCCAGGAACGTCGTTCTGAAATTAAATTCAGAGATTATCAAGTCTGGTTTTGGACTGACAAGCAGGATTTAGAAATTAAACTAAAGCTCCCTCCTTTCCATTTTAAAAAGCAGAGCAAAAGACATGCACATAAAAACCTTCACAGTTTCATTTCCCATTTTCAGAAAAGCTTATAGGCAGGTGTATTGCTGTTTAAAGAAATAATACTACCAAAACTGTAAAGGGCAAATATTTAATTTGGTAGATAAAACATACAAAAGAGTAATTTAAAAGTTCGACACATATTTCCCCTTCTTCACCTCTCTTGTTTGAATAATCATTCTTGAATGCAGTGAAATTTACTGAATATACAATGTCAGCAAAACAAACTGTGCACCAAGAAAAGATCCCAAAATCCTTTTGCTAGAGGCTGACAACCAGATTTGGTTACTAGACTTTGGAAAGGTAATTTGAAACGAGGGATTTATAGAGGGCAACAAAGTTTGCAAATGCACAGGAGAGCAAACAGAACAGAGGAATGCCTTATGATTATATACAGAAATGGGACACATCCAAAAACGTGGGAAAGCTGTAAACTGTAAAGAGGTAAAATTTAAAGGATTTAAACCATGTGTTCTGGCATATAATTGAAATACTGCAGTACAACAAGACTACACACAACCGCTGAGCTGCTGCAAACGACTACAGGCAAGTTTCTCTTACTGTCATTACTAGGTAACATGACTTAAAATAGAAAGGTTTGGCTTGGAAGAGACCTTCAAGATCATCTGGTTCCAACCCCCCTACCACGGGCAGGGACATCTTCCAATAGAACAGGCTGCTCAAAGCCCCATCCAACTTAAACCCCCAGTGAAAGATGCTAAAGCCAGACGGTACCACCCTGCAGTCCGGGCAGGCTAACACTGCACACAGCCACTTACTGAAAATTACAGCAGCTCACCCAACCACCCGATTTTTTAAAGGTTTTTTATTTACCTCCCATAAATAAATCGCTTACCTAACCCTAAGGATCCTTTCCCACAGTGTATTAGAGCAGAGAACAGGCACAAAAAAAATAGAAGAGCTCTTCTAATATCACACCAGAGTTAACATCTGCCTAGCCCAGTATCATATCCCTGTTAGTAGCTGACAGGGAATGCCTAAAGAAGGCAGCACAACATAGGGGGTCCCTCTACACTTGATAGCCCTGAGTGGTTCTGCCTTTCATGAACACATTGAACTGAACACCCCCGAGTTTCATCTTTTATTCTGTTCAGACAAAATGGGGCAAGCTCCAGAGCGACTTGGATCCTGCACTTCACTTCTGGATCCACACCAGGAAGGGACGAGCTACAGGCACCTCCTGTCTCTCGCACATACCGATTCGAGGATGGTTTTCTCAAAGATGTCCAGCCGGCGTGTCTCCAGAGCAATGCCGATGGCCTGCTTGTACTTGTGGTCATCCAAGCACCGCTGGAACATTTTGTTCACGATCCCTTCCAGCCTTTCATCAACAGGTTTTTTCTCCCCTTCTGGCAGCTCCGCATTCTCCACACACTGTTTGGTATAGTGGTCGATACATTTTGCTGAAAAGATATTGAACAAATATAGGGGGAAAAAATGTCAATTTTCTAGATATTTGCAGGTTTTTTTACAGATGAAGAGACCAGTATGTGCATATACAGCATACGGGGAACTACACAAAGGTGAGGCACAAGAACTATTTGTGTAGTCCCACGCATAGAATAGCGGAAGATACTTTTATACTCTTTCCTAATAAACTCCGATTTTAGTGCCAAAAGCAAGTAGGTATTTTTAAAACAGAACCAAGAAAATGATCTTTAAGCGGCACAATATTTCAAATAAATGAGGAAACAACTTATGGAGACTTACTAGCTCCCCTGAAAGCAGTAGCTGGGGAGACTGAAAGCCAACCCTGATCCATTGCATCCTGTACAGGGTGATGCCAGCAGATGAAACTGTTAAAAAACATTTAAATTATACATGCATTCAACATCTGAGTTGCTTTCTTGTTAAGAGTGGATAAAAAAACCTCAGCTAGGTGTGCACCTACACTTAGCCAATTATTTCCAAAGTTATGCTGACATCAGCAATAACATTAGCACATAAATGGGAGAAGGGAAAATAAAAAACGAAAGCAATTTTGCTATTAGGAACTCACAATGGAATAACAGTTAAGAACTGGAAAATATTGCCAGAACTCCTAAGTCAGTTCTATTACAGAATCCCAAAGCAGGTGAAACAAAGCAAAAATAAACTGGGTAAAACCAGCTGCAGCATCAGTTTAAATGAATACAAGGAGAGGAAGATTAATATGGAGAAACGCAGATAAATCTAGTAAAATCCCAAAGTTACAATAGTTTTGACAAGAGCTTTTCTTTTGCAGCAACAGCTGTTTACCAATGATCGTCTCCACATATTCTGAGTTGTCGTTGACATTGAAGAGGTCACCTGCTCCCAGGGCATAGTTCAGCGATTCCTCAAAAGCTCCCAGGTGGTAAAAAACTTTAGAAGCAACTAGAGCAGCAAACTGCCGGCTCCGAAAGCCCTCGTCTTCATAGAGAACTTCACTGCAAGGAAGAGAAAGAAGAGCATCAGCTCTGTGTGCTCGGTCCTCTCCAAGGCCACGTAACAGCTTGACCCAACGTGCATCTTTGGCACTACAGCTTCAACCCCACATCCACTCATATTAGTGCTTTCTGGAAAATATGGAACTAGATGTTGCACCAGCAAGTACCAAACAACCAGAACTACATCCACTTCATATCTCACGTTCTTTTTAAGCAGCACACCCTGAAGTAACAAGTGTCTTCTCTTACATTTTGTCCACTGACTCAGAGATTTCTGCCCAGAAGTCATTGACAACAGCATTCAACTTGTGAAGAGCAAACTCCTACAAAAACAATAAAAAGTTATTTACATTAAAAAAATGCATTTATTAACTTTCCCCAGGAAAAACAAAGCATCACCTAAGACTGATATCATAAACACAGACCCATTTCAATAGCAAATTCTACTTTAAAAGATCTTTTCAAGCATTCACTAGTCTTTGGAAGTCCTCTGCAAATAAAGGGCTGTTCATTTAACAGGTAAGACAATCCTGATGTTACTTCCCATCGCCTCTCTGCAGAATGACTGGCTAAAATGACTGACAGGTCAAATTCCTTAAAATGCAAAGTTTTCAAAGTCTTTGTGGCAACCTTTGTGTAGCACATAGAACTGGCCTGTGGTCTATGCCAGCCAACTCTACCTATTTTTTTGGACACAATACTTCAGCAGATAACCCCTACCTGGACTAGAATCAGCCCACTTGTAATTGGTTCAGAGGAAAAGCAGGGCTCAGTGGGATCTACCACCACCTTTGTTTGTTTCCAACAAAACATTTAGGTGATTACCAATATTAAAAAACCACTTGAGATGTTCTTCAGCTTTGAATTTTACACAGTCAAGATGCAGTCTCTGGAATACTTTTAAGTGACAAAGCCCTGTTATCATTAGAGAGCTGGGAGCTTTGGTGAACAGAGATCTTTGTACATGAAACTCCAGTTTGATCCACATTCAAAACAAGGAAGTTTGCCATCTGCTATCATGTTATTTAAGCCTTTCCTTTCTGTTTTCAGGCTAGAAATGATTCAGAGCCTACCTGTTGCTCTCCAACCATTAATTATTGAGATCTATTCATTCCTGATTTTAAGCTCTCAACAAAATGCATTTGCTGTTATTTGCTCCCTGATGTAAGAGTTTACCTTGAGCTGTGGCTCTTCTTCATCCAGAAGAGAGATAATTCCAGCTGCAAAACAAGATCACACTCAGTTTTGGACTCTCTCTGTTTCAAAAGTGAACATGTTATTTAGTTCAAAACCAACAGATCAGGAAAAAATGCTGTCCCTGGAACACCAGTTTTAAATCTGCAGTATTAAAACTCAAGTATCAGATCCAAGTTTGTATTAAGCACAATATAAAATAGTTCAGAATTTATAACTGAAAAGGTACATTGTTTATAAAAGATGATCCTTCTCAGAGGAAAACATACGAGATGGATCTTGGAGAATCTGAGATTCACCTTCAGCTACCTCAATAGTTTGCTGACTGCCTTCTAGCGAGTCACTTCCCACTTCCCGAAGGAGCATCAAGATCATGTCGAAACATCCTAACTACTTTCATGCCAAGGAAACAGGCCTCATGGATGAGAAAAGACATCTTATCTCACGGCTTTAGCAGGACTCCTGACACTGTACCAGAACATTTGTACAAACAGCTACAGAAATATTGTTCCACTGACACAACCGAGAGTTTTACAGTTATTTGGTGAGACCAGTCTGAAGAATGGTTGTAGATGGTTTCACTGTCAGACTGCAAGGACACAACTGAAAGGGCTGGAGTAGGATCTGATATAGGTCCAACACAATTCATTGCTTTTAATCTTTCATCTGTTGTATAGATTGATAACCTTTTAAAATCTAAATCAAATTAGAAAGGCCAGAACTGGGCTTTGAAATGATCTTGACAAATCTAAAAGGAGAGTGTGCAGGTCCAAACTATAATGTACAAATATAGAAAGGAATCCGAAGAGTACAGTGGAATAAGATGAAACACGATCAATAATATCATGTGGCTGCAGTGGGAGGCAGAGAACCCAAACTTCACGCTGAGATGTGTGAGAGCATTTCTTGGCAGACAGATGAGGCAAATCCCCCCCTCTGCTTGGCACCTGAGCCAGACCATGGTGCCCAGCGCTGGGCACCAAGTTTTAAGAGTTATGAGCAAACCAGGGTGTTCTGCACTGAGCAATAAGAACAAAGAGGTCAAGCAACTGGGACTTATAAGTTTGACTGTAGGTCTGTAACTGATTAGTTTACAGAAATCTGGGAAGGGTACGCAGTTCATACCTGTACAGGGCAGCTGCAAGCAGAAAGCAAATAACCTGATCTTTGTGTCAGATATGAACAGGAACAGTAAAACCAAGCTTTATTTGGAGCTTCAAAGATTGAGGCTTGATTATAAGAGTTTTCTGACAGTAAGACAGCTATTCACTTTGCCTGACAAGGTTGTAGAACCTCCATTACCAAAGATTTTTTAAAACCAGGTTGGTTAGACACATGTCCATCAGTAACTACTGAAGGAGCACTGATGTGGCCCTTCAGCAAGGAGGGCAGGTTCAGCAGCTCCTCCACTGTGGCTCCTTCCAGCTGTTTTTTTACCTGATCTATCAGGAGGAAGCAATCTCACTACCATCCAAAATACTAGTTCCATCTTTTAAAAAACCCTTTGAAATTAATTCCTACTTCTCAAAATAAGGCTGAAACATAATGCAAAGGGTTCAGAAAAATAAAGCTACTTGCAGGTTATTATCCTCTGCCACTGTTTCTCTCACAAAGCCACAGACAGTCACATATTAATTTCTGGCCTAAGTACTTCTCAGAAATACTTCACTTATTTTCTTACACTACGAAGCTCTCAGTAGATCCAGAAAGAGTGTTTAACTTTTAATTGCTCACACACTCGACGAGCCTGGACTCTTTAGGTTGGCTCCTCCTCTGCATAGCGTTTGCATTTCCAGCCCCCCGCAAGTTCAAGTTTGCCTCTTCCCCCTTTTCATTTCCACCGTGCCTCCTACAGACCCCTCCTGCCCACCGGCTCATACCTTCTATGCGTTATTCACGTTAAGGAGGTGAAAACCCCCCACTCACAACGGCGGTACAGGAGCAGCCCCGTGTCCGCCAGGGGCCCGCAAAGCCACAGGAGCCCTCGCACAGACCCGGCAGGAGGACGCGGCCCCGGGGCGGGCAGCAGCCACCTCTGCCCCCCGCCTGTCCCTCCCGAGCCCGCCGGGGAGCCGGCCCCGCTCAGGCCGCTGCAGCACCCGGAGACAAGCGGGCACCGAGCGGCGCCGCCGCCTCCCGCGGCTCAGCCTTAACGTGCCAGTTGTGGCAAAGCACCGGGGCTACCCTTCCGCTCCCGCCAGCGCGCACGGCGGCTGCCAGCCGGGGGTTCCCGGGGAAGCTGGGAGCCCCCGTGCTGGGCGGCCCGGCGGAGCGCTGCGGCCTGTGGCGGTGCCCAGTCACGGCCCTGACTCAGCGAAACCCCGGCGGGCAACGTTACCCCGCGCCGTTCCCTCACCGGCCGAGGTGATCATGGTGCCGCCCGGCCGGCCCGCGGAGGGAGGTGGGGTCCGGTGGGGTTGCGGTCCGGCCGCTGCGGCGCAGGTACGGTGCTGCCGGTACCGCCCGGGATCCGCGCCACTACCGCTCCGCCGCCGCCCGGCCCGGAAGTGCCGCGAAGGGCCCCTTCCGGCAGGACCCCGCTGCTCCCGGCGAAGCTGCCCATGGCGATCGCCTGCGCGGGGCGGCGGAGAAAGAGCTAGGCGCGAGCGGGACAGCTGTGCCTTCCGGGGCCTCGCTCGTCCTTGTGCTCCCGCACGGGCCCATGGCGGTAGCACCGCTGGGGGGCTCCGGTCACCCCCAACGCCACACGGAACCCCACGGGCTCCCCGCCAACCCCACACAGCTCACACCGAGCCTGCAGGGCTTCACCCCCTCTTGCAGGCCGACCCCCTGGGCCCCAGGCCTCACCCGCACCCATCTCCCTCTTGGAAAGGGAAGTGCCTGTACATAGAATGTCCTGAGTTGGACCCATGAGGATCGCTGAATCCATCTCCTGTCCCTGCACAGGGCAACCCCACAGTTCACACCGTGNCTAATGTCCAACCTAAACGTCCCCTGGCACATCTTCCTGCCATTCCCTCGGGTTCTGTCATTGGTGCCTAAAGAGAAGAGTTCTGAGCCTGCCCCTCCTGCTCCCCTTGTGAGGAAGCTGTACAGGTGCATCTGGCAGCCCTTCACCAAATACTTTTCCCAGCCTTTGCTTTGTTTGCAGGCACAGGGCAGTGCCCAGATCTCACACGTCCCTGTGTACCTGATGCTGCCCCAGTTGTGGAGGAGCATGGGGTCATTTTGGCTCCTGCTTTGGTTCCAGCATGGATGGACAGGACACAGTGGGTCTACACCAAGGAAGATCCAGCTCAACAGCAATCCTGTGTTCAGTTTTGGGCCTCTCACCGAAAGAAAGACTTTGTGGTACTAGAGAGAGTGCAGAGGAGGAAACAAAGCTGGTGAGGGGCCTGGAGCACAAGTGTGATGGGGAGCAGCTGAGGGAACTGGGGCTGTTCATCCTGGAGAACAGGAGGCTGAGGGGAGACCTTATTGCTATCTGCAACTGCCTGAAAGGAGGTTGGAGCATGGAGGGGGTTGGTCTCTTCTCCCAGGCGATAGGACAAGAGGAAATGGCCTCAAGTTGCACCAGGGGAGGTTTAGATTGGCTATTAGGAAAAAATTCTTCACGGAAAGGGCTGTCAGGCATTGGAACAGGCTGCCCAGGGCAGTGGTGGAGTCACCATCCCTGGAGGTGTTTAAAAGGTGTTTAGACAAGGTTCTCAGGGACATGGTTTAGTGCCAGAGTTAGGTTGTGATTGGACTCAATGGTCCTGAGGGTCTCTTCCAGCTGAAGTGATTCCATCATTCTATGGTGCTGAGAGAGTCAGCTCTTCTGAGACAACCAAGAAGGTCTCCAGCCTTCCCTGCCGCCCACAGGTGAGCAGCCACCTGAGCTGCACACAGACCAACCCTGCTGGCCTGGATTCCAGGTACTGGGGTCACTTCCACTCCCTCCCAGTATACTTATTTAAATCAAGAGAAATATCAAGTTAAACAATGCATAATGCTACATTAAGGATAACAACATGGCAAGCAAAAAATAAACTGAAGCATGTTACAATTCAGAAATTCAATGTCTTTATTCTTTACAGCAAGCACGTAAGATAACAGTGCCCATAAATTATTAAAACAATTAAACATGTAAAACTATCTGCTGCACCTCCACACGCCCAGATAGTAAAGAAAAAAAATAATTCAAATAATTTTTATTCTGCAAAGAAAAACAATACTTCAGGTCACATGTATTCCCGCTCACACTTCCCAAACCCCAGGCAGCTCATCCACTTCCATGAAACCTTACTGCAAGGGTAAACTTGCTTAAGTTACTTAAAAATTACCAGTAAATAAATCCATTGGATTTGTAGCACTAAGACAGGTTTAACTGCAAATCTGTACTCTCGGGCCACCTCTTCATTGCTAAATTCTAGGTGGCAAAGGCCAAATACTGCAAGAAAATAAAGATTCACCTGATCATGCTGTCAAGTTCTACTGGACTCACTTAACCAAGGGCTTTATCAGGAAAGTCCGTAACTGCTCAGCGCCACAGGCTCTGCTGTGAGGAGCAGAGGGAACGCACTGCACAGCAGACAGATGCACAGATGGCAGGGACAGGGCAGGAGGAGACCCTCGTCTCACCAAGATGCGCTTACTGCTTAGTGCTCCAACCCCGGGTCATGAATACGGCCACCCACAGCCAGTGGTTATATTTGTATTTTCCACCTTGTCACAAGCAAAGGAAAGCTACAGAAATCCTGCAGGCTGGAGCGCGAGTGGGTTTGGTGCCCCCTCTGCAGAGCAACACGCTCCATCAATGCTGGCTGCCTTCTAGGTTCGCTCTCCCCAGCCCACGCCCACACAGGAAAGTGTTTCTGCTCTGACGAGATGTGACATGGGATTCCCCAAACGTTGCTCGCAGAGACTTAGCAGCCACCTAGCCCCTTCCTCTCACCACCTATGGGGCAGCTTCAGCACCTTAGGGCTGTATTTCAGGCAAAGCTTTCCTACGTAGGCCAGGCCTAACTATCCCAACACATTGAAACCAGTAGCATGATAACACAGATTTGCTGAGCACACCTGGAAACACTCACCCTTTCTCCCACCCAACCCCACCAGTGCGCCCCAGACACCCTCAGTTGCTCTCTTCCAGCCCAAAGGGCAAAGCAGCACTATCATTACAGGGACTGACTCTGAACCCAAGAGCTGCTCTGCTCTGTTCCAGCATCACCATCATAACCCCCCTGTGAGGTAGGTAGGTGTTCCCGTCCCCATCCTACTGGTGGGGAAACTGAGGAACAGAAAAAAATGTTGAAAAATGTTGATGATCATAGTAATGAGCAGGGTGAGTAAAAAACCATCCCTTGCTCCAGGTAAGAGCTGGAGAGTTGGCGAAGGCACACGGCTGGGAGAGACACTTCAGACACTTCAGCTGCCGCTGTGAAAAAAGGAGCCAAGGAGAGGACAGACACACATGGAGGACATACTGACATCATTCAGCAGCTAACCCAGAGAAGCAGGCAGGACATGATGGGTTGAAGTTTCTGGTCTGAGCCAGATGAAACTCCAGAAGGACAGGGAGCCCCAAACAAAACTCAGCCATTTGTGCTGAAAATAAAAAAAGACCTATGTTGCATTAAAGTAAGAATAAAAAAGGTATTATCAGCATTATAGAAATATTCCTCATAAACCACGGATTTGTAATTAATTGTGTTGCCCCACAGGCTACAGTCAGCCCTTTGGAACTACTTAAATAGCTTATTTTAAATTTATTTATGAAGCAGTCACATCTTGTTGTGCTGCAGGCCACCTCCAAGACCTGCAACCACGTGGCTGTGGAGACATCCCAGGTAAGATGGGTCTCTCCCATAACCCCATCTACCATCAGCCACTGAGTGTCCACCTGCCACCCCCTCCAGCCCATCAGTCTGTGAGCACCAGGACAAGCCAGAGGGACAGATCCTGTTCTCAAACCACACTCTGCTCCAGCTACCGTTACTGTCAGGATCGTCAGCGTTATTCTTGCTACCCACAGTGGGCTGTTACTGCGTTCTTCATGTCACACAGTTATATTCACAACTTTTCAGCAGCTGGTAGATCCAAGACCTCATATTTAGTCCCATTGCAGTCTCAATGCCACCATGTTATTTGTGGGTTTTTTGGTTTGTTTTTTTTCTGCCTCATCAGGGAGAGGGTGGGAACTTCAAAGCAGCAACAAAGCAGGAAAACAAAGCAGCACAATCTGCTTGCCAGGGAGGCCAGCCCTGGCAATCTCAGCAGGGAACTCTGCTCAGAATTAGAAAGTTCTTTCTTCAAGCAGGTGGCTGCATTTCATGCTCAAAGTCCCCATGTCATCTCACCCAGGATCTGGGAAACATCCCCAAAGGGCTTCTCAGAAGCCCGGGGTCCAGCAGCAGCTCCTGGCACCCCCGGCAGCAGGGTGCAGCAGGGTGCAGCAGGGGATGGTTCTCTGGCATGGACCTCGGGGGCTCTCGGCAGCTACAGAAGACCCTGGTGAACTAAGCCGAGCAAGCAGCTTCTCCCCAGAGCGGTGGGTCCTCAGAGAAGAGGGTGAGTGGACACGCACCAGCTCCTCCTCCCACTGCTCCGAATCCACCGGCCAGATCCGGGACACGGACCGTCCTGGGCGCCCAGCAGCTCTAGGTGCCTGCACCTCCAGCAGCTGCTTCGTAGTTTCCATTGGGGGACAGGCTGGTCAGAGCCACTTCTTCCTCAGGGTCCTGCAGGTCATCTGCAAAAAGCAGAGAGAGGTCAAGAGCTGAATGGGAAACCCTTCTTCATGCAAAATGCAACTTCAGATGAAAAGAAAGCATGGGAAGAAGCAATTGATATATACTCACAACTTAAGCACAGCTCATTTTTTTCATAACTGATTTTCACTTTGGTTTACCAACTCAACATCGCTTCAACAAACAGGGGTGATCTTTGAGCAAAGGAGCACAGGGTGCAGCTCCCTGGTCTCCTGTGGTCCCAGTGGTCTCAGCACAAGCTGCATGGCCATGAGGTGTCACCCGCCTGGCACTGACAGCAAGATCAGGCACTTTAATTTTCTGACCCCAAAGGATGTGTTGCTGCAAAGCTGCACAAATGGGGCGTTTCAGTTATTTTCTTTGACCTTTGTGCTTTTTAAGGTTTTTGTGTGTTTAAGAGGCATTTGGACACCACCTTTAATAACATGCTTTAACTTTTGGTCAGCCCTGAAGTGATCAAGCAGTTTGACTAGATTATTATTGTAGGTCCCTTCCAACTGAAAACACTCTATTCATTTTACAGTGAAGAAGCTTCCCCTCCTCTCCATCCTCCATAGAGCAGTCTGGATCTCCACACCATGCACCTAATAGCCTCCTGCATGGGGACACTTCTGCAAAAATAAAATCACTGCTGGGAAAGGCAAGCACACGTGCAAATGGCATAGCAAAGGCTGAACATTAGGCTGTTTGTTACCTGAACTATTTCCTTTAGAATCAGGGAGCCCAAGGTTGACCCTGCCAGACTTGGAAATAGCTTAAGGAGGCCACCAGCACCACCAGGAGTTGGTGAGGAACCCCTGACAGTCACAGCAGGAATACACAGGAGGGAGCTGGGCATACCTGCATGGACGTGGTTTGCAGCTTTTGCTTCGTAACTTTTTCCCCGGCTCCTCTGGCTCCAAGAAATGCACCGCAGGAAGGATGGGAGCCTCCACCTCTCTCTGTCTTTTACATCTTCTGGATAAACCAGAGAAGATTAATTCAGACCAGCAGCAGGTCAGCCCTGCTGCTCCCCCACCTCCCTTGCTGCTGACTCACAACATCTCCCTTCCACAAGCCCAACTCTTCATGGCAAAACCAGATCCACTCCGCACAGCCCACCCCTGGAAAGCACAGAGCAGCTCCTGGCAATCCTTATTTCAGGCTGGAACCTCTCTGCTACCCTGGAAATTTATCCTTGATGTTGGTTTCTACTTTGCCACCTCACTGCCAAAACCATCCTGGATGCGGCAGCCCAAAGTGAGCAAGAAACGTGGCAGGAGCTCAACCAGCACACGTGGCGAGGCTGGGAACAGACACGGTGAAGGCATTCCCGCAGGAGGAAGTTTTTCTTTTGGATTATCACACACTGCCTGCCACATCAGCCTGTTCACTGCTCCCCACTTTATTAAGCAATTCCTCCCTCTCAGACTTGCAGCACACAGAAAACTACAGCTGCAACTGCTTGCAAAATGCAGAGAGCATGTGGCCTCCATCCATGTATAGTATTTATTCTGGAGGACAACGAAGGTCACAGCAAGTTACTACAGGCTTTCAAGCCATTATAGTAAACACCACAGCAGCTTGTAAAACACTACACCAGCGTATTTTACATGGTCTCCAGCAGCAGCAGTTCAGCATCTCCATTGAAACATCGTCCAGCCTTTCACCTCCTAATCAGATAACAAACGATAAACCACTTCAGCGTCCTTCAGCTTATCAAACCATTGCGACACTGAAGGGGTCACAGCGACAGTGTTTCCTGCCAACCAACAAACCAAAACCTCCAGCCAGAAACACATCCCCTCCTCACAGTGCAGGAGGACTCTGGACACCACTGACGCATGACAGGAGAGCAGCCCAGCACAATTCTGCTTAGATGCAGGAACCCCACTGCCACTCCTGTCCCAGCTCCACCACACAAATAACAGTGTCCAGGACCTTCCCAGCACGGGAGGGCTGCACCTCCAACGCAACTGTCGTGGGCAGAGCTGAGCAGCCACATGAGTGGAAGAGGCTTTGAGGTTGGGCTGAAATACAAAGGTCACAAGCACACATACACAGAGCCTTACACTCCGCACACCTCCCAGCATCCTCATCCAGATGCAAGAGCATCTTGTGTCAGCACAAGCCCCTTTCAAAGTCAAGAGGGGAAACAAGACAAGCTCAGCCCCAACCGAGGACATCTTTGCGGTGGCATCCCTAGAACCTGCTTTGCAGGGTGCTCTGCAGCCCCACGCCCGTCTTTCCCACAGTCCTCCCTCACATTACATTAAAGATTTTATTCCCCTTGTGCTCTGCTTGTGGGGAAAACCATGAAGCAAAGGAGACCAGGCTGCAATGAAGCCAATGCCCGGCACTGCCAGCTCCCCAGCTCTCTGCAGACACAGCTGCACCTGAGGACCCTTTGGCCACACGGAGATTTCAGAAGGTAACGTTCACAGGAGCATAGAGAGAAGCTGCCCCTGCCTAAATCTGAACCCTGCAGCATCCTCATTACTCATGCAGGTCCTGGGACACTTACATGACTGAGAGCACCAGGCAGCACATCAGAGGTAAACTAAAGCAACATGCAGAGTCCTTCTACCCACCATGCTTACAAAGCACAAACAGGCTGCAACACCCGCTCTGGCTCCTTCTGCTCCTCTTTCTCACCTGCTCATCTCATGCTGCTTTCATGTCTACACAAAGGACAAAGCCACAGCTAGCCACAAAATACACGTACTGAGCCAAGCGACAGCAATGTGCAGAGGTAGGAAAACGTCACGTATGCAGGGATGCTTTTGTGCCCCTGCAGCTGCTGTCCCAGAACTGGAGGGCTCACTGCGGTCTGCAAGCACACCAGAAATTCTTGCAGCAGGAACAACGTGAGGAAGACGAGAGTCCAAGAAAGGAGAGAAACTAGAAAGGGGATTATGGGTGCCTCAGTACAAGGGTTTGGCAGAAGACAGTCCTGCACCCTCACGGTGGATCCCGGCCATCTCAAAGCTCCTCAATGTTCAGATCCAGGATTCTGGACTGAGCTGATGGCAAGAAGCACTTGAGGTGCAGCAGCTCTGGGATCCCACAGGACCCGTCAATGTGGTGCTGCAGGCAAGTGCCAGGATCCCTCAGGATAAAGGCAGCGAGAGAGCAGAACACCAGAACCACTGGAAATGATGGGGAGCAATAGAAAAGTGGGGAAAAATGAAAGGAGGGAGGAGGAAAGGGAAAGAGCTGGAGACAAGCAGTGCCAAAGATTAAAGTGAGCCCGGGCTGTTTTGTGTGGCTGCTGGGACAGCAGAGCCTGTGCAGTTTGCCATCACTCTGCATTTGTACACAACCACCAGTCGCCTTTGGCCTCAGGGCAAGTGCTGCTCCTCAAGGCCTGTCTGACACCCAGCTTTCATCCTGCTTAAACTGGCCACCAACAGACGCGTGATTTTAAACCCAAACACCCACTTGCTGCTGTTCTTTTTCATTATGCAAAGCCAGTACAATCATCTTCCTCCTGCAGGAAGATCAGGTCCTGCCTGCACCCTGCAGCAAGGGCTGCACCCCAGTTCTGCATCCCCAAGAACACACATCCATATGCACGGATGGCCACCACATCACAGCCATCAGCTGCCACATCCCTGCTACCCCAGAGCTGCTCTAGTGCTTCCCTGCTGGGAAGTTTGTCCTCTCCATCTGCCAAGACTGGGAACCCCACCAGAAACAGGCAGATCCCATTGGGAAGGCTCTGATCACACCAGCATAAAATACATCCCACTGGGGAAAGCCAGATCTGATCGGGTGGCGGGGGGAGGAAGATCCCACCACCAATGGTCAGATCCCAAAGGCAAAAGTCGGATCCCATTGGGGTGGGAGGAAGATCCCATCAGGAATGGTCAGATCCCAAAGGCAAAAGTCGGATCCCATTGGGGTGGGAGGAAGATCCCATCAGGAATGGTCAGAACCCGTTAGGATGGGGTAGGTCCCACCAAGGAGGGGAAGATCCCACAGGAAAACGGAGCAAATCCCACTGTAGAATCCCACAGCCCCGGGTTGGGGAGGGAGGGACGGAGGGAGGGAGAAAGTGAGCAGCCCGGTCACCCGCTGTCCCCCCGGCCGGTGCCCCCCGGTACCTGCGGGGTGCTGCAGGGCGGCCCGCAGTGCGCGGCAGGCGGCGGCGCGGCAGTCGCGCAGGGCGGCGGGGCTGCCGGGGCTGTACCGG
>VWYH01008008.1:1992298-2205965 GCA_013399365.1 Pampusana beccarii | reverse complement strand
GCCGCGCACCCTGCCCGGCACCGCCCCCGGCCCTCCGCACCGCCCCCTGCTCCGCCACCGCCCCGCGCACCCTGCATCCTCCCCGGACCCGGCACCAGCCCCAGCACCGCCCCCCCGTGCTCCGGCCCCGGTGCAGCGGAGCGGGAGGGCGGGTATCCAAGGTATCCCCACTGCCCCATGCAAGGCCTGCAGCGCTTCCAGCCCCGTCCCGGGACCGGCACCCTCTCTCTGGAGAACAGCTCCTACTTGCTGCCGGGGGGGCACAGCGGAGAGGCTCCGAAAGGGGACCTGGGGTTCCCAAATCTGCCACACAACCAGCCCCAGAACCCTTGCACAGACCTCCTGTGAGGCTGGTCCTGCTACCAGTGAGGAGGTGATAAAATTCAGACGAAAACCACGTCCTAGGAAGCTGAGAGAGGGCTGAATGAAAGCTGTGGTGACTGCAAAGTGGGACACATGCAAGACCTTGGTAGAGGAGCAGCTGATCACGCACCCCCAAGGGTATAACATGCCCCCCCCAGGGTGTAACACGCTGCAGGGCACAGATGGAGTGGCTTCTGCAGGCAACCTGTGCCATGGGGGGCACTGTACTCCCACATACCCTGGTCAGGCTACAGCCACGTCAACACCATCCTTTAGGAAACAACCACCTCAAAGGCACACGTGCAAAGCCCCAGAAGTGCTGCAAAGCCAAATTGCAGCCCCTACCCCACACATTTCAAGCCCAAGTCCCTTCCCAAGCCAGTCCCCTTTGGCTTCCCCTCTGCAAACACCACATCCATCCCCTTCCACGCAAAACACAGCCCATAGTCACAGCCTGACTAGCACTGGCAATGCTCCACAGTGACACACACATCCCACCAAAGCACAAAATGTTTGCAGGGGTAAGTATGGAGCTATAATCAGGGTTTGGTGCTGGCACATGTTACACAGCCCCAGCACCAGAAAAGGCCCGTATCCCACGATCTGGCTCTGTCAGCCCATGGTGAATGGAATCCACATGATGGCAGCCGTGCTTGGCCCTGGCGCTGGCATGGTGTTGGTGTGCCTGGCAGGTGAGCCAGAAAGCTCTGATCCATGGCATATGGTAAACACTTCCCCGTTCCACATCAGAACAGGCTCCTCCAAACAGGTAGTGTCTTTTTGCAAGAATCTGGCAGGGGATAAACAGCTCAAAGGTGCAAACGGCCAGAGTCACCTTGGCCAGTCACTCTCTGTGGCCGTTCGGAGCCAAACCATCTCTGTGGGACGGGCAGAGGAGGCTCCAAGAGCACTGGGGGCAAAAGCAAAGCCAGAATCCTGGGGCAGTGATTCCCAACAGGTGTGCTGGGGGAAACTTGTGCCACAAAGTTGGCTGAGGTGGCGTGCCGGCTCCCTGCCCATCCTCATGGCCACCCGTCCCCAGAGCCCAGCACATCAGCAGCCCCACAAGGCAAGCATGTACCACCGGCTGGTCACCAGACACAGAGGAGGTGTGGCAGCTCACAAAGGTCACTGTGTGCGACCAATTTTAAGCCAGGAAAACATTTGCCCTGGCTATGACAGGTTTCGCAAACGCTGCCCCACGCCAGCATCCCAGGGACTGAACAGCTTAAGCAAAGGTTTCAGAGGGACTTTCTGCACTGGGTCCTAGGAAAAGTAACTTGCTCATTGACAAGTGCTGATAAGCAAATCAGGAGGGGACATAAAACAGAAGGATTAGGCTCCTCTTCCAAAGCTCAGGGTCTATTGTTGCAAGAGCTCATGCTTCCATGCCGGCGTGGTAGCCCTGAGAGCAGCTGTCAACATGGCAGGGCTACAAAGTCAGACATAATTCAACAGCCAGGCGTGGCCTTAGTGTTGTCCAGATTTTGTATTTATAAGGAACTTTTTCTCATCTGTTCAGAATTCTGCTCACGGTCCTGTGCAGAAAAGCCCTGAGTGTAACCAGCACTATGAGCTGTGGCAGCAGCAGCAGGAGGGCACAGGAGCAAGTGCTGGAGCCCTCACCATGGGGTCTCTCTGCTCATACTTTCCCCTGCTACAGAATTTCACCTACAGCCTTCACACAGGTTTGTTCATGAGCCAGTCACAAGCAGAAGGTCTCTGGGAAGAGGGACCAGCGGCTTTGGCTGCTCCCTGCAAGGAACAAGCCAAGGACAGACACTCACTTTGCCCAGTTTGACCAGGGAAGCCCAGGACTCTTGAAGCTGGCTTTCTGGAGGCAGGATGCTTCCTGCAAACTGCCACAAGACCCACAGCATGTTTAAACTCCACACAAGCTGCCAGCACAGCTGTGCTGTGGTGGTGCCGGTTATACCCTGTCTAATGTGCAAAGATCATTATAGCATAGACCTCACGGGGCTCTTTTCAAGCAATGCTGTGCCAGTGACTCACATAGAGACCTCAAAGTTCCCTACGAAGCGGCCTTTCAGGTGGGCGATTCTCCAAATTTGTTAAGATAATTTCTGCAGAGAAGATATAGAAAAAATGAACGCGTTCTTCCTAGCTCAGCTCAGACGGAGCAGCACTGGCCATTTCTCTGCAGTAGCCCCGATGTTTAAACTGCCAGCACAGCCTCTAGAAACTAATATTTGGGGCCAGACAGAACTCTTCTTTGTGGCCACTGCAATTCTCTAGTCAATTTTGGGTACACAAGTACCATTGCCAGCAGAGGCTGGTTGGAAAGGCGAGTGTCACCCACAATACCCAAACCATCTTGTTTACATTTCTGTACTCATTAACAGAGCTAAGATCTAACAGCAAATACAACTTTATCTTCCTTTGCGTTACTTAAAGAGGCACAGCCCAAACAGTTCAGGGGCAATCATCAGCTCAGCAGTATTTGTAGTGCCCAACAAAGTGACTTCAGAGCTCTGGCAGGCATCTGAGCAAAACCACGATGTATTTACAAGGCCTGATACTCCTTCAAACATCCATCTGACAGTCACATTTGTGGAAAACCTCTACAGATAGCCCTAAATGAGATTAACCACCTCTCTTACATATGTCCGTAGCTGTTTGGAACAAACACAATACCTGCTCATTTTGGACTTCAGAGAAGGAAGAGAAGATGCTTTGTTCAGAGAAATAAATTTATCATGTATTAGCAGTGCCTCAAAGCCTAAACAAAATCAAAGGTCCACTAGATTAGACCCCTTAAGAGATGCATTTACCAAGATTAACCTCTCTTCTGAAGAGGACAGGAAAAAGGATTCTCTGGCCAGTTTTGATGACAGGAGTGCAGAGGCTAAATGAGCAAGAGGGAGTTTATAGGAACAGCTCTGAGAGCCTGTGTCCAATGACCCAGCCCAGTTCTTTAAACTCTTCCTCTTGGCAGCCTCAGTGCTCACAGGGGCACTTGGAAAAGCCTCTGAGCCAGCCAGGAGCAGGAACTGGCTGATGACAAGCTAAGCCTTGGCAAACCTTTGCACAAGTGCTCTTTCACAAACCTGTTCTCCAGCGCTGCTTCCCCTTACTGCTTTGGAAAAACACATCAGCATTACAAGATGCTGGAAAGCATCTGCTTTACTTGTGCAGCGCTACCACCAGGAGCATTGCTGTGGGGCACCAGCACTCGCTGAGCTCTTTGTCCATTGAGATCATCTTGGGTGCCCCAAAGAAGTAGCAGAGGAGGTAATTATGAGTGAAGAAAATTCCCCAAATCACATCGATCCCCTTGCCTTGAACATCTGTATCCCGCTGATCCCCTTCTAGCCCCTGTCTCCTGTTCACTCCTCCATGGCTCTTCCCATCTCCTCCACTGATCTTTCCCAAAACACTTCTCAACCTTTCCAGCCCCTGAACCCAGACCCCTCTCCACTTTCACCCACTGAAGCTGGAACTGTATCAAACCAGGCACGGATCTTTCCTGTGACAAGCTCAGTCACAGCTGGATGGTCACTTGGTTCTGTCCCAGCTCCCCAGACCCAGTCACCTCCAGGGACCACTGAGGCAGACCCAGTTTTTGTCCCCTGGCAGCCTGTGACAGCTCAGCCTTGGCCTGGATCCACCCAAGTCATCACACCCCTCAGAGCTCTGCTCAGATGTTACGCCCCGTAAGCAAATAAAGCTGGGAAATCCCTGGCTGTCCCACAGCTTGGACACAGACTGGCTTCCTGATGGGGAACCTCAAACATTTCCCTGACTCTCTTCTCCAAAATCCCAGTCCTTTCAAAGCTGTGCCTCATCCTGCCCATCTCTGCAGTTGCCCTTATGTTCCCTTGAGTCACCATCCCTTTCTGGACAGCAGAGGGGCATAGGACTGTACACATCTTGCATTGACTCAAGGCAACTATTTCTGCATTAGCTTAATACAAATAAAAATGTGTCCTCTCTAACAAAAGGGGGAATTCATCTTAAGATGCCCAATTACTCATGGAAAATCTCTTCCGCAACACAGCAATTGGGTCAAGTGTGTTATAATTATGTTTAAACAACTGGACAAGGTCATTTTTCCCCATCCTTTAAAGCAGTTTTTTCCATAGAACCAGCAGCTCATCCCAGAGGCTGCCGAGCACCAGGACCACCCACACACCTGCAGCACAGTTATTTGGCTTCATAAAGCCACATTGTCCTTAAGGATGTGGAAAAAAAAAACTATATTTGAAAAATAACTTGGAGGATCCTTTCCCTGAGAAATGTTGTTTCGGAGGCTCTGTACCACCCTCAAATCCCACCCCTTCCATACTACATAGCACAAAACTGCAGCTTCAGCAGGAGTTTCATAGTCTGATGTACAGCTTTAAAGCTTATAGGCACACACAGACACATAGGGGAATGAAATAAATATCAGGTTTTTAATACTTCTTTTGGTGATCATTAAGACTTCAGGCACATGCAAGATCTGTGAAAAAAAAAAAAAGAGAGAGAAGAAATACGTATGAAGTCCCAATTAAAAAAACCAAACAAACATGCAGCTAACCATAGTGCCCTGCCATGCCCAGAGAGGATGGGAAATGAGTTCAGGTATTACATGGGCCATTTACTTTAGAGAAAAAAAATAATCTTCTGCTCCCATAGTGCATCCCACCCAAAATAACCCATCCCAGTAGCTCAATCTACTGTCTGTCTACTGGTACATGCTTGGTAAGGTCAGTTCCCTGCAATAGCCCCTGTAAGGGACAGTGAGCTAAATGTGGCGTTTTCATCTGTATAGATTTTATTTTATTTTTCACCCAGGAACAAGAAGGACCAAACACGAATGCACTGTTTTGCTTGCAGTGCTTCTAGTTTGCTGAGGATGCTTAGTGTGGTGTGTTTGCACACTAAGCTACCAGGCACGCCTGGAACCGCTGCCTGTGGCAGAGCGAGGTGCAGGGCACGCCATGCTCATAACCATCCCCACATCCTTCCATCAGGTGGGTGGGAAGGATCCCGTACATCAGTGCACCAGCCCATCCCAGACCCTTCAGCTATTCTGGTGTGAGGACTGTAGCTTGAGAAGTGCCACTGCACTAATGGCAAATAGCACTGCAGCAGGAGATGGACTTTCAGCTCGTTTGCAGCATCTTGTCCAACAAACAAGAAGGGGCAGCAAACTTTGCTCTCCCACCACACTGTGACTACAAAGAACCCTGGGGAATTTCAGGAGGTTTGTGCTGATAACTACTGAAGACCCCTTTCAGGTTCTCCTGGGAAAAAGCAGTCTTAGGTCTTCTTTCTGGATTTTTTGGGGACATATTGATATTTGAGCAAGGCACTTCAAGCAAAGCAGAAACTCAGTGATTTTTTTGACAGACGTTTTCTGGGGTAAGTTGTTCAGCTCATGCAGCAATCTGATCTTTGTAGCAAGGACAGCACGATGCTGAAGGAGCAGTGTCCCCTTCTGGCAGCAGCCACATAATGAAACGTGTCTGTGCAGAAGGACTGGGCAGACAAGCAAGGCAGTAGGAGGGAAGTATTTCTACAGACATCAGGTGAACAGTGCGAAAACCAACCTGCCAGAGTCTGCTGCGCAAGGGAATTCATTCTCCAGCTGTCTTCAATACCTTGAGTCTCGTATGTTCAGGCAGAGCACAGCAGTAACTGAATTTGGGGAGTGAAACAGTAAATGGACCCTGGGAGTCGACTTCTATGGGAGGAAACACACATGACAGAAGAAGAGCAGGCATCATCTTGGTCAAAGCTTTGGCCTATGGCTCATCCAAAAAAGCTGGCACATCCCTCCAAAGTAGGACACAGTGTCAGTGAGACCATGGAGCTGTTAACATAATGAAGGAAAGCCCCAGTGGTGGAGTCAGGACTACAGTTCTTACACTGAGCAGCATCTCCATAGCCACGTGTGTTTTGAGGTAAGGAGCAAGAGCCACCACCACCCAGCCTGGAAGAGGACACATGGTTGGCTCAGGCTACATTGGTCCATCCCCATCCTAGCACTTAAACCCTCATTCTCATTTCCAGCTCACATTGCCTCCAAGGTCCAGCTTGTCTTCCCTCACGTATCTGAACCCAGCCACCAAGCATCACTTTGGTCTATGCCATCCCTCAGACCCTTCCATGCCCCACCCTGAGCATGTTTTTGTTTCCAAAAAGCCCATCTCTTTCTCCCTGGCCCCTGTGTTCAGCTATGTCCCAGGATACCTTCATGGCAGTTCAAGAACTCTCTCAGTCCTCTACACGCAGCTCTCTTTGCCTCCAGCATGCCACCAGGCTGGCCTGGGCTGTAGATCGCTGTCTCCACCACCAGTTCCCAGGCCCCATCCAGCAGACACTGCATTCTCCTCAGTGCTCTCACTGCCTGGTCCAGCTGCTCCTGAGGGTCTGGACGGATCATCACCAGCACCAGCACATCTGGCAGGCAGGGGAGGAGGTTCCTCACATCCCAGAGAGCATCATCCAGGTGATCCCACTGCATGAGCTGCTTCAGCAGAGCGGCTTGCCACAGCATAAAAACCAGATGTGCCTGAACCTCCTCCTCCTCTTCCTCTTCCAACCTCTCTGCCTGCTGTAGTTTAGTCCTGACATCAGCTGTGCCACACAGGTCCTGGGCAAAATCCACCAGCACCGAGGGAGATCTCACATTTTCATCATCCACCTCCATCACCAGCACCCGTCTGCTCTGCCTCCCTACTCTCTCCAGCAGGCTGAGGAGCTCCCAGGTGGTTTGGTCCACGAAGGAGCAGACAGCAGGTTCCTCTGAGGTCATAGCTTCCACACAAGTCGTACTGCACGGCTGGGGAAAGGAGCGGGAGGGGGTTGCTGCAGCACAGGCAGCACACAGGCCTGGAAACAGGCTGCACTTGCTGCTCTCAGCAGCCACCACAGACGCACACACAAAGAGGTTTTGGTGGGACCAATGAATGTGAAAGGAAATAATTTTGATGCAAAGATTCAAAAATTGTAGCCAAATGCTGTTTGATGTTAGGCCTCCCAGGAACTGGCTTTGTAGCTCAGCGGTCTGGTGCAGTAGATGAAAGGGGAGAGAAAAGGGATCACTATGTATTTTTGGGCATCTTACCTCAAACTCAGGAGTGCTTTTTACCTTCCCATCAGCAGAATCCAACCACAATAGGGGCCACAGTCCTAACAACCTGCTCTTACAGTCAAATTTGACCCCTGCGTTTCTTCCTTCCTCTGGGAATGCCCAAACCTGAAAATTCAATTTGTATTCCACCCCATCCTCCTTTTAATCCTGTGTGTATAACCTATCCGTATTTGCAGAAGACTAAAGCTCTGCTTGACCTGACTCAGCATCTCTTAAGTTTCTCTCCACACATATTAAAAAAATGCAGCTTTCTGCTTCAAGAGCTCTCCAGCTGTTGCAGACAGCAGTGGCAGCTTCAGTTCTTGAAGAAAGTCCAGTAAAATAATTTATATACCAGAGCTGAGTAGCCAGGTTGTTTTTTAAAATTGCCACTCAAAATAGTCATGGTTTACCCAACAACGCACTCTGAATACACAACCACTCCGCCTCTGGCAGATGGAGGATTAGGCACAAAATACCAGCCCACTGCAGGAGACAAGTGAATTCCCTGGGTCAGGGGGCTCCCAGCTGCACACAGTGGGAGGGAAGGTCTCATCCATGGGGACACGGGGACCCACACGTGAGCACCAAGGGAAGGTCAGGGCAGCGACTCACCTGCCGCACCGACTGGGGACGCTTTCCAAATGACTGAGCAACTACACGGAATCAGCAGAATCACCCACCCAAGGTATTGACGGGTCATTTTGGAACTCTGACATCAGCAGTAACCACACCAACCTGCAGCTGCCCAAAACCTCCCTTAGAACTACCCAGTATCCTTGAGGAATGTACTGAGAAACTCTGAGACATGCACTCCAGAATATCCAAATTTGTTTTTCACCACTTTCTTGGCCAGCATGCCTTTAAGAAGTTACGAAAGTGATACAGTGGTCTGATGTAAGGATCCTCCCCACCCCACGTTACATCTTATGATAAGGTCGTCCAGGAAACCAGCAAGTATTAACACTCAGGCACTAGAGTTGTGGATGAAAATGTGTCTTAATAAATTTCACAGAGCAGATGCTAGGGGGATGCATGCTGCCCAGGTACGTGCAGTCCCATTCTTTGTGATTATACTACAACCACTATTTTTAGATGCGAGCTAGGACGTACACCTGCTAGGATTTAGTGTCCCATTACACCGTTTCGCCTCAACATCAGCCATCACCAAGTACAAGAGAAATAGGAATAAGAAGTTTCCTTGTAGTCGGTAAGCAAGGAAGTATTTCTCATGTTCTATTACACTTCTCATGTTCTATTATATATAAAGCTTGTGTGCAAAGTTTATGAAGTTGTAAACGTTTATTGTTCAGCTCTGCAAACCATTCAGATTCCACAACAGGCAGCACAGACAGGTGTCAGTAAAGGCCACCAGGTTATCTGTCTTTGGAACCTACAAATGCCTTGCGAAGCACAGGTCAAATCTCCATTTCATGGTCTAGCTTAGAGTCACTGTTCTGTCCCTGTGCTGTGAATTCTGATATACTACCAAAAAAGAAAAAAAATCACTCAAAATACGTGGAGGGAATACAAATAGAGCTATACAAAAATTTAACAGATTCTCCATTTTATTTCCAATAAAAATTTAGATCCTAGATGGATACAGCATCTGTAAAAGACAAGAAAAGAATCATGTTAGAGATCCCATTGCTGGACTGCACTATTTTGAACACAACTTTTGAAGTTACAATCGACATCATTGACCTCTTCAACTACTATAAAAACAACTTCCCCCCAATCACACAGAAGAGGTGCAAGAATGAAAAAATGTAACAAGGTCACTAGGAAGGTATCACATCAAAACTCTGGGTGACGGACCTAAAGGGACAGTCCCACTGAAGCTTTGTGGCTAAAAGAGGTCCTAGGGGACAGGTCAGAAGAACATGGTCCTCAGCTAAGACATCTGGGAAGTAGGAGAAACATCTGTGAACAGGTAGAAACTGGAGCAGAATGGTGCAAAAATACAGGTACAAGATCTGAGGGAAAGAAATCAAGGGAGCTTTAGAAGGGAGCTGGAGAAGAGTCCCAGAACTCCAAGAGCCTTTCTGGACAACCTGAGCAAGTGTACAGAACCCTTGACAACAAGGCAAACCCCTTCGGCACAAGAAGCGACCAATAAACCTCTCCCAGCTCCAAAAGCAGCACTTACCAAAGAGCCAGGCTGAATATACAACAGCAACAGAATAAAACCATAGCTTGAGTTTTCCCTCATACTATGTGGGATTAAAAGGCATCCCAAAAACTGCCAATAAATACCTCGTTGCTAAAATAAATCCACTTACCACCCGGATTCTGTGTCCAATGGCCTTGGCAGGAAGGTTGGATCGGAACTTGGCACGAACCATGCCGCTGTTCCCGTGGGCGCGGGTCACCTTCCCCCAGATCACTCGTGTCCTGTTGGGTTTGCCACCAGGTGTTACGGTGTTGCTGAGGAAAGAGAGAACAAGAACTGCTGAGTGCACGAGTCGCAGCTCCGTATGGGACCAAGCATGGATGGGACAGACTGTGCAGCCTCTTCAAGGCACTTCCATAACTTTATTCCATAGCCGTCTTTAACTGGACCACATTCCACTTATTTACCTGTGACATTTGCTACAACTGGGATTTTCACTACACCTTCCAAATAAGTATTGCAGCTTGTAATGAATCAGAACCTCCACTGGAGACCATTAACAAGTCACAAAACTTAAAAATTTGGAAAATGCTAATGCTAAGATGATCAAACCAAAAACTCCTCAATTTCAACCACTGGGTATAAGACTGCAAAAAAGTGCTTTAGAAGAAAAGGCATCTTGGATATCATGATGGTCAAGGCAATTCTGAACTCCCATATCTGAATTCTAAAAACTACACCCCAAAATAAAGAGGAAGGTGATATGTAACTGTTCTTACGGCCTCCACCACTGCCAGCACAGCAGAAGTGACAATGCCCTGACATGGCCACACAAAAGCCACGATACAAATTCCTCCAGGTTTCACAAAATAATTCTGCTGTTGAAGTAACTCAATAGCTCACACCACTCAGCACAAATTCACCTGGACTTCAACTTACTCTAACAAGCTGCTCTCAGTTTTTTGCCAGTCTCAGGCAAAATTTGTTTCTCATCCCATCTAACGTATCATTTATAATAGCAAACTATTATTTCACACCATTTCATTATCTGAATTAAGAATACGTAGCTCAATTAAAACAAAAATAACCATGGACTTTAAAAACAAAACGAACCCATAAAGCTGGTCTACACAGTACTCCACGGACACTCCATTGATAAATTGAGCCAAATTTATTTTGTTTCTAACAAAAGCTCCATAAACTGACTGCTCACATCCTGACATTTATGAAAGCTGATATAGGAGTTGGCTAATTTGTAACAATAAAAAGTGACTTACTTTTTAGCTTTGTACACGTAGGCACACCTCTTGCCCAAGTAGAAGTCTGTCTCCTGACGGGCATAAACACCTTCAATTTTCAGAAGGGCCGTGTGCTCCCGCTGGTTTCGGAGGCCACGTTTGTAGCCAGCAAAAATGGCCTTGCACCACAGCCTAAAGACATTGAAAACATTTACAAGTTATAATCCATTTCAAAGTATCAAATGTAAAAACAGTGTGTTGTTTCAATAGGAACTATTTCTGCATCAGTAGAAATTTAGCCGAAGAAAAACCCCACTGCTTTTACTTTTATTTAATTACTGCAAATCCTTACATTCTGCCAACAGGTGAAAGCTAAGGAACTGGGACATAAAGCATTTTCAAGGACTTTGCATCTGTCTTCTTGTTATAAACCTCTGACACTAAAGGCTTCACACTAAACCCAAAGTACTTCAGCACTAGTAGGTGTTACGTTTTCAAATGCCTACAAATACCCTGACAAGTAACCATTACTTTTTTCTTCTATACACCACATAAACTGAGTCTCCTGTGTCACACTGACTGCTCTAGTAGAATATATTAACTGCTGTTAATTTGTAGCCTCAAAGGAATTAACTGCAATCTATGGGAACAGCCAGAGAAGCAGCCCAATTCACAACGGACAAGTGACTTTACACAAACTCCACAACTATTGACAACCAAGACTTGCCTGTACTACACAGGTAAAGCAATTACAAGACTTATGCCATACATCATATACACATCATGACCACCTCAACTGCATCCAGCAACTGTCCCTTAATACAGTAGTATTGCACTGATCCAGTTCCACCTTCCACACATGCGCAACAGAAGATAAACTCGACAGATAAATATTAAGACAAAAATTCAATATAACAGCGAACCCAGAGCTACCTCGGGGCAGGTCACTCACCTCCCGGCCATAGTGTCCTCTCTGGTCCCAGCAGGCCTAGAAACAAACCACACACACGCCGTGAGTCCCCCAGACGAGCGGGCGGAGCCGCCGCAGGCCCGGGCCGAGCACCCTGCCGGCCGAGAACAGCCCGCGGCACGGCGACCAGGGCACGGGAACCGGCAGCCTGCCCAGGACGGGCTCCGCCGCACGTGGAAGGAAAGGGGCCTCCTCCGCTCCCCCAGTGCTGCAGCCGCCTCAGCCCCGGGTCCCAGGCCGCAGCCGGGACCATCCGGCGCTCATCGGCGCCATCCCGCCCTCCACCCGCTCCGCACGGCGCCAGCGGCAACGCCCCGGGAGCCCCAGGCCTGCCCATAGCGCCATGGCGGGGGCAGCTGCCCCCCGCTTCCCGCCGCGCCGCCGCTTCCCCGCTCACCCCCGCGGCGGCGACCCAAGATGGCGGTGAAAGGGAGAGCCGCCGCGCTGCCTGCCGGGATATGGGCCTGGAAGGACCCCCCCGCCGTGGGCGGCTGCCAGCACCGCCTGAGCGGGCAAAACTGAGGGGGCCCCGGCTGGGTTGGTACATCGTCCCCCAGCGCCATCCTTCGCCGCATCCGCCGCGCCCCCTTTCTCTCTGGGTCATGATCCGTGGATGGGCGGCATCAGCTCCGCCGTGCAGGCATCCAACTGGGCAGCCTCACTAGGCCCCCGGAGCGTGGTGGTCGCCATGGAGACGGACGCCGCCGCCGCCGTGTCCCGGTGAGCGCCGAGCGGGCCGGGGCCGCGCCGGGCCCAGCACCGGGCGGGCAGGGGGTGCCAGGCCGGGTATCGGGAGCAGGGGGATAAATCCCGGCGCGGAGGGTGAGGGAAAGCCTGGCAGGGCGAGCGGGGCCGCAGCCCGACGGCGAGAACCGGCTGCGGCGGTGGAATGAGCCGAGGAGCCCGACGAGGGGGCAGCGGGGGGTGAAAGGCAGCGGCGGCGCTTCTGGGGTGGCCAGGACTCTGGGGCCCTGCCTGTCTTCCTCCGTTCTCATCTGGAATTAGGGAATCACCTCAACATTTATTTCATTCCTGACGCCACCTCGATGACATATTTTTATGCTCAAGTCGCTGTAATGAAATGTCTTGTTCCTGTGTTTTTCTAAACAAGAACAGGTGTAAGTGTGTTCTTACCAGTTTCCCCACTCGGGATCATTCACTCCCGACTTCTCTCACTTCCCTCACAAAGCCAGAAATTCGGCTGCATTTTCAGAGCCCTTTAAGTGATTTAGGAACTTACTGCAATACCAAATGTGCCCTGGCTGTCCTAACTTTCCCTGTAACTGTGTTCCAAAGAGTCTTCAGCTGCATCTGAACATGTGCCCAGAGTGCTTTTGTGAACAAACAGATCTCGGGAATGAAATCTACTGTCACCTTGTCACCAGCTGAGCTTGGAGAGCTTCAACCTGGACTGTGGAATAAATCCCAATCCAGGGGGAGAATTAAGTCCATCTATACTTTCCTAGGCCAGGGTAGAAGCACTCAATAAGCAAGAGGTTTTTCTTAGATGGAATTATTAGGAAGTATGAACAGAGAAGGGATGGAATATTATGAATTCTCCAAATGATTCTGTTGGCCTCTGCTTTTAAGGAATAGGCAGAATGCAAAGTAAAGCTCAGTAATTACCCAGTCAACAGTATCCAAGGTGTGGTAGGAACCTCTCTGGTCAGAGAAAGGACACAATCCCTGCTTTGAGCAGAATAAACTGACAAAACACAGCGTTTCGCAGCAGCAGAAATTCCACAGCCAAAAAATGCTCCCTAAATCTTCCCTTTTCCTGTCCTGTACAGATTTAGTCCCATCTGGGACATGCAGCTCGAAGTCCCATGTCTTTCATTCCTGCACTTGCTTTTCCCGGGTTCTCAACAGTACAGACAGCAGGAGCAGAAAGTGTTTCTCTACAGTCAGGATGAAACCTAAATTGCATCTCTAAGCCAAAAACAAGGTTACTTCAGCTTTTCAAGTGTGTGTTCTTTTTTTTTTTTTTCTTTTTTCAAATGTAGTATTTGTACTGGTAGGCAGAGTTTTGTAAGGCCACAACTATTTTCCTTGTCCAAGAGACATTTTTTTGGTAAAAACTAAGGTAGTTTTGATTTATGGCCCAGCCACTGCTACTGTGGATATTCAGAATCTGTCTTTGCCAGTCATTTGCGAAACAGGGCTAAAGATGTGACATTCTCAGCTTTGAATTGTCTCACTGGAATTTGTCAGTATCTCTTTAATTGACTGAAAGGAACGCTGCAAATAATGCTGCCTTTGAAGCTATTTTAGTTCATCAGGCAGCAGGATGGGAGAAATGTGCATCCCGGACTCTCACACAGCAGTGGCCACTGCAATCCCCAAAGGAACAGGGGGCCAGACCTTTTATACAGTTGTTTTAAAAATTATTTCTTTATATGTTTTTCTTTCCCTTTAGATCAGCAGGGAAAGAATGTCAACCAAAACTCTTGGGGGAAGCCGAATCCTTCACATACCTCTGTTTTTTTATTAATAGCATTTAATGAAGGAGTTCAGTAGAGTGCAGTGATTAAGGTCGGTGCCAGTGGCTGGATCAGGATGGTCTGTGGGTACTGTGTTAACACCAAAATCCAGGGAGAGCAGCTCACTATTTGTAGTGCTTCTTAATGCCCCAGACAGCGGATTCCAGCTCATTTCCAAGTCAACGTAAGGCCAGAGTGTATGGGCTCGGCACACGTGTCTGCTGAGCAAGTATGCAGTTATAAGAGGAGATAAACAGGAGGAGCAAAACAGCAGGCTTTAGAGAGACATTCCAGCTGTGAGCTTTCCTAATGCACATTAATATCTAGACTTAATTCTCTCCCAGACAGAAACTTCTAGTGGGATAGAGGAAAAGCTATTGCATCCTCCTTTGTTTCCAAATAAGTCACTTTCTCCTATGAGAGCTGCAAGTGTTATTTCTTCTTTCAAGAATGCTGTTGTAATTATCTGTTACAGCTCTCACAGCAAATCCTTTTCCACCATATTTTTAGCATTAGGACTCCACATATCAGATATTATTTTTGTGTTGTTTAGACTAAAAATATGGATCATAGCTTTCTTAAAAAGATAAAAATGAGTAAGACATTTAAAAAATATTTTATTACTTCCTGTTGACTGTAAAGAGACATTATCTGGCTTTCCCTATGTAAAGATACTTTATTTGTGCATCTCCACTTCTATCGTTGATTCCAAGTTTGAAAATAAATGAAAAGTGATGCTTTTAGTTTATTACACAGATCATTAGTTATTTGTTAGTTGTATCATCAGATTCCTATCTCAAGCTGTAGCATTTTTATATATATAATTAAGGGAAAGGGGAGAAAAAGATCTCAGAAGCAAAGAGAGGAAATCACTTCCCTCTTAGTCATAGATGACAATCGAAAGCCCTGAATGGTGGGATTAATTAGGTGAGTCAGTATAAATAGTACAAAAAAGATAGCAAACATATCAATAATATTCAGAATCACTCATTTGCTGTTATCTTTTCCTGCCATGATTTAAGCAAGCTGCTTCTTGAAATAATTTAGGGTGCCTATGCCATTTTCTTGTCTGAAAGGCTGTTCCATGCCTTCATCCAGAAGTTAGAAACCTTATCAGAATTGCGTGCCTTAGGGGAAATTACACTCATTTGACCCTGGTCCGGTATTATCCTTTAACTTAAATAGCTCTGTCTCTCCCTGGTATCTACTCTTCATATGTTTTTACAGAGAGTAATCACAGTACTTAATTCTTCTACCCTCTCATAAAACAGAATTTCTATTCCCATGATCACCCCACTAGTCGTCTTCTGTACCTGTCCATGTTTTTGAACATAAACCACTATAAACATGGACCGTGCTTCATCTGAGGTTCACTGATGCCTTATGCAGCAGCACTAATACTTCTTTGTGTCTGCTGAAAATACCGATCCTGCTATATCACAGCACTTTGCATTATTTATGGCTTATAACACTGGAGCTATGCCACCCCTGAACCTTCTTTTCTACTCCGTGCTCCCAACCTCATAGCAGAAATCCTTGTGAAAAATCTTTAATGCAAGACTGTGCACCTGGTAGCCTTGCATTCTGAGATATTATTCAGTTCATCAGAAAAGGGTCGAGGCTGAAAGGAGCAATATTCCAGTCTCACTGACCATACATGTAGCTGTCATAAAGAAGATTGCCACTCGCACACCAGCCTCTCTGGCTGTTGTCTTACGCCCAAGGAGAACCGTGTCCTGTTACGAAGGATGGTACATTTCAATAGACACTGCATTGAACAACTCACTGCAAGAGACAGGGACATCAAGAAACAAATACATACAATCTAAGTTATTTTTGCTTGTTTTACCTATTCTCTACTAATAGACATCTAATAAACCTGCACTGAAAGTGACCCATTGTTTTCTGCCCAAGTGAAATTAATTTCATGTTCCAACTGTAAATGACTGTATTTTCTTCAACAAAAAAACCAACCAACCAAAACAACAACAACACAAAAAAGACAAGGACAAATGGTAACAGTTTCAGAGAGATCATGTATTTTTTTAAAGACTTGTGAAGCTGCTTATGATAAATCACTGATTTCCAGTGATCCAGAGCATAACTGTATCTAAACCTCTTTAATTTTTTGTAGAATGTGGCCATGCCTTATCCTGTTAATCACGCTAACAGGCATTGTCTGATGTATTTCCTTGGCATGCTTACAGATTGGACTGTACGATTCTGCAGACCCAGAGTATGTTTATTCAAGGGTTTTACAGATGGCACAAATCCAGTGGTAGGCACAGCAGCCAAATGAAGATTTTGTGCGTGGATGCTGATGCTTCCATTGCCATGACATTCAGGATCTTGGTCATCTCAGACTCCTGTTGTGCCAGGTGTTGTACAAGAAATATCTGTTTTGTGAGTATAGGGTTTGCAGGGATTGTCTAATGACTTAGCAAAGCATTAAAAATCTCAAATAATTTCTCCATTATTATGCAGGTGTCTTCTTATGCATTTTTCTAAGTGGACCAATTCCCTTGATGCGCTTTCACAATATTCCATCTGTAAGCAAGGCAAGGGGATGCTTAAGTGTACATCAGAGCAGTTTCATATTTGAAATGCAATTTAAAATAAACCAACACAGAATGTTAAAGACAGTTTACCTAGTCCACATACTGGTTCTTTTTTGACTTTCAACATGTTAGGGTGGTAACAGTTCCTGCTGAGGGGATCGGGCTCATAAAAATGTTAAAGCTACACAGTAATAAGGAGGAATGATTAGAGCATGAAGGTTCGCTGAGATTTTATGATATGTGGATTTTTTTTTTTCATTTTAAAAAGGAACTTCAGTTGTTTGCCAAAGAACGAAGTTCTGCTCCCCCTTGACCTGAACGGTGAGGCCACCTCACCCTGTTTGTGCCTCCCGTATCTGTTCCCTTCTCAGCCTGTCCACCCACATCTACTGCCGGAGGGACCAAGAACCTACTCTGTTTTGTAAAAGCTAAACATTCTCACTGTTCTTGAATGCAGCCATTAACAGAACATGGCTCCTCTTATAAACAGTGTATGAAAAGCTATAAACAAAGCTCGGGAAGTACATGAAAGGCTGCAAATAAGGCTATTTCAGGTCTACCTTTAGTTTAAACTACAGTTACTAACGTCACTAACACCATAGCGTCTTTCTCATTGTTATCTTTTGTCTTTGTTCCTCTTAGCAAGAACAGAGAGACTAAAGAAATGGAAAAATTCACTCATCTGGAAGCTCTGCTGATCACTGCTGTGCTGGAGAGTTGTGTCGAACAGCTCTCGATTCTTGAACATACCCTGCCGGTTTCATATGAGGTCAAGACAGAACTCAGCCATGTATGTGTCTCTATCCTCTCTGCTTAAAAAAACAGATCTATTTCTCTTTTTCCTTGTCTTTGTTTTCTGTCTTCTACCAGCATTTTTAAAAAATCAACTCAGATACTTTTTCTGCTAAGTGCTCCATGACCCTTGGATGAAGAAGCACAATAGAAGTGCATGGATGACCAATTTTAATATTTATATTGCAGCATCACTGAGAAGCCTTTGTCAAGACTTTGTGCAAATGACCCTACTGACCCAAGATGAGGTTCCTGGGTTTATAGTTTTAAAATTTCAGTGGCCAGATGACAAGCAAAGGATAAGGGGAAAGGAAGCAAAACAAATGTAGGTTCTTATGTAGATACACAGCTATTTTAAAACCACAAACGAATAGGATATTTGCTAGTACTCAAAACCAGGATAATTCTGTCCCTCTCTAAGTCCAGGCTAAAGTTCCTTTAGTCTCCACAGGCAATGAATTAAGAAAGATTCCGCTTCAAAATATATTGGTAACTATCCATTCTCAATGACCATTATTAATTAGTTGATTTCTAACAGGCATCATAACTAAGAGGGTTTGGGCAGAGATATGAACAGAGAAGAAGCCCTAATGCTCAGCCAAAGGTTTGTTGCTGTGGAGGGAGGTGGTGGGATATTTCTGGTATCTCACAGACATAGGAAACACGATGGGACCATCCTGAAGAGTAAATGGTTCTGAGGCCTGTTTGTCATATACTCTAAGTGACACATCAGACTGTTTCCAGTTTAAGTACGTTTGAAACACAAAGAGGAGCTCAGAAACGAAAAAAGTGTGTGACCAGGGTGGAAATAAAACCTGAGACCCGAGTTTTCAGACCTAATGCTGTTCACTCTGTCTAATGTACCACTGAAGAATGCAAGAGGAAGGTAAATTAATCTGTTTTCTACGTGTTTCCATATTACCTTAAAAAAAAAAAATCCATTGCAAAGCAGTGATACAGCATATTTCAGGGCATGAGCGATGCTTGGACTGTGCAATAGAGGGCACTCCTGCCCTTAGGAGAGCCCTGTGAACCAACCTCACCTGATGCCAGAAGATGTTTCTCCCTCTCAGAGCTGGGTGGAAAACCTTTTACGTGCCAGCAACACCCCAGAGAAAAAGCACATCTCTAGGACAGCGAGAGTTGTTCTTCAGACACACAGACTCAGGCTGATAGACCTACTAAAGGTACACTTGAATTATAGAGAAAACACCTTAGCTTTTCTCTTCGACTCACAAATGCTCATTTTTACCAAGTCACATCTTAAAACAATTTTCTCACAGACTAGAAACCCTGCTTGTGTTCCTAAAGATGCCAAAACAAATCAGGAGGGAAACAATTTAGAAACAAGAAAATTACTTAGGGAAGCTAAGTGCTAACTTGGGTGCTCTGTAATTTGTTGCTACTCCCCGTTTCTCAGTTTACGTTTGTCTGTTATCATTGTATTTGTAGAAGACCTGTACTTGTAAAGCACCCTGGAGCTCTATCAGTCAAACAAATCAATGCCATTTTCAAAGACTGACATCTAAATTTCAGTTGATGACATTTTTGAGAGGATTCATCACAGTGTTGGCCAGTGCCTCACTGATTTTCCAAATCAGGGACTCCAGTACATTGCTTCATAAGGAAGGCAGCCTTTCTATTTGCTGAATTTTGGGCAAAAGATTAGCGAAGTATAAACAGGGAGGAGACTACGCAGATGGTAACGCATGCAGTTTACACACTCCTTGCTCTTACATAGTTATTTGGTAATTATTAGTGTCTAAATCCCTGCTGTTTACAGACAACCCAGTCATAGCATGTCTTGAACTTTCCCAGACATTAAAAAACATCTATCAGAACATTCGTAAAATCTACATGATATTAAAGCAGTTTGTTTGCCAAAATTAGTTCTTTCTGAAGTACAGCCATCACCAGCAAACTATTTAAACCCTTTTTTTTTTTTCTAATTAACCACGTAATTTTCATTGGCCTGTGTATACTTCGCGTGGGACTCATTTAATGTAAACTTAACTGTCCAAAAATTAAGCAGGTAGTCCCCATGGCTCCTGTAGGGTGAGTCAGGCACTGCCAGAGGCCGATTGATCCCATCTGGAGATGTACAAGGCTCTCAGGAGGAAGCAGCCCCGTGCACCACAGACCCCGGCAGCACCGCACACCACCCAGGGAGCCGCGCGGGACGAGTGATTCATTGGAAACACGACTGGCATCCGCAGCTGCTGCCCCGAGCGCTTGTTTTTACTCTGCCCTCTGTGCTGTGTTGGCACAGACGTGTGTGTGGTTGTGGAGGGATCTGGACTGAGAACTGGTGTTACTAAAAAAAACCTTTTTCCCCCCCTGTTTTTGCTGGGAAATGTTTCAGCTCAGTGAGCTCTCTAATCCAGTTGTCCAGGCAGGCGGGGTGGGCAGCACCAGCTGTGGATTGGGATGGAGCTGGTAGCGATTTTCTGGCTTCAGCAGGGCTGCCGTTCAGTGTTCAGCCACAGAGATGCCAGTAGGTGGGCAAGAAAACGTTCTCTTTTTATGTCCCCGTGTATACATCTGCATTTGCACCCACCACACATAAAGCAGAGAAATTCCTAGAAGTCCTCAGCTGATTTTATAGTGTGCTTTTGCTTTTCTGGGCCTTTTTCTTTTTTAATGAAATTGTACACGGCCACAAGATACCTTTCTATGTAGATGAGAGCTGCCAATATTCTGAATTTCTTGTTTGAGTTGATGTCATACCTCTTCTGCTGTCACTCTCTCACAAAACAGCTAAGCAGATAGCTAATGTCTACCACTTTTATTTACACACATCTCAGCTGTTGTTATAACAATAATATTACAGGGAAAGGTCATGGTGACAGGGAAATGGCTAAAATGGGGAGAAGGTGGGGGGGAAACAGTCTTCCAGTACATAAAAACTGCTGCAAAGAAGGAAGGAACGACTTGTTCTTTGTGCCTATGGGGAATAGGACAAGAAGCCAGGGGCTCAACTGCAGCTTTTTTTATGGTAAAGCTGTTGTGAGGTGGTGGCACTGGCAGAAGGGTGCGTGGTCTCCATTGCTAGAGTGCATTAAGAACACACCAGGAATGATACAGGCTGAGCCATCATCTCCTGGGGCAGATGAATTCATCTTTTGAGGCCTTTTCTAGTCCTGTCACCTTAGGACTTCAGATTCCATAAACTTTAATAAGCCTACGTTCTGCACTCAAAGCTAACCAGGATAAATGTTTCTGCTCTTCTACTCTTTGCAGAATGTAATATGCACTATCAACTGCTCTTTGTAGAGCTTCATTCTAGTTTATTATTTTTCTTCCTCTCCCATAATGTTGTAGAGGATTTATTTCTACTGCCCAATGTACAAGCAGGTCTCTCTTATTCCCTTTTAGACTGGCAGCCAGGAATTGAAAGAAACCATAGAGACCCAGAAGGAGCTGGACATGAACTCCCAAGAGGTTATGTCAGCCAGGCAAGGGAGCGGGGAAACAGTTACCTCCACACCTCTGAAAAGCATTGAGCACAAGCAACAGCTGGGGAAGACTGAAGATCTGAAAAGTGCCCGTCATCTTTCCAGGCGGGCTGTGAAACACAGTGCGCTGTCTGTAGAGAATCTCATAAAAATTCAGGCTGACAGGTGAGTGAAGCACAGACATGGAGTGAAGCACAGACATGATGGCCGTGGGTGATGCTCAGAGCTGTAAAGTTCTCAGTCTATCTCTTGAAAGCAGAAATACAAGCTTCCCACTCTCCCGCTGCTCAGTGTAGTGTAGCTCAGTCTTGGTGTGGAAGGAGCATCTCTAATGAGATCAGTGGGGTCTCAGCTGAGCATTCACTGCGCATTTTTCTGCATCCTGGCTCTGTCCTTTAATATTTTCCAATAAAGGGCTTAAAGAAGATCCTAACACAAATGAGGAAAATACAGCTAAAATATATATACCAAATGCACCATGGAATTAAATAAACTAGGCAAGCCCACGTGTTTGTTAAAATCAGCTTAGGGCTGTACTCGGATATTTTGGCACCCAGGTGTTCCTTCATAGACACACATCTGGATATTCAGGTCTTATTTTCCAAGATCCATCCAGCTGCCATCACTACTGCAGGCCAGCACCCGTCTTCCTGAGGGCGGCACAGTCTGGATTTGTTCGTGCCTCTTTGCTGTTTCATACAGTAGCATTCAGGGCAGCATTTTTAAATTATGAACTTCAACCAATTCCTCATACAGGGTTCTCCAGACGTACAAGGAGGAGATACCATGAGAGAAGCACTCTAGGCTTTGACAGGACATAAGAATAGAAATGGGGTCTTATATTTCCTTACCTTTTTAGCTGTTAGAGATAATAGATAAAAGTGCCGGACACTGTAGTACCAGCATCCTATAAATTACTGTTGTGTTCATTTTCTTCCTGACAGGCAGTATGCAAGTGATGTAATTACAGCCACTACGAAAAAGATACAGGAATCAGGAACATTTAATAGCCTGACAGAAGCTAATGAGAGAGAGAAGGCAAAAAAGAGCAAGTTTCATGATGTCCTCATCAGGTCAGTGTTGTGTTCAGTACCTTCCTGCTTGACTGCTCAAAGCCAAAGCTCATTCCCTCTCTGTATATGCTAATAACAACAACAACAACAAACAAACAAACAAAAACCAAACAAAACAATAAGAACCAAACAACAAACCCAAATACAGAAAGGATTCTGCTTTTTCAGCTTTGATTATTCTGTCTGCTTTACCAACTGCACTTCTTCCCCCTTCAGAAAGAAATAACTGATGGCTCTGATACTGATCTGAGCTTTGACCACACTGGACACCAGTGTCTGTATTAATGCAAATGCTGCCCCATATCAATTAAAACATGATACGATGTAGGAGCTCTCAGATCTTTAACTCTCGTCCCCAGTGAAAGGCAGAGCAGCAGAGAATCCGTTCAAACTAAGGCAAGCAACATGTGGTCTTCAGGTGATGTGATGCCCAGGAGAATCTGCTCTGCCCCACAGCTCATATGCAAGGGGGTAGCACAAATTGTGACAGAAGCAGTTGCCTTATTTAATGTTAAGCCACCAGCTGCTGCACTACAGGTCCTCTTCTCTCCCAAATCATACAGCGAACGGTTTTCCTATAATCTCAACTCAAACTGGTGATTTCTTAGCTTAAACTTCTGTGTTTGGAGGTTTGGAGAATTTTTTTAGTATGGGAAGCTCTGGATCAATCCCTAGCATGTCAGAGAGAACAGCGGTCATCAGAGAAGTATTTGACCATTTTAAAGCTACTTTTTTCTGTGTGGCAGCTCAGGCCCATCATTTAGGGCAGACAGCAAAGCTGCAGTAAGTCATGAAACAGCTCTGGTGGTGGCTCAGGGCTCTGAGACATTTCAAGAACAAAACCCAACTCTTCCACTGTCTAAAACCACGGGATTTAATTTTTATCCATGGAAGGGAAAGTAAAAATAAAAGCAGCAATTGCTTGTAGAATAACTAATACTGGGAACGTGAAAAGGAGCAGACAAATTACACTCCAAAAGGACATAATCCTTTTTATTCCATTCTGTCAACCACATCTAACCGCTGTGTTGTCTGTTCTAGTATGCATTAGTACGATATATTAGTATAATCAGTATAATATATATTTGTCTGGGTTTGTGTCAGCATATTAGCCTAAAAGTCTGCAGTAAGACTGGAACACCATATAGGAGCTTTTGTTTATCACAGTCACCCAGTTAAGGACTCTGAAAATGAAATGCATGTTTCACTGTAAGGCTGGGATAGGGTACAAAGTCTCAGGTGCCAATTCGAGTATTTCCTGCCTTTAAATCAAGCCATAAGCATAAAAGCTTAGAAAAGTACTCCGTGTGAAATGATACCTAGAATGTTACTGCATCTGTTTTGTTTTAAACAGGTAAACAACTCTGTAGCTTTTGGCCTTCACTCATATCCTTTCATGGATCTCAGAATCTGAAGCAGTGTTTTTTGAAAGATTTTAAGTCTGATATGAAAAAAACCACATTCCATACATATAATGAAACTTGCACAATTTGGGACTATCTGCTGATGAGGCCCACTTCTCACAGAAACAGGGAGATTTTTGCCTGACACGCAGAAACTGTCACTCACTGATGGGCTTCTTTCTGCTCTAAGAATCACATCACCCTCAAGCCCACTCCAGGCTTTCAACATGAGCATCCCCTGGTTTTTGGCTCATTCTCCGCTCCTAACCCCCTTGCTCAGTCTCTGCACCTCTTCTTTCAGGATTTACTTACCAATTAAACTGGCTTTGGTGAGGAGTCTCTGTTCTTGCAGATGTGCTGCCTCCCCGAAGCTCAGAGTAAAGAGATTTATGCCTTTTTTGCTACTCAGCCATGGAAAGGGGCTTGTCCCGTGCTGTTCTGAAGAAGCAGGCCAAGCTTCTGTGTGCACCTCTTTTAGTTCAGCTCTTACAAACTCATTGAGTGAGCAGCATAAGCGGGGCAGTGCTCAGCTAGGTGCTGCCATAACAGGACATTCCCCTTCTAGGTAAACAGCTTGATGCACTCAAGTGATTGTATTTTCCTTTTTTTTTTTTTTCCCAGGGACGAGGAACTAAAGACAGAGATAAAGGCACTTGAGAAACAGCTGCAAGATGTCAAGAAAGAAACTGAAACAGAACTTCAGGTGAGATCAGTTAACATTGGGCATCATGCCGGGGGGAAGCCTGTTAGCAAGGTCACCTCTGCTGCCAGGAGCTAGCGCTTGGATAAGAGGATGTGTGGCATATAGAATGATCCATCATTCAGGAATATAGAAGCAGAATAATAGCAATAAAGAGTTGTATTCTGAGTACGCCTGCTAATGACTTTAAGAGCAGTGTCCAATGGTTTTCAAATGGGAGCTCAAAATGCTCATAATCATGGGAGAACATCGTCAAATTAGAATATCCCAAAACCACTGCTGGGAGCGGCAAAGCACAGGTATCTGCAATCAGTAAGGAAGAGGTTATCTGCAGATAGCAGTAGCTAAGGTTCTGTTGTTCTTAACTCATACTTAACTCGTGCAGACGTGAGACCTGGCACAGAAGAAAACGTGATGATGAGGGAGTGAGAAAGAAATAAAGCCGGCATAGGGACATGTCATTTTTCTACCTACGATTTTGTCTGGGGAAAACTTCATTATTTTATTTTTCTAGGTTTCCAGATATTAGAAAATCCCATACACAGGAGTCCTATACAAGGGCAGATCAGTATTAGTGCACATACACTGTCAACCTGATCTTTCTGGAAAGCTTCAGCCCTTCTGTCTGCAACACGTAAATGGTGTGTGTGTGTGTGCACAGGGAATCTGGGGCATTCCGGACGTGTCAGACTTGCTGCACAAGTGCAGATCGATTGAATGCAGCACATCACTGGTCACTGTGGTTCACCAAACACCTCAGACCTGATGCCTACGTGTACTTGAGAGCAAAAGCACGTGCAGTTCTGTGCAGAAACGTGGAAACGCAGCCTGGCCCTGCTGAGGCAGGAGCGTGTGATAGAAAACAAGGAAAAGGCAGGAGGTTCAGAGCTATACAAGGACTGAAAGAACGAACAAGAATCTGACACTTGGTTCAGTACTGAGCACGAGGGGAGCAAGGGCATCTGAGGAAAGAATCAATATCCCTGCATTTTGTCCTTGAACGAAAGTATGGACAGTAATCAAGCCAGGATATACTTGGTTACAAAGAGGAATTTTAAGCCACTGACGCACTGGTGAAGTGCAGTTTATAGAAGATGAAGGTTTTGTGTTGGCAGCCTGGATGCATGTGCAATGGAAAGTTTAATTGTAAATACAGAATGGTTGTAAGAACATGAAGGATCTACTGGCGCTGGTAGTGTATGCAGCTGTCTGTAACTGACGGAACACCAGAAGCCCAGGGGAGATATTAGTAAAAGCAGAGAAGAAAGCAGGAATGTACAAGATGGGAAAATTCATTCAGGTCAGTACTCATCTACTAGTGGAGACCCTGCAAATGCATAACATACACTGGGAAGTATAACGAGATGAAAGGAACACTGGAAAAAAACTGTAGCCATAACAGAGAGGAGAAAGGAGTCATCAAAGGAAATGGAAAGTTAGCAAGTTAGGAGACAAACCGAGAACTAAAAGAGAAATAAAGGATGAACTTTCCCTACATATTTGAAGAGAACATCTAAAGGACGCAGAGGTCAGAGCCAGGTCTGAAAAGGGGAGCTGTATACCTCAGTATCTACTTACTGCCACTGGAAGTGGTGTGGGAGCCTATTTCCAGGCCCTGTGAGACAAGCCCAAAGTCCCTTGACATCTGTGTGGCAGCTAAATCAGCTGGATAGCTTGTCAGGGTCAGAAACTGTGTGTTGTCCGTTTGCTTCTGCACATCGTGCCTTCTCAGTCAGGCTCTCCTGGCTCCTGTTCTCCCACTCCCCCAGACAGTGACCGTGCTGAGACCGTTCTGACCGTGCCGTGCTCCTCAAACCTCAGTGTCTGTGCACACAGGACCTCTACCCAGTTCTGGTTCAATGGGATGGGTGTGCAGGGGCTGGAACCGTCCCGTCTGGCACCAGCAGCAGCGTCCTGGCCCTGTGCACCCAGGCTGGGCACTGCCCTGTGTCCTCCTGCGCAGCTCCTGTGCTGGGAGGCAGCTCTTCTCTATGTTCTTTCAGAACCTGCTGCTAATGAGGTTATTGCTTTTTGCCTCATCAAGTGGGATCTGCGCCCATCTGGGATTTTCTTTTTATGTTTCCAGCTTAAAAGTAATTTTCTGGGCTCCCTTATAGCTTCAGCTTTGATAACAAATCAAAGACAATGCTACTTTCAAGTAGTGCTTTCCTCCTGTGCCAAAATTAATGGTGTCTCACTGTGTCTCCCAAGGGAGAATAATTTCTATTTACTTCATATGGGATTTACCCATAGGCAGTTTTACAGACACTTGCGTGATTTGTCACCTTGCCAACTAATTAAAAACAAAAATATAGCTTGCTGATTTTGGAGTACTTTGAACAGTAATAATGCAAAGACCTGCAGACAAAGCCCTACAAGGTTGTCTCCAGTCTAGTGGATGAGAAAACAAAACCGAGCAAATCTAATCATGGAACCAGAAAAACATGGTCTTTGCTTCACGCATGTTGCCTGTATGTTTGTATTTTCAGCCTTCCTAGCTCTTAATGAGATGTTAACTAATGCTGTATTATCCTGCTCAGCAGGATAATGGCACACAAATCAAATGCTAAATGTTCTTATTTATTTTGTTTTCTTTCCTCTTGGAAAGCACTAATGTCTCTAAAGGAGCTGAAACGAACAGTCTGGTTTTGTTCTTCCCCTCCGTGCAGGAGCATCTCCCGTAGCTCTGGTTTGGCTGCAGTTCTGTTTGCTGCTGCAGCGTTCGTTCTCCAGCCTGTATAGAAATACTTTCCAGGGCAAGTGACAGCAGTGTGCACAGATTTTGAAACAAGTTAATATCATATAGGTTTATATAGTTTATATATATAGTTTATATAGTTTAACATAAAAATCTCATGTAAACGTTAGAATTCCTGCATTACTATTCACCCAGAGACTTCTTACATCCTGTAGGTTTTGTGCTATACTCACGCCATAGATGCGTCCAAATTATGGTATAATTTTATAGCAAGCAGTAATATTGCAGGCTATGTACCAGACAGAAAACCAAAGTGTTGCACCGTGGTACCCATGAAAACAGTTCTACCACTTTTATTCTCTGTGGGCTCTTGTAACCCGCTCAGTTCCGCTGTCAGCGTTTCACTTGGCAGGGTTTTAGCAGCGCTACTGAAATCCATCACGCTTCTTCCCTTCTCCCCTCCCAGTTGCATCACTCAGTTGTTCTGGGGGAATGTTTTACACACATACACCCCCACACGGGCGCACGTTTACACCGGAGAAACGCACCAGGCGATCAGGGTAGGAGGCACAAGGTTTGTGGCGGTCCTGAGCTCCTGGGCGTGCGGGTCTCAGCGGCAGGTGTGCAGATCTAAGCGTATCTTCGGGCTTTGCAAGCTGAGGTATTGCAGCCGCCAGCGGAAAGACTCGAGCTCATATGCACGGGGCGCGAAAGCAGCAGGGGGTTCATCCCACGGCTGCAGGAATTCCTCACACGGTTTACTCCCGTTTGCTATTTTTGTAACCAGCTGTATTTTAAGCGACTGTAAACACCAATCGCTGTGGAGGAGCTGAGAGATCTAGGTGGCGCTTGCAAGAGAGATAAATCAAGGTAAATGAAAACACGGGAGCGCGCGTACCCTCTCCAGCTAAGTGCAGCTGCTTTTGAAGCCAAACAGCGTCTGTGGGGCAGATTCCTCTGGGTAACAGCAGACAGGACTCTGAGCTGATGTCTGCGAGCAGAGAGATCAGAGAAAATCAGCTTGTTTACCTGCTTGTGAAGCAGGCTGGCTCTGTTTCCTGGGGTTTGATCTTGGTCTCTGCTAGTTTCGTGATGGTTTTGGACACATGAGGTATGATTTTGCAACTTTGGTTTGGCAGATTCGATGCTAAAGCCATCCCAGATAAGCAGCCCAGAGGTTTACTGCATTAACTATGAAAACACACGGTGTCCTGGCTGGGACCTTTGCTGTGATAAACCAGATTGAACAGGGAAATGGTGGGGTCACCATCCCTGGAGGGGTATAAAAGACGTATAGATGAGGCTCTTAGGGACCTGGGTTAGTGCCAGAGTTAGGTTATGGCTAGACTTGATAAACTTTAGGGTCTCTTCCAACCAAAATGCTTCTATGATTCTATGAAATTTTAACTCATTTTCCCAGTGCCTGCCTATGAAGTTTGGCAAACAGCGTATTCCACAGATGGTGCCTATGGGTTGTGGGCATCTACAGCTGCATTTACAGCCTGCAGCCCCACGTGTGCCCCATTTCTGCAGTGCCAGGCTGCAGTAGCTGCCACACGCCTGCAGCCAACTTTCCCTCTCCAAGCGAACTCATTGCTATAAACCACCCGCGGGGTTTTGCATTTCACTTCCCGTCTGCTTTGGATTGTGTAACCAAGCCCCCAGACTCCCCACCTCTAATGGAGATGTTTTACAACGCCACACACCAAATCCAAACCACAAACATGCCCCACAACAAAGAAAACGAAGAGAACAGATGGGCCCCCATCCCAGCTGAGGCCTGGGGGGGCTGGAATCAAAAGCACTTTTTCCTCTGCTTTGCTGAAATACGAAATGAAAAAAGAAAATAACTTGATGAAGCGTTCGTGCCCTGCCCCACCTCTCTGAGGACTCTGTAACCTGGGCTGAACCCGTCCCTTCTGAGCTGTTTGCGGATCCTTTGCAGGCCGCAGCAGCGCACCGACAGCAGCAGCGCTTGGCTTCGTGGATCCTCAGCACCACAAAAAAACGCGGGTGTTTTTCATTAGCATCTCCCCTGCCTCTCTGCCAGCCCCTCAATTCAGATGCGATTCCACCCCGATACAGGAAGACAAAATAAAGTGGCACAGTCACCTCCCGTGTCAATAAAGGCCATTACCAGAAACCTCAACAGGGCATGAATAGGTCGTGTCTGTAGCTGTCCGCACTCATATGATGATGTGGCCGTAAAATAGCATCTGATGTTGGAAACCTTCAAAAAAATGCAAACGCGTGACTTTTAAACCCACAAAACAGCATCAGCCAAGGCCCCGAATTGTCTTGAGCCTTATAAATATACTTCACTCTTCCTAACTATCTCCGACAAGGGGTGCAGAGGGAAGGATTTTCCTTCTAACTGCTCCAAACTCTTCTTTAAAGGAGACCTTTTCCAAATGAGTCATGCTACATAGGCTTTTAAACACAGCGCTATTGAGCTGGCTTCTTCCTCTGGCATTTTTCCATGTTCAGACAGCTACGGAATGCGAGGGTGCTTCAGAGACAAGAGGCGTGGGCTTCAAAACATTTAAACGCCTGCGCTTTGGTATTTCATTTCAGCTGCAAGGTTTGGCTGATGAATGTCAAACCCGTCACAGCGTGGCAGGAAAGCAAAGAAAAAGGCTGTAATGGAGCAGTCGGGCGCCAAACCAGAGGCGTTAAGATTGATCGTGCGTAATTGCACAGGAGACTTTGACGACCTTTTTAACTCTTAATAAAAAAGCCTAGAGTTTTTCATTTTGCAGGTGGTTCTCCCAAGTTCCAACCCCATATTAATTAACTTTTACCTCTTGCTCAAAGAAATGCGTTAAAAAGGAGTAAGCGAAACAACAATCCCAAATCAAGCAAATGCACTTTGCTTCCTGAGCACGCTCCGAAAGCCAGACAAACGGGGCAGGTTGGCTCAGGATTCCTGCTCATGGGGCGGCTCCTGGGACAGAATTCCCCCAGGAAAGCTGAGCTCCCCTGCAGAACACGGCACGGGGAGAGGCTGGGAGCTCAGAACCAGCTTTTCCTCGGCACTCGTACCTGCCTTAGGTCTATGCTTTTATAGCAAAGCGGGCACCGCCTACCTGGCAAGATTTCAAGAAAGAACTGCTTAAACATACGAATGAGACCAGGTTAGATTTTCACCTGTTCCTAAGGTTGTGTTTGCACAGTTGCTGCATAACTAGAAAAAAGATGAATCCAAGGAACAGAGTATACTTTAGGAAAACAAACTTTGACTTCTGCGGGGCTGAGGCATTATCCTCCTCTTAACAGATGCTCACTCACTGCCTAATCCCAGAGGTTAGTAAAGCCTAACTTTAAGCGGTTAAAATTATTCGGCTTCTTTCATGCTTACAATAAACATGACTGAATCCATTCCTGGACCAGAGAGCAGAAGGCCTGGCTGCTTGTCCTACTCTGTTCATCACTCCAGCTCCCCAGAGGTGATCACTCCTTGCTGATGGGTTTATTGCCTTCCATATGGGTTACAAATCAAACTTCTATTTGAAGTAGAGGCTGAAATGGGGCAACATCCAGCAAAAGTGTGAAGCCTGTAGCCTTGTCTCTTCTGAGTTTATCAGGGAATGGAGAGATTAAGAAACAGTGAGCTGACTTCAGTCTCCAGGCTTGCTCTTGTGCTTCTGCCTCCTCCACTAGAACCGAGATGATACGATTCTCTGCCTCAAGGACCAGCTCCGAGAAATGAAGGCCAAAACAAACATGGAGATCTGCTACATGAAGAAAAGCACAGACCTCCAGGTCCACCAAACCCAGAAAAAGTGCAGCAATGCAGAGAAAGTACTGGAGAATAAAATTCAGGTAAGCCCATCCCCATGGTCCCTGCTGGAAGGCATCTTCAGCTACTAAGGGAAGAGTCCTCCCTCTCTCCCCAGATGCCCTTTCTGTTCTCCATCACAGTCACAACACAACTGTTTGAAACTCATCCAGGTTAGAAATCTTTCTCTCTTCCATATGGTCCTGGAAACACCAACAGCATGGACGGCAGGGCTGCAGGAGATGGCTGGAGGCAGGGACTGCTTAAGCTGACACCTTGGTCAGAGAAACGTGTTCATATCTATATCCAAAGGGTGCAGCTACAAGGCCCCTTAGCAACATAAGCAGCCCGAGCTCCCAGCGTTGCCCGCAGCACATTATGCTGATAGAGCTGTTCATGTGGCCATAAGGGGAACTGGACCAGAAAACTCTTTTGGTTTTGCAAGCTTTCTTTTTGACTGATCAAGGTCTGATCTAGTTGTCCCTTTCTCATGGATGGCCCAGCGGCAAGGACCGTCTCAGTAAATGTTGCCATCGGGATGCCTGTAGACTACCCAGAGAGCTCCTGCACGACCCGGCTCCCAGCAGCACGTGTGTGCACATCTGTGCACATCTGCACTAACGTTGTCTGTCGTGTTTTCTGTCTGCGCTGATCGCAGGAGCTGAAGAACAAAATCGACAAGGAGATTCGAGTCCACGTGGAGATCGAACATTTCCTCAGGCAACGCTATCAGGTACGTGCGACTTGCTGCTAATGCTTAAGATAGCAACTGATAAACATTATTTCACCAATTAGTGTCTAAAGAAAACCAGTCACTGCTCCATCATACTTACCAGGCTTAGAACGGCTGCTGTTTGAATTACTATTAACCCTCAAGTCCTAATTAAGCCGTCTCTCCCAGATTTGGGATTTGCTACATTTGGATACATTTCCTTAAAATTACAGTTCATGTAATGACTGGCATTTTTTTATTCAGGTGTCACAGATTTTGCCTTTTCTTAATCCAAGGAAGAATCAGGGTTGGATAATTGCTGACTCACAATTATTGTACCCATTTTCAGCAGGAAAAAAACATTGAAGTCCTTGCGCTGTTGATCCAGAGGTTCAGGGCTTTCCCATCAACAGCAGCACCCATTACAGTGGGTAACACTGGAAAGCATCTCGCATAAACTCTTATGATTGAAAGAAAACCTGTACTACGGCAGAGTACTTAACATCACTGCCAGTGCGGGATTTAATAGAAGATAATAAGTTTTTTAAATGTAATTTGAGTGCAAAAAAGTGCTTTGTCTCGTGAGCAATTAAAGTGTCCTCCGCATCCCAAAACCTTAGTCTGATCAATGCTTCAGAGGGGACTTTCCACGTACAAGCTGCAGCCTGTTTGACCTCTACCAGAGGCAAAAAGCCCCTCTGTACTCAGCAGCTGGTGGCTTCGCAGGGGCCCACAGAGGAGAGGACGACCATGTCCCCCTTCTCCCTTGTGTGTCCGGCCGTGACGCCGTAATGAGATTGATGCTTTTCCTCAGATTATTTTTCCACTCAAGCAATCCCGGTTGTTGCTATGGAGAAGCTACTGGTGAATGGGAGGAAGTCATCTGGGTGACACAGCAACACCTGCCCTCCTATTCACAGCGAGACAAAGCCAAGTTCACAACCTGGAGCAGCGTGAAGTGCTGTCCCCTGGGACTTTAGTCCTGGTGCACGGAGTTTAATCCAGACAGCAGGAGTCAGGCAGAGGAGAAAAGCTTCCTCACTCTCAAATTCTGTTTCTTAGACCCCACTCCCTCTGTCTACACACGAAGAACGGTTTCTGGTTGTCATTTACACCAGGATTGACCGCGCACAAAACCAACCCCCAGTGCTTCTCTGTTCTTCACACACCTCCAAAAGCCCAACCCAGCCTCTCCCTCATCCCCATCCAGTGCTGTGGTTTCCATGGGGAAGCCCCAGCGAGGGGTCTGCAGCCCACCAGTGATTTATCACTAGTCCTTGGGCTTTGATCCTCTCAAGGTTTAGACCAGGAGGAAACGCTGACCATGCAAAATTTACCACCATCCTGAAGTGGGGCCTGATACCAGTAGCAAACCTTTCCCCTGTGCACTCTCCGTACCACACTGAGCACCACTCTGTCCCCGTGCAGAAGGTGGAAGAGAAGCTGGAGCACTGGGTGGACAAGTACGAAAATGACATGGACGCTAAAGATGAAGAACTGAATGCCCTGAACGCTGCAAAGGCGAACAACTTGGAAGAGCTGAAGAGCCTTGCCAAGGAGGTGAGACAGCAGCAGCATCGCAGTGCTCAGCCGCGCAAAACCGCATCCCGGCGTTTTCCTGCCCTCCTTCAGATAAGGAATCAGAACCATGGGGAAAAAAAAATCATCAGTAATCTAGAGGTGTAGGGTGGGATTATGAGGACTGGTCCTGGGAAGGCAGGGACCAAATAGTCATTTTCTATTTGCCACCTGTGACATCAAGGAAGGATGATGAAATTTCCCCTACAGCTATTTTCAAATACCAGCAAGTAATCAGCGAGCTATTGACAGCATTTGTGAGGGGCAAAGGCACTGTCCCACCCATCAATATGCCTCACCTTAGTTTGTTGCTTTAGTCTGAACGAATTTCCTCCTTCTAACATTGGGGTAAGACAGGCTGGGACTGGAAAAGGTGGCCGATTCCTTCCTGCGGACACATATTCACAGCTGCACAGTGCTCTGTCATACGGGAACTGATTCCAGTTAAAACCATCCCTGTCCCACACTGGTTTCTCGGTTAATGGTCAGGCTCTGATCACAGGCTCAGCGGAGCAGGCAGCGCAGGGTGGAGAGAAGCGCCTAGGAAAAGGAGCGTTTTAAAACCAGAAAGAATTAACTTGTAATTATTCCTTACCGTCCCTGGGTCTGAGATGGTGGGACTGAGATGATTCCCTGCTTGCGGGCTCATTTTTCACTCCGTACGCCATCATCTCAGTGTCCCCAGTGTGTCTATACATCATCTGCTGCCTCGCCTGGGGGAGCACGGGCCCTTCCTACCACCATCTGTTGCCTGAGACGCCATCAGACAGCGCAGATCAGAGGGTTAATTACACCCAGCCCGTGAGAGGTTTCACTTTGGCAGCAGCTCTCGGTGCCTTAGGACTGAGAGTGGTAATGAGCAACATTTGCCATCTGGATTCAGGAAAGATCAAGTAAAGGAGGTGGGGGAGGAAGGTCCACGCTGACACGTTACCCTTGAGAGCTTCTGGGTGCACGGGGGGGACCCACAGGCCAGAGCAGCCCCGGCTGGGCTGTGAAAAGCAGGTAGGCAAGGATGGGAGCAGTGAGCAGCTGGAGAAGACTCTGCACCAGGGTGCAGGTGACCCTGCCAAGCTGCTGGGCGCTGTGATCCTCGAGGGCTGGCCCTGCAGTTCAGGGGATGTGTTTTTCACGCGGCTGCTGCCGCTCCTGTGCTATCTTGCAGTGCCAGGTGATTGAGAACACCATCATCAGCGACCGGGCAGAAAAGGACGCGAAGAGAAGACAAGTAGAGCGGGACGCCCTGGAGCTGAAGAGCGCCCTGAAGGTAAAGGGCAGCAAAGCCGAGGCAGAGCTGCTCCATCATTGTTCGGGCAGAAAACGGCCCAAGAAATGTGGCTGGTGTGGGGTGGCACGAGCAAAGGACGAAGCCTGTGCCTCTCTTGTGGGCAGGCACGACGCCAGCACGAGCTGCGGGTTGAGAAGGGGGCGGATGGGGAGCAGGCAGTCTCCTCGGGTGACGTGGGGCCGTGCTCATCACAGCAGCCCCATGGCGTGGGGGATCCAGGCAGGGTCACAGGGCGGTTCTACTCCTTGTCTCCTTGCCACCAGCCACAGGTGCCCACCCAGCAGACGTGGAGACCTTCAGTGCAACCAGCACGGCCCAACTGCTGCTGCGCGGGCCAGGGGCTCCCTCCTGCAGCTGGGGAGAGCAGGAGATGCTGTGGCCATTGAGCTGCACCACGTACCCCGGGAAGCGATTTCCCCTAAGACCCTCCTCTCTCTCTCCCTCTTGCAGGTGCAGTCCTGGTGGAGAGGTACAATGGTCCGCAGATACCTTGGCCCCTACCAGGCCCTCGCGAAGCTGCGTCAGCAACAGCTACCAAGTGAGAAAGGGAAGGGAAAATCTGGAGCAAAGAAAAAGGCCCGATAAGAAAGCTGGCTGCAGATCTGCTCCAGGGCTGTTGCTGGGCAGGGCACTGCAGTCTGTCTGTCTGACAGGACAAAATAAACCGTGTAACAGAGCTGGGGCTGTTCTGGAGAACACAGTTCATTACAGACACAGTTAAGGTGAAGCTGCAGTAACTCTTGAAGCTGCCCTTGCACAGCAAGAGACAGAGTTTCCCCCAGCAGAAAGGGGATTTCGATCAAAGTAGTGAGAAACGTTATATCCCCCAGAGTGCTTTATGGAAACAAACACAACAGCTAGCAGGTAATTCTGTTAGCAGCCTGGTGACTCACCTGCATGGGATGCTCTGCACCGAGGGCCTCCTCTGCAGACCCCCAGGCACTGGCCATGGCCATTGCTCTGGTGTTCGCTGTGGCTCGGAGCGAGGCCGGGTCACCCACACCTGGGCTCGAGCAGCACCGGTTCTGCAAACTGCTGACGGTTTGCAGTGTGAACACAAGGGCAGGCAAAGCTCGCACGCTTCCATTCCCACAGTCCTGCAAAATGTCAGCGCACAGGCAGCACACATAGCTCTGCATGCCTTCCGACCGAGGGGAGCAGCAGTGGAAAAAGCGAGCCGGCCGTGCTGACAGCGCGGCTGCCCCGGCCGGACCCGCCGCCCCGGCCACCGTCTGCGCAGAGAGATGAGGTGCAGGCAGGGAGAGAAGCTGCTGGGGGGCAGCATGCTGGTTTTTTAACCAGGAGGGGAGCCCCCTGTCCTGACAGCACCGTCAGTCACGCGTCGGTCTGTGCACAAAGCAAAACGAGCCCTGCGGTTGAGCCGGCTGGTTTCCAACGCTCCCACGCAGGAGAGCGAGCTTGAGCCACGCAAAGTCTGCAGGGCTCTTTGTGACCAGCTCCATCCAAACATCCTCGTGTCCCAGCTGAAATGTGCCAAAAGCTCTAAAGTTGAAGCGAGATGACTGAAATCTCGAGCAGAAAGCCTTTGGCTCAGAGCTCCCTCTGAACTGTCAGGCAGAGCCGATTGTCAAGGGAGCACTTAAATTTCAGACACTCCAGACAGGCTTGCGTTAGAACTGTCGGTATTACCCTGGAGCACCGCCGCTTACTGGAAATCAGAACAAGCTCCCACTCCAGCACTGGTACCAACACTGAACACATTCGCTCGCTTTCCATGGGCCCCCCATAGTGATAAGAAGGGGATGGCCCCAGCCCGACGCTGAGCCAGGACTGCGCTCACAGCCCACGGCCACACCGCGGATCCAGCAAACACCGGAGTTCTGTTCCCAGTTTTAACTCCTCTTCTTCACGTGCCGCTGACTTGGCACGTTTCATTTAGGACTGGTATTTTCCACATGTGGTGGGTGCTAGCAGGTGACCTGTTTGGGTGGAAGGACTGAAGTTTGATCGTAAACTCTTCAGACGCTTTGAGCTAAGGAAAAAAACAGGACAGAATGGACGGGCAGGAGATCTCCATGTTTATACCAAAGTTGCGGCAAACGTTAGTAATACAACCAAAGAGCTGACATCTGAAAGATGGCTTGGCTGGGCCTTGCTTGCTTTTCAAGGAGAGAATAAAATTTAACTCTGAAAACCAAACAACCACCACCCTCAAAACAACCCAACGGTAGAACAGGGTTTGCTGTTGCAGCAAGGTGCGGGGTGTAAGTTTTGCAGATCAAACCCAAGATGGGGTAAAACCAAGACAAGAAGGGTGAGAAGCACCAGCCCTGGCAGGTGCCTTTTAGTTTGGTAAGGGAAATAAAAGGAAAGGGGGGTGAGGAGGAAGGAGCAAAGGATTCTGTATAATATCGCTGCATCTCAGTGTCTGGGGAAGGTTAAAAGTATCCCCAAGTTTCTGATGTGGCTGCAAAATGTGCGTAAAAATGCTGGAATTTTTCTATCCTGGTAAACTATGAAAACTGGAGAAACAAACCAGGTCCACTAACTGCCAGCTGTGATGATGGGGAGGGGAATAAACACAAGACACAGAGGATGTGACATCCATTGATGCAACAGAAAAGCAGCAGGAAGAACTCTGTGATTCATACAAGCTTTAAAACTTTATTTCAAATTACCCATGGTTTCCTTTTATATTATCGATGTGCTAGGAGTTCACACTACTGGCAGAATACAGGCAATTTAAAATAAAGTATACAATAATATCCAGACACATTTATATGTAACAGACTTAGAAATTATGGAATGTATTTACAGACATACAGCATGGGATGAAGCTTTTAAATCCTTTACTCTATTAATTACACGTTTACACTGTTTTCAGAAATAACAAAATTAGATCGCTTTGTAAAACATCACAATATCTACACAAAAGAACCTTTTAGATGTCCAAACTCCCCTTAAAAGCCCTCTGTTTCTAAAACACTTTTTTCAAAGAACCGTGTATAGTCATAAAAGGATAAAAATACCATTTGCCATCGCGTCGCTGCCAAGAGCAGCAGAGGTGTTCTCGGCGCTGCAAGAAGTCGTCTCCGATTTATTTTAAGCAGGTTGCCTCCCCCTTCACAAGGGGGAAGACCCAAACTCGGCAGCTTTGCCCCCAAAATGCCGCTGGGCTGCTCGAGCGTGTGACGCTGCGGAGCCCACGGGGGCTTTGGAAGGACAGTGACAGTGACACCACGGAGCCAGCCAGCACCGCACAGGTGGGTTCCTCCCACATCCTCCAACGCAAACGCCTCAGAGAGGAAAGGCAATCGCCTCTTTGCTTCAACACGCAAAACAGAATTTCATACACGCTTTCTTTAAAATATTCTTTTCATGGGACACAACAAAAATTGCACATAAATACACCGAAAAATCCCAACCCATTTTGCAAAAGGGAACTGAAGTTGGTTTTGGTTCATACGTTAAATAAACCGTGTGATAAAACTTTAGGTTTGGATTTTTGGCCTAAGCTTCTGGTCAAGACGTAGGGTTTGCCAGCGTGAAAACACAGGATGATAAAGGTCCAGCTAATGTGACCGCGGACACTGAAACTGCCAGAGTGAACCCTCGCTCAGAAGAACAGGAGTGATGCTGGGGACAGGGGGACATGTCACCTGCCCGGCCATGGCCATCGCTCCCCACCTGCGGACCCAGTCATCAGGCACAATAGGAAAAGGCCATTTCCTGCAGTTCAGGCTCAAATCCCCACCCTATTATCTCCTAAAAACTATATTAACGAAACGTCAAACTTGCACCAACCCAAATACTGTTAGTTTTCGTTTTTGCTAAGTGCTGGAAGCTGGACTGGAGCAAACACCACACCCTCACCATTCCACAAAAGGAATGGCTTTCTTACATCAGGAATATTTAAACAGTCCGTGAAGGGTGTGCTATTCAATAGCGAACATGCCCCTGTAACGATACAAGTGACCTCATGCTGAAAGCTCAGATGAAGTCAGCGCCCCCCTCTTTCAAATTATGTGCAGCGACAAACGCACAGGAAACATTTGTGGTTTGTACCGTTTCCTTGCGAGCGGCAGCATCTTCCACTCGGCAAACTGCAGCAGAGACTTCACACGCTTTCATGGAACCCAACTTGCAAGCGAAATTAAGTGAAACACAAGGCCTACTTAAGGGGGAACGCACGTCTGTGTGGAGCTGATCTCTTCCTCTGGGTTTTGCAAGTTAGTGGCATTTTCATTCCTTGCAGGGCTCGGCACTTCCCCAGTGGGAAAACGTTTCTCTTTTCAGCTGTGCGGTTTTAAATACCCTCCAGGTGATCTTCTCCGCTTGGAACATGATCAGCCAGCGGCAATAAGAAACGACTGGAATAATTACGTGAAATAAGGGATTCAACAGTCACCACGATGGGCCTTGGAAGAAATAAATGCAGCAAAACGGGGCAGAAACAAAACCGCAAATCAAAAGGGGGAAAATGCGGCTATGACCAGTCCTCGCCAGCGTTCCCATAACAGGTTTACTTCTGCAAAAATGCCTTTTAGCTAACCTGCTCCCATTTCTTCCCCTTCCTTTATCCCCGTGAAATCCTCTTGGTATGGAACACCTCCGATGCCCGAAGTTGGTCTCAGGCCCCGTGCCCCATGTATTAGTAGCATAATGTTGTGGGATGCTTTAAATTGGGCAAAACCTAACAAAGGAACTCCATGGGTGCAGAAATGCATTTTGCAAAGTCTTTTTAGGGAGGAAAAAACTAATTACTGTAATTGATCTGCTAGTGAGCTCGTCCCTGTCACCAGGACCAGAGCACACGGAGCTGATCTGTGTTTTGCAGATCAACTTTCAGGCAAAATCTGCCTCTCCCGCTCCTGTATATTGAATTTCCGTTTTTACTTTAAGGAAAGAGGAAGAAAGCAATGGCAGTTCTGTAAAATCAGTGCATCTCTACATAAACTCCAATGACAAAAGGCTTTATATATTAAAGCCTTGTTAAACCCTTGTGCAACAGATCGCTGCTTTGGCAACACGCAGCCCGCCTGTGAAAATTCAGAAATCGTGTTCTCAAAACACTAAGTTTCTCAGTGGCTGGGACATTCACCACTGTCTGCACGGGATGCTTCAGCCCCTAATAAATATTATTATTTTTAATGGGTTTCTAATGATTATCATGGCAGGCCGCAATTCTTCACACCGCAGTGAAAACACATACGTGGCTCTTTATGAAACTACTGAGTCACGAAACGCATCCCTATGTGCCCAGAACGGGAGGAGGGGGGCAGGAGACCTCCCTGCACTGATGGGGGAAACATTTGCAGATAAAGACACGCTGCAACCCAACAGAAAGTGAACCCCGCAAGAAAGTTCATGTGATTAATTCAATTCAAACACTCCTGATTTAGCATCTTTTACTAAGATGTTTTTTGCAGTGAAAATAGAGTATTTTTTTCCCTTAGGAAAAAAAAATTAATCCTTTTTTTTTTTTTTTAACCCTTCAAATTTTAAGCAATGAGGACATGCCAACACAAGTTACGGTTGCATGAGGTTGGACCCTGTTATCAAACACTGCAGGTTAAGATTGTGTGTTGTTTTTTTTTTTTTTTTAATATATATAATAGAAAGAGCTGCTGTTCTTCGGAGGCAAAGAAATTCCCCCTCTTCAAACCCTGCAGGGAAAGAATGAAATTTCATTCCCCATATGCCCACTGCACCAACATGTTTGTTTTTTTTTAAATTTAAACAAACTAATTCCCCCAGGAATTGCTTTCCAAACTCTACACCCAAGTTTTCAGTCTACAAAGCCAGTTTCTACAGCCGGCTCCAACAACCGGCTGCTGGAACTCTCTGCCCCCTTCCCAGCAAACTCTATTTTTAATGAGGGGCCAAAATATCGATAATAAAAATGTTACTGGAAACTGTGGCGATCTCCAAAAAAAATGGAGAAATGAAGTAAAACATTCCTGTCAGGAATCACGGAAACTCATTTCCTTAGAACAGAGCTCTGTGTGTTTGGATGCACTGCATGGGCAGTAAAGTCTTCACGTCCTTCTGCTTAGCCAAGGTAACCCAAAAGGTCCCGGAGGTCTTTACACAGCAGACAAGTGGTGAAGTTGCTGCTGCTTTGGGGGTGCCAGCTCCAGGAGCGCCTGGACAGTCACAGCTACCTGTGTCAAACCCTTCTCTTCTAAAATATGGAGAGGCAAACATAATTGCTCCTGAATGGGGAACAAAACAAAGACAAAAACAAAATGGATGAAAAACACTCAACTGAAAAAAAAAAAAAAAAATTAAGCAAAAGGTGACTGAAATATGAAATGTTATGGACAGCTAGCACACACACACACAGGTACCAAATGGAATTCCTTAATGTGACTTAAGAACCATGAACGTGACTTCTTAAAGGAGGAGGCCCCGGGGTGATCATTGTGTTTATTTATTATAAAATCATACAAATAAGAATTTAAACAGGGATTGTGGGAGACACAGGGAACAGTACATTGTCCTCTACCTCTGCCCACGCTGAAATGGCAGCAGTTTATGAAACCAAAAGTAGATGAGCTTAAGGGCGGGGGGAAAGCTTTGCTTCAATGTCATGAACCTGCTACAACATGGAGTAGGGAAGGACACACGGCCTCCTTTCCAAAACACAATTGCTTTCTTGGGGGAATCCTCGTGTAACAAGCCTGTTCAGCTATCAACCATGAGGAAAAACCTGTCCTAAAGCAGAGAAGGAAACACTGGTGTGTGCTACGGAAACACTGTGCAATGGGTCTAAGAGAAAACGTCATGCTTAAAAGCGATTCTTATCTCAGGAGCCACACTGCCCGTCCCAAGTCCTCCTGTCTGTCTGTAGGTGCTGATCTCTGTCATTACAAAAATTCATTGGAAGGCACAAAAAAGTAAAAAGCACAAGTTGCTTTATGAAAGGAAAAAAAAGAAAGACTTGTTTCTATGTATGAAATGAAATATGAAATATCTATGAAATAACCCTGATCATAAATGTAGAAAATGCCACTTCCTCCTGGTCAAGGCAATGAGAAATCAACAGCGTATTATAGGCAAATATCCATCTTATGTTATGTGTGAGCCACTACCACTGATTCGTCTTCCAGAAGTACACCCGCTTAGCAGGTTACCTCCAAAATCACTCCAGGGAATAAGAGTAATACGCAAAATGCAAAAAGAGGTTTCAAAGTGTTTATTAATAATTGTGCTATTCTCAGTCTAAGACGGATTTAAAGCCTCATCCTACATAAGTCCTTGGCACATCCTGGCCGTCCTCACCCCACAACACTCAGGATACATGTCCGACAGTTCTCTGTATTTGTAGAATAAACAAAGTCTGTCCTTCCTATAGAGCTACAGAAATTATTTTTCACGTATTATTTCCACAGCAACCTGCCCTTCTCCGTTCTTTGAACCTTTACTGATTTTTGATGCTAAAGAAGTATCTCAGCATAAACAGTGGCAGCCAACACTCTTCCCACAAGGCTCAGAGCAAACAAATGAACCCAGCCTGGAATTCTCACAGTAAGCCATATGATCAGGTTGAAATACATTTTTCTTCCAGCAAATCTATGTTATTTTGAAAAAACTGTGCTTTTTGAGAAAACACTTGTAAACTTGAGCAAATAGGCCTTATCTTTTTTTCTTATGTATGCAAAGAGATAAGGGGAAAAGCTTTGGAATGACTCCATACCACAGACAGTCATGACAAACTAAATTTAAAAACTGGAAGGCACTGTTAGTGTAAAACCCCTTGCAGCTTTTATCACAGTGTTCATTAGAAGAAGTTAAGAAACATCGGAACCGAATTCATTTTAGTTCATACCAGTAAGCAGTGCAAAAATAGCTTATTTAAAAATAAAACAATCTCCCCCTGTCAAAGGTCCCTTCTTTCCTCGAAAATGTTTTGCTTGGACAGAACACTTTTATTTGGAAAAAGGGCACCAACCCCTCTACTTGCTCCTTTGTTAAATACTCACGTTCTGTTACAAAGAGCTTGTGAGATCCGCGGACACATAACACATTTTTACTGGTAGCGACCACAGTTGCAACTAAACTCCTGTGTATCTTAAACTGTGCTTCAGAGTTGTCGCCAGGTTAACACCGGAATTCTAACACCACTTAAAACTGGGCTTACAAGCCGTTTACTGTATTTTTCATATACAACAAGAAATTTATTGAAAACACATTTGGAACAGCTATTTTACTTAACACTTACCTGTCAGGGGGCTCTGAGCAGAGCTCCCTGAATTCACCTACACTCTGAGGAGACATGGTCACATCGCACGGGGAGCGCCCTGAATTTCCGAGGTGTCCCTGAGACATTAAAGCATTAAAGCACCAGGATGCTCTTCCTGGGGAGGGAAAAGCTGGGAAGCTTTACGGAAGACTACCTGAGTTTTGTAAAACACCGCAGAGCCGTCGTGCAGCCGGGACTTACATTTCTGCAGCTGCGTGTTACAAAGGTTTCTAAAAAAATGACAGGGTAAAAGGAAGAAGGGAATAAGCGTGGCACCCACAATCAAGTGGCAACCCAAGGAGTTTTTGTTAAGTTTTATCCAGAGCACAGTAAAATGCTACGATGTTCTGTGGCATCTGGTAGAATCTTAAAGATTTTTTTTTCCTTCTGTGCTAGAAACTTCTCTCAAAGCTGCTGTAGAGCTCAATTTATTTGAAAATTTCCTGCTTGAGCTGTTGTGAAGTGTAAGTAGCTCTGCATTCACTGACAGGTATTTTTGGCTCGAAGTAATACATCAGAGCTTACATATCTGAGAAATCAAATGCTGTCAGCAGCAGGATAAGGGACTAGGGGTAAGAAAAAAAGAAACAACTACCAGTTACAAAGTCTTATGCACAAATCTTACCAGACCATGTCTCCTAAGACTGTAAGATCTCATCAAGAACACCTCCATTGAAAAAAAAAAAACAAAACAAACTTGGCATTCTTTAACATTTTTCATCAGATAATTCTCAAGCAATTTACCCAAGTGGGTGCAATTCCCATTGTAGAGATGGGGAAACTGAGGCACAAACTGACACCGCAGTTTCCCCAGTACTACACCACTCATCAGCAGACTATAGCATGCACCCACACGTCCTGACCTCAGTCCCTTGCTCTTGCCCACGGTCAACGCCTCCTCCCTTGCAAAAGCATCATATCTGCTAAACACCATACAGCAAATACACATGTGAATTACGTCACAGATGGCTGCGTGGGGGCACCAATGTGTTCACGTATCGTACTTGTCACCTGTATCCCATCAGCGGGAAGGAAAGCACTTCATACACACAGTTTTGACAAAAACCAAAATCCCTTCCCAAGCACCGCAGTGGTGGAGGGAGGAAGCAGCACCAGTTTCCTTAGCTAGAGAAAAAAGACCCAGCGATAGAACATACAGAGCGTTAGCATTAGAGTACAGTAAAACACCACAAAGCCCCAGAGCTGAATGGAAAGGGAGACAAGACTGGATTCTTCTGAATCTGTCCCCAGGGAAAGAAGAGTCTCAACTGTTCTTTTAACGCTGAGGTTTAGCTGAAGAATGTCAGAAGGGGAACAAAGATTGTCCTGTCCAGAGTGTGTGAGCAGGAAGGGAAAACAGACAGAAAAAAAACGGTCAGTCAGTTAGCCATAGCAACATCCACGAAGCAGTCAGTCATCAGACATCTCACATATAACCTACATGTTCCAGAAGCTCAGCACACCTGGTTAATGCTCACAAAGGAATCTGCGAGACCCCCATTGCAAAGAACTCACTCAATGCAGATATTGAGCGTTCAGTGAGGTGCCTGTCACCTGTACAGCTTAAACGTGTAACAACCTTTGCTGTTAAGAACACAGCAATCTACACATGCCTTAGTGAAAACCATTTTTCTCCGGGGGAAATGAAGGCTAGAGGTTTCTGTGATGCTGCTGGCACCGAATACTCAAAGCTGAGTCCCCACATGTATCTTGGTTAATGGAAACAGTAGGAAAAGGGATTATTTATGTGTAACTGATGCTTGAACGTAGTATTGTGCAAAAGTATGTATTATTAATTAGAGTTCAAGTGTTGTGTACTATTGCCAGTGCGTATCTTTTCCCTCCCTTTCACACAGGTAACTGCTGTAAATCACTGTAATCTATATGCACGTATCAATCTGCTCAAGCATCGGTTTCTTTTGATGCAAGGGCTTTAACTAGGAAAGTGCTACAGAAGCAGCTGCTCCATCGTGGTGCCTGTACTCGGCATTTTCTAAAAGTAGCTTTCTTCTTAGAAGGTGTTTCTACATAGATCCAGACCTTCAGAAAGCCTTTCATTTTTGTAATTAGAATTTAAATGAAAGGCAATACCTTTCATTTTTGTAATTAGAATTTAAATGAAAGGAGATACCTGCAGGCATCTTTTCAAGAAAAATCTACTAGGCTGCCACACCATTCTTGCAGAGAGATATCTTACATGCATATCTCAGCAGATATGTAATGTAGACATGTGAGAGCAACTTTAGAGTTCAGGTGGGGGTATTTCAGTGAGTTTCCCCAGAGACACTCTCCTTGAACCCTTTCACATTAAAGCAAGAAATATGAGAAACACAGGAGGGTTCCGGACAGTAGGAGTAGCAGATGTAACAGACTGGCTCTGTAGGGGACAGTTTCTTGAGGGGCTTTTCTGTTTGTTTTTAAATGTGGGTCATTTCAGTGTTCTGCTCTGTACTGCAATCCCATAAAAATTAATATCTGAGGGAGGTATAAATAGAGAAGCTGGGATGGAATTGAACAGTTTTGCCCCAGACAAATTTACATCACGCAGTTCTGTTGGGAGTAAAAGCCTGAAGTTTCTTAGGGGACAAAACCAGTGCAGGATCTCAAAGCAGTAACAATGACTTACAACTCCCTACCACGTTCCAATGCAATTCACCACGGAGCCATGTGAAATTGCCAGGCAGCTCAATAAATATGCTAAAATAAATCCCAATGGCTCAAGTGCCTGCAAGTGAAGCTGTCTGAAAACACCAGAAAATACTGCTTGACTAACTCGAGCACATTGCTTTTAGAAATAGCTGGGAAGTGAGTCACTGGGTCTACTTTTCCCTTTCACAATACAAAAGAAAGAAAACAGCAGAAATGCTAATGCTCAGCAGTATAAGAAACCAAATCAACTAATGGACTAGAAGAAAAAATAAGAAAAAGACAACGTATCAAAATTATTTCTACTGAGACAGCTACTGAATAGGACAAAGTGGAAAGGACAGGACAGCATAAAACAGAGTAACTGGACTCAGATGGACTGTTTCATATGTTGCCATCTCCTAGTTTCCCACCTTTCAAGTTTCAGAAGGGGACAAGGAATACCAGAAGATAGACTGCTACCACTGGTACTTAACAAAAGAATTAGGTTCTGTGCAAACAGAGCTGCCATCAGAGAACGGCCAATAATACCGGGATTTGCTGATAAGACAGTAAAGATGTTCACATAAGAGAATTATTCTGAAGGAACATGAAAAGCTTTGGGATAAAAATAACAGATGCAAAACATAATCTGAATTTCATCCCACTTTTAAGCTGTCAAATATCTAATCTTGAGAAACTGGAATTGTTTTTATAGAAATACCTTACAATTTTAAAGACAGACTCAAACTGCATTAGCTATTATGAATTTGAGGCACAGCAGTAAGCGAATCAGACCTCTGATAAACTATATCTGACTGATTTTTGCTCTGGAAGGCAATACAAGGTAAGGCTGATCTATACTGCAAGACACAGCTTATACCTGAACCTTCTAAACATTTAATCATTTTGTTTTCATCATATCTTTCAAAGAAGGTTTTATTTTCTGAAGCATCATGAAAACGGCACCTGAAACACATGAGGGTAGTAGAAATACGTACCTGAGGCACTCCAATCCTTCTGCAAGCTTCCAAGAAATTCTCCACGTTTCGTCTGCATTTTGCCATTGTAAGTTTAGGCTGCAAAGAAGTAAAGGAGGCAGGAATAGAGTGTTCTTAACTGGCAGGATTTTAAGCTATCTTGATCTTTTATTTAAATAAAACTCTTATTAAATCTCTCTGCCAAGAACATAATGCGCTGACATAAGCTTGTCTAATTCAAAGCAGGCTCTACTGTAGTTTGCTTCTCTTTAGAAAAAACAAGTCCAAATTTCAAAGCTATTTTATGAAAAGCTAATTTATGAATGCTGGATGTTTTTTATGAAAGACAATTTTAAACCGCAATAGTTATATACAAAGTGTTATATAAAACTGGCTAACACTTTTAGTGACTCCAGTACAATAAGTAAGAAAGCAGGTTAAAGAGTAGTGCTGACTTCTTTCTCCCAAAGGATGAAGGGAATACAAAGATCACATTGTGACCGAGGAATGACATGACGCCTCTTCTGCTCCTGAAGCCGTGCGGCTAAACCCGCCTCTTCCTTGGGATTTATATGACAAAGCCATGATTTAATTCCTAACACAGAATATTCAACAGCACATCAAACCAGGCCATTGAGGAGATACCCTCCATGACGCAAGTCTTGTGAATAGCGGCCGTATGTGCAGTGTATGTCTTGTGCAGTGGGATCCTAGACACTATAGAGAGTGTTGTATTTTCCTACTATCTGTTTTCCTGAACTTCTCAGACCTTTTGAAATACCCTGTTTCAGTCTTCACGCTGAACTGTCTCTTATTCCATTAGTTTTCAAGTTAACATAGAGAGGACTTGAAAATGCTAATGTTTTCTTAGGATGTGTTAGAAATAACTTCATTTAAATGAAACAACCCCAAATATAATTTCTTTTAAAGAAGCTATAGACCTCTTTTAGACAGAACAGATGGTTATTTTTTTGTCACCTACATTCAGAGAGGAGAATGCTGAAATTAGCATTTGTCTGGATTACAGAACTTTGTTGGATGCTATTTTGGACACTTACAAAATGCTAGCATTCTTACATACTTACAACAGCAGGTGAGGGGACATGAATGCTGGGAACAGACCGGGGACGCACATGATTAGCTAAATGGCACAGAACAACCCCGTCGGTAAGAGCTGCTCCGAGATCACTGGGCAACGACACCTTCAACCGTGATTCTATATTCTGTAGAAAAATGAACACGGACACACAAAACGTTAAGAGCTGGTTTCCTCCAACTGTTTTACTCTGCAGAACATTTTATAAGAGGCAAAGTGCTTCCATTACAACTCTCTGCCCATCCTTGGGACACTTCTGAACAGCTTTCTGAGTAACACCAAGGAGGGCTGTGTGCACCACTGTGGCCCAGAGCTCACCACCATCTGAACAGTTTTCCTTGTACAGCACAGGGGACTAATACAACCACTATTAACAAATGATGGAAACTGGGATCTAAGAACAGCCTTCCTAATCCTACATATTTTCAGAGAAGGGTTCTGCCAATGGAAGGGAAAATAATTGTCTTGTGGGTTGGAGGACAACATAGTTACCAAGAGTCATGATGACATTTTTGCCTGTAAAGAAAAACTCAAACTACTTGGCATAAAGAAAGAAACGAGGTAGTTAGCATTTGTGTAAGGAAATGAATAAAATTTCAATTCAGGCTTTTAATCTTATTTCAAATGGTGTCTGAATTTCACTGAGTTGTTATGCTGTATCTAATTTTTTTTCAAGTATTAAAAAAAAATAAATATAAGCTTACTTGGGAAGCAGAATAAGAGACAGACTACATACAAAGCATCTTGATATAACAGGAGAGGCTCTGCAAACAGCACCAAATTTTGTTTTGTTTTATTTAAGATAACTTTCTCCTTTTAAGGAAAGCAGATTGTCCTTACTTTAAAATTTACAAATGTCTCTGTGCATCTGGGATGCTTATGGCTTTCAAAATCAGCTTTAACAAGTAGGAATTCTTATGTCTTGAAGGGAGTTCCTTACAAGTGTGAAGACTGATCAGGAAGAAAAAAACATGTTTATTTTAAAAGCAGATATCACTGGGCACTTGGAAGCAGGAGTCAGCACTGTATATTTTACAGAACTTAAAGCTGACTTTGTCCACCACAAAACCCAAAGTGAACACCACTGCACCCAACTGAACGAAACACTCAGACTGTATGATGCCATTTAATTTGGGTCAACCGCTCACCATATTGGTTCAGTGAAATCTGTCTACAACAAAAGGACAGATTTAGCAGGATGCACGCAATGGATTTCCTAAGATGTCCAGAAAGCACTTACCTTACGTAGCTGCTCTATGAGCTCCAGCTCCTCCTCTCGCTGTTTGGAGTTCTGTCTTGCTCTGAGGTCTGCAGAATCATTAGCGGGAGACAAGGCACGGGTAGAAGATGAAGTAACAGCTAAAAAAGTAGCACGAAAGCAAGAAAAATCAGTAAGCACGGTTTGGCTGATTGTCCTTCACCGCTGTGCTACACCTGCACACACAAGGTTGCAGAATGGACACAGCACATTCCTTTTCACAAATCTTCTTTCATTTGATTATTACTCAACCTAATGACCCACTAATCCAAATCTCTAGAACACATTCTCCTTTCTGTTTAGATTCTGTTCTTACTGTTGGCTAATAATCATTCACAAAAGGAGGAAAAGGTTTTGCCGGATGGAGTATGTTGAAACAGTTCAGTCTTTCTACAGAAATTGCAATTGTGTTACGTGCTACTGTGCAATGCAAAAATTTATCAAGCTGCCTTCATCAGTGGCCGAGAGCTTTTGTGGGATTTCCTCGGTATCTTTTTAGGTGTAAGTGCAGACCCAGAAGAACAAAATGCCACATTTCCACAAATATGACAAAAGAATATTTGACACCTCAAAATAAAAAAATTCCTTATTCACAAAGTATTTAATGTCCTATGTCTACAATTGGAACTCTAAAAGCAGTTTGATGATAACGACTTGAAGTAACAGAGCTGTGTGAAACCTAGGTAATACAGATGTTCATATAAGGCAGCAAAACTAGCTAATTTCTAAGCTATATAACCTACCTTTGTTTGCTTCATCCCTGACAGCTGCTCGGAAAAGGAAACTCTCAGGTCGCTGGGAAGGGTTTCTATAGGAAGGCGGGGCTGCATGGCCAGGATATGGAGGGGAAAGGTGGACTAAAAAAACGTGGAAAGGCACAGGAAAGGAGAGGAGGAAGAAGGAAACGGTTAAATAGGAAATGGGTTCAGCAACGTGGTAATTAAAAAGAACAAACCAAAAATTTTAATATAATAATGACAAAATAAATTACAGCCATGCATGATAAAAGCGTGGGGCAGGAAAAGGCACTTCCAAGGACACTTGCATGCAAAGCACATTCCACATACCAACTCCAACAACTGTTCTGACTGTTGCTGAGCGCCTCTGTGTGCCAAAGCCTGCGGGAAGGTCTAAACCAGCCAAACCCTACGCTCTGCCTCGCCCCGCTGGCTCTTCCCTCGTGTGTTTCTAAGGGGACCCAAATAACTGGGGAAACTCTCACACACACAGCAATGCCACATAGAGATGGGAACATTTGCTCCCTTCTCTTCGTAGTACAAATAAGCGAGCAGGCATTTTGATCTTATTTTTGAGAAATTCTTCTTCCTTTCATTGTTACCTGTCTGAGCGGTAGGTGAGCCAGCAGAGATGGTAGATCTGTCATCACTCTGTGGACGAAAAAAGCAGAAGAGTATAAATGGTCCTAATCTGGAAAAGCTGTGACTACATTTACATTTGCTGTGTTTTAAAAAAGGCTCAATCCATCTAAATTTGTTTCAGAAAACAAACAAACAAACCAACAACAAAAACAAACTGAAATGTGAAAAACCAGAGTATGTTGTTCCCCAAGTCTCATCTCTGCAGACAGTGACAAAATTCTTTTTTTTTTTTCAGAAGTGACACAACTGCTTTTCTCTGAGGAAAGAGGATGATGAAACAGTACTGACTGTGCAATGACAGATCTCTGTTCACTCTTCCTTCCAACAAAAACTTTCAAAGTATTCTTTGCAAAGGGGACACAGAAAACCAGATAATTAAGTAACATGCAGAACTCGCACTGCAGCAGCACCAATAAGGATACACCTCTTCAACATCTTTGCTAATGCAAAACTGCTACGTACTGAACATTGCTCTCCTTAGTGAAACGCATTGTGGTTTTATTACAGTGCTTACACAGACGAACGATTTATTGTGATGAATGCACTCAGTTCAGTAGTATCAACAGAAGAGAAAGAAATACAGGATATCCGTACTCATTATAAAAATAAGCTGAAAACGAATACAACAAAATTACTTCTGATGAACTCAACTTGGTCAAGAGAAACATCATCTTGTATGTAAAAAGCAACATCAAAGACAACCACGAACCCCTCGGAGCAGGGGCTCATTACCATGTTTTGACAGATTAGGCCTCCTATAGACACAGACTAAAGCTGAGGTAATATCTGCTACAGTTCCATCAGGTAAATCGGATTCATACCCTACCTGAACTTCTCATTAGAAGCTGACAGACTAACACCTGTTAAAACAGATGTGTGGATCCAAGGGTTTTTTGTTGGCTTTACTGGTGAATGATAATAGCAAGAGATACCTTGACAGGACTGAGGACAGAGGCATTAGGCGGGGGAGCAGCACAGCTTTCTTGATTCACCCCTGAGAGGGACTGAACGCAGAGAGAGAGAGAAGGCAGTAGCAGAGTTAGCGGACGGCTGACGGGTCATGCACAAAGGTGGGATGCAGCAGACACGTTAAAAAGGAAGAGGTGATCACAATCACATTCTCAAAACCAACCAACAGGCAACAGATACTTGCTGAACTATAGTTAAAAGCCTTCCTACCCTCCTGAATTTTCTAGCTAATGACCTTGGGAAGTGCAATGTTTCTTCTCACAGTGACAGCAAAAGCAAAACTAAGAGCAGTAAGTTAAGGTAAAGGCTTCTTTAGTAACACCTAATGCAACACCTGTGCCATCAGACCAAAGGAAATGTTACCCTACAACAGTTCATTCTGAGCCACTATTCAAAATAAATAGCTTTCTTTTTAATGCTTCAAGTATGTTACACATTTTTACTAAGTTATTTTCCTATCAAGTTTGTAAAATCAGAGAAACCCACATCTACATGCTGATCCTTGTGAGTTACACACAAAGTCAATAAGATTCCATAGGTGGAATCCAGCTCTCCTGGAAGATGTCAGTGTGAAGATTTACAGCCTTGTCACAAAGTGCCGTCAAATTTCAATTATAACCAATATCAAACCCAACCAAATAAACAACTTTTCATGTTTCCAGAATGGGAGCTCCAGCATGCCACGCTGTCACTGACAGGTGCATCTACAAGGCCAAATTCTGTGTCTTACTGAAAGCACGATCGAAATGTTAACATGTGAGAGCTGAATGGCTCAAGAATGAACCTATACTTTCTGAAACAGCTTTCAAATAGCAACGTGGCAGTTCAGCACAGGAAAGGAACACCAAATAACACCTAGAAACTCTACAGATGCGAACAACACACTGGGGAGTGTTAGTATTTTAAATGATTCGCAACTATTGTGCGACTTCAGAACAGCACAGCCAGGAAGGACTAAAAGCAGAGGTTAGACTCGGGCAAGCCTTAACCACAAACAACTTAAGGCCCTCTGCAGACTCAACAGCTGATCCTCAAGACAGCCTCTTTCTCCACAGCAGCACAGAGCAAAAATTGTGGGTTTCTTTAGCCTTTAAAGAGTTTCAAAATATCACTTGACTTAAGCAAAAGATTCGCTAGTATGTGAGCACAGTAAAACACACAAGTAGGTGGTCTGTAACATTAACATAACTGTTTGAACATTAGCATTCCTGTGTGGAAAAAAAAATACCAAGACAACCTTGGGGCAGACGAACAAGAAGTTGTCACAATCCGTGCTGCCAGCAGTGGGCAGAGGGAAGGGGAACAGGGCACACCACGGGGAAGGACAACCACAACAGCAACACACCGCATGCTCTTCACCTGTTTGCGAGTCCCTGGCCTCCTTTTAATGGTATTGGTGTTATTGTCAATCTCAAACACAAAGAGAGGCTCAAAGCCATTCTGTCAGGGGCAGCAAGGAAAGAAAGAGAAGGAAGGAAGAAGTGAGGCAAAGAACAACTGTAAAAGGCAGCCGCAACACAAAGGGAACCAGGACGCTGCAACTCGGACTTAGGACACGCTACTGCACACGCTGCACGTGGGCTCCAGGTCTAGCGCTGGAGCCAGGGAACCCTCCCTGCGCCACAAACTGCAGACGCGGGACTGCCAGAGCAGAGCCCACGCACAACTCTGTGTGAACCAAATCAGGATCTCAGAAAGGAATTTGATTATTAAACATTTGAATGCACAGATGGATGCCAACGGTCTGAGAGAAAACCCCAGGGTGCAAGTTAGCATAATTCAAGTCCTGCTTGCTTTACCCATACCACTATTATTTATAACACACTGGTGCCTAAAAGCCTTAACTTAAAAAGTTTCAGAGACCCACGTGCTAACAGTAACACAATGTCCTCACGTCATGTTTGAGACCACAACAAGAAAACACAGAGCAACGAGGGGAGCACAAGGCAGCAGTGACACAAAGGTTATGAAAGGAAGAGGTCAGACCAGTGCATGATGATTATCAAGTATTTCACAAGCTTCACAACATGGAAATTGAGAAGCAGTCTGAGAGAAAATAAAGGATGGTTTGGGGTTTTTCCCCCCTATAGTACTCAACTTCTAAGGGACAGTATGAGAGAAAACAAGATGATATTTGGGAAAAAAAATGAGATTCGTAAGCAACCAAGACTGAAATAATTACTCAAGTCTGAAGCCTTGATACTATCTCAAGGAGTAATCTCAATTTTAACGAACAGGACTACCCTTGTGAGACTGGCAAGCAGGATATGAGTAATGTAAAACTTCAAGGTACACAGCACGTTTTCTGACAGGCCAGTGATTACAGTTCTTCAGCAACATTTTAGTCTGGCTACTACAAGTCTCCTTCAAATCACTGCCGTGTAGAAGAAACATATAAACTGAAGTGTTAACAGGCAGAGAAAGCACAAGCAGCTGTTTTGTGTGTTCAGACACTGTCCTGAAATCGTTTATGAACAGAAGGAAACAGAGTAACCTGTGCAATGTGATTTTCAATTTTAATTAGTGATGAAAGACAACAAGACCATCACAGGAAACACGATGTAAGATTTAAAAAAGGAGATCCATAACTTAAATTTTGGTTTTAAGACAATTTTTGCTAAAGCAGTAACAATACCAGAAGAAGGAAGCAGTAAAAGAAAAGAAAGCTCGCTTGCTTTCTAAGTATGTATTAGACTTAATACTTTTTTGATCTTTGTCTTACATCTGAGCTGAAAACACTGTTTAGAGTAAAAGAAAAGCAACTTCTCAGTTTAGAGAGCTCTGATGTAACAAGGGAAATACTGAACAAAAGATCTTTTACTATACTTCCACTCTCCTCTCTTGCTACAAAGTGTTATTCCCACATCGTAAAGCTAGAATAATCAGTGGAAAACCTAGCAGAACTTTCTTTATTTTTATTTTTTTTTAAACTGACCTATCTTCGAGTTTCAATGTCGAAAGGTTTGTAAGGTAAAGTTCACACTACTGCACGCAGGCTTTACGCAGACAGAAAATGAGAGGAAGCTATGGAAATGGAAAACGTGGACTGAAATCTGCCATTAACAAAGAGAATTTTGACACGAAATGCCTCTGTGCTTTGGCACAGCAAAATAACCATCCTCACAAATTAGACCTAGCTAAGTTTCAAATTCATAAGGAAAGGGAAAATGTCAAATGAAATGCAATAGAACATAAGAAGGTAGAAGTAATTTCAACTCTTACAACAGACTTTTTTTTAAAGCAAACCAATGAACACTTCTTTGTGGTTGAGCAAGTTTTTACTGTACAAAATACATTAGTGGAAACAAAAATGCCACAAATTCATGATCTAGCCTGGGCTTAATGTTCCAGTTACAACAATTGCCAGAAACAGCTGCCCTGGCGTATGTCACCATGAGACAGAGTCTGTATTTCCACTGCAAAACAGAGCTACAGATCATACCTCAGTAGGTCAGAAAAACCAGTATTTCATCTGCTATTATAGGTTATTGCTGCTGAAAAGAGCAAGGAATCAAAAGAAAAAGGAATAGAGAAATGATTGCTTTCAAATCTGTTACTAGTTCAATCTTTCCCTACCAGCCTGTCCGCTTCTTTGTGAAGTGCAAGGATGTAACTTGGTTAAAGACACAAAGGAAAGAAACAGCGATGGAAGCCAGTTTCAAAATAATTTCTGAAAATTCCAATTTAACATAATGTAAAATTCTATATATTAATTTACAATAAAAGTCATGGGATTGGATAATCAATAGAAATGAGGGCCTTAAAGGTATCTTTAAAATACATTCCAAAGATGAATTAACTGACAACAGAATATCACCACTTAACCAAAAACACTGCTTTTCTCCTGTTTCTTATTATCTCAATATGAAAGCACATTTTTATACACTAATTGATTGTGATTTCTTTAAACAGACACATGCATGATCGCAACTAAATCTCTCTGTAATATTATGAGCTTTCTTTTTCTCCCACACAGCAATCATCATGTGAAAGCAGGAAAACCAAAAAGTCTGAATAAAGAGACAGTAAATATCTTGAGCAACATGTTCTGGAGAGAAGTATTCTAACTGAGAGCACTGCCTAAAGAAAACTAAGGCAGATAACAGAAGCACATGAATTAAGAAAATAAATCTCAGGCATGCAGACATGCAACAGCAGGCAAATCAGGTGTATTTTTCTTTTATAGACATGGATTATGGCATCGATTATACTCTTTAATTATGCTACATCACTAAGATGCCATAAAGGAAGAAATAGCATAAAACATGAATTAAATACATAAATGTTCTTATTTTTGCTAAGTGGTCGAAATAGATTATTTTTAAGACATCTTAATCAATAAACAATAAAAAAGTATGAGGACTATTTCGTGATTTGTAGCATTCGTATGTAGAGCAGTTTTTCCCTGCGCTCTGATGTAGTTACCAAGATACTAAATATTTCTAACCACCACGTGCAGGATGCAGACAAGCTAAAGTAGAAGGCTGTACTCGAAGCAATAAAATTGCTTACATGCCACTGAAGAGCACGTCAATTAGGAAGCAAGCTAAACGGAGAAGAAATCAGACCAGAATAACTAGAGGCGAATTTTTAATTTTTGAAGCTGTTCTTTACTATCAGTAATTTTCTTCTGCTCTCAGCAAAAGTGTTACTTATTTTGTGGGAAAACATCACTATATTGTTAACAAATGGCTGATGGTACAAGTATCAACATATTCATAATATTAAATTTCACAGCTTAGCTACTTTTCAAAGATGGTCATGTTTTATGCTATTTAGATTAGCTCTAAAATAGTTGGTCTAATCTGAGACAATCATAACACGTTGTTATTTCTGTGCTCTAGAATCTGCCACATAAAAAGGCCGTTACGTGCAGGATCTTACCACTAACAAGGCACTATCATCAGTATGCTGAGACCTTCTGGATGGAAAGGGACACTGGGAGGCGGGAGAGATGGAGTAATGTCAGAAACACACAGGATGTCAGAAACACACAGTATGTGAACAGACAGACAATTTGGAACATGTTCTGCTTGTTTACAGCATTGTGAGGCTTTAAAAAAAAAATCCATAAAGTGTATACATAACTGTGGTGGAATATATAGCCATATGACCCACGAATTACAGCGTATTTGTATTATTTAGGGAATCAATTATCCTGCTTTCTGTGTTGTCTCAAGCAAATGCAGACAACTATGTATTCACAGTTCTTACTGTGGTAGAACAAAGGAACCTTTAAAATAATAAATTAAGAACAGAAGAACATTAAGAAGGAAACAGAGCAAAAACTATTCCAATTACCCCATGTTTCAGTAATTTTCTAAGAAAAAAAGAGTTAGCTGGAAAATGCTGCTGAAGAACTATTTATATTCATTATATTATTAAAAGTTTTGATCTGATTAACACTGCCAAGTGAATTATCTTCCCCTGGAGGAAAGCGGGGATGGCGAGCAGTGGAACAGCTATTACTGTGCACAAATCTGACGCAGAGAACGAACAGATGTTGTTGGCTCTGCTCTGTATATTCTGGAAGATTGAGCCTTGTGTGTTTTTTGTTTCCTACTGACTTACTGTTTCTGATTATAAAACTACACTAAAGTAAAACTTTTTAAAAAATGTATTTATTTCTTCTTCTAATAGCCCTCAAAATTCTAGTGCTTAATCTTTCTGGGATAACTAGTGATCTAATGATAGGAAGCTGGAGAGCGCTGATCAGTGAAGGGGATTGCAACACAATAACTTGTCTGAATCCTCCGTTAGAAAGTTAACTGTACTGCTCGCGAGGAGCATCTTCAAATGGAATATGAAATGTATTTTCTGTGTTGAACATAGAAAACATACATGAAATATTAAAACAGCACACTCAGACAGGCAATCTACACGAACAGAAGGAAATATTGGACTGGTCCCATAAGCAAAAAAAAAAAAACAACCCCCAATCCAAGGCTTAATAGTTAGTGTGAAAAAACTAAACTGTAAAACTATAACCCAGTCCTGAAGGGTTCTCCACAATCAGAAAAATGTCTCTGATGGAAAGAGCTAAGAATTCAGGTGCTGACTTCCCTGGTAAAATTCTTATTGGACTCTTACCTCACTATCCAGGGGACTTTGCTTCTGAGGACTTAAAGATGCTTTTTGCTATAGAGAAAAAAGAAAAATGAAAAACTTATTTAAAGTAATGTGACAGAGCAATAAAAGCTCAGAACAAACAGCATAATGTAGAAGTGTTTTAAAACACAAGTAGTCTTAGTTTTTAAATAAACTGTGCCTTGGGGAATTTCAAGTTTCCACTGAGCTGAAACTTAAGATATTATTAGTATAAAAAAGTCTTTATTCAATATGAAAACAAAAAAAACCAAATTGGTTTTGCATATTAAAGATGCATAATAAACCCAAAATATAACCCAGGGGAGGAATGTAATTGCTGAGAATAAAGTGCTCATGAATAACAAAGCCAATAGAAGAAAACAAAACAAAACCAAAACCCCCAAAAGGCTCACCAACGAACAAAATGCATCCTAAATATCTAAAGTCTTTAACTGAGAGACTGAGCTGAATCTTTATGAAAAGCAGCTTTTCTACAAGACATTGCCAGGGGCCTGAGATCAGTTGGTGTTAACGAAAAGCCCAGTTTCAGCCAGCTAAAAACCTTTCTCTAAATTAACTGTATACATTACATAAATTGAATAAAACATCATTCTCCGCTCTGCAGATCACTCCAAGCCCAAAATATTAACTGTAACATTTCTTCAATTTGTGATGGCAAGATTTGGCTAGGTCACCGGAGCAATAAACAATAAAATAGATTTAAGTCAACTAGCATGTAAACAAGTTTGGATGTTAAACAGCAGACTACTTCATACTGACTGCAGCGAAACAGAAAGCGAAGATGCAGTGTCCATGGAGTACCTGAGGTACCATAAATTTGCACCGATGCTTTACCTGGAGGGAATTTATTTATGCATCATAAAATACTAAAATAGATCAGGCAACATTATCTTCTTGTAGGCCTGATTGCTTTCTTCTCTGCCATATTTGTCTTAAAAATTGAACTGCCTATATGCCTTGTCAAATAAAGACCCCTTCTTTCTTATAACAAACCCGTCACATCTATGCAAATGAAAACCTGAGACTATGCAAAACCAGAATTCTTTACATCAATCGTATTTTCAGTAAATCTCTTCCATCTTCCTCCCCAGTGCTAGTTTTCTCTGTTCAGCTACAGCACCAACGTTGAGTGGAATCAAATGCTATTTCTCCATTGTCTTTATAAAATGCCACACTTGCCCAAGTGTGCAACACACAAGTATTAATGACCTCTGCAAATGATTTTCATTAGGGCATTCAGAAAATACGAAGCATCAAGTAGGTACTAAAAGAAGGCACCTTAACGAAGTCCAGGACAGCTTCTCTCTGGATCTGTTTTGTTCTCATCCTCTCCTCCTCGTACCGAAACGCCGCCAGCTGGGCCTCCTGACGGGTCCGCTCTACGTGCCTGCGGTGCAGCTCGGGATCCGTCACCTGCAACAAAACCGCACCAGGCTGCACGGACAGAGCTCCCCGGGGTTAAACAGGTGGGTTATGGAAAAATGGTTGCACGTCTTATGGCTAACATAAGGTTGGGTTTGCATCCAAAGGAATAAAATAGTGGAGTTCAATGTGTTACCTGACCGTGGTGGCTTGATAGAGAGAGAAAGTAGGGTGAATCAGGCAGGGGTCTGACAAAAGGAAAAACAGAGAATAAGAACGCTTTTTATCTTAAATATAAACACATTTTCCTACATGCGTTGTCACTGACACAGAAGTATCTCATCAAATCAGAAGAGTAACTGCTTAGAAGCAAAGCTGTTTAACCAACTGCCGCAACACCGATTTAACTCATTGTGCATTGACAGATTTTGTGCAGTCATTTCTCTCTCTTCTCCTGAATTGTGATACAATTTTTCTACAGCTCAAGATGCACCAATGGGATTGTACATTTGGCCTATTACACTGAGATAACTGGTACTTTATACCCGTTCTCTAAAAGTTAGTTAAGTAACCAATCCAGGAACTTTTCAGATGATCCTCATTTAGAGGAGCAACTGGCTACTACAGTTAATTTTTAGGGAAAGGGGGATTAATCAGTAGAAACTCTATGTTTCTTTTCCCTACCTCTCTGTCCTGTCCACATAACTCCTTAGTACTTGGTGCTGCTCTCTGTCCTGCTTCAAATTTAGAGTTTCAGGTCGTCGTAATTCATCAGTATCCCTGTGGGTAAACACCAGGTGGAAGTGGGATTGGCCACTGATGCACATAAACTACTGTACGATTAATTATTCTCTAGATTACAGGTGGTTTTGTAAGAATAATTGCCTAGACAATTAGCTTCAGATAACCACAAAGGTGAAACTCAGGATGACCTAAGAAATCATGTGATATCAAGTCAGTTCACAACTACTGCACAAGTAACGTAAGTAGTTTTGAGCTGAAGTCTGCACCACATCCAGCTCTAAGAGTTTCAACGGCTCCAGCATGCTGAAGGAAAAAAAAAACAAACAACCAAAGACAGAGGCTGCCTGTTAAGGCATTTGCACAGAATTATTGTGGAAGCAGTTTACAGCTTGTGGTTGCCACAAACGAAACATTTGACTAATGCAAGCTTAAAATAGAAAAATTTTACTCATTGTCATTTGGTTGTTTTTCCACAATTTCTAAGGCAACAATAGGACTCGTTTTCAGTGGCTCACTGAGTAAGTTACAGTTCGCTTAGATCGCTGAGTAACTGCTTCTGCATGAAGATCCACTGCCATCCTTAGGTAAAATTTTGAAAACACTGGATACCCTGCTGAACTACAGTTTCCTTTACACCATTAAAATCTGTCTATGTAAAGACAGCTCCCTCCTGGCTAACTAGCCTCCTCTTATTTCCTTCAGATATGTCGTGGAAGCCAGTGTGTGTGAAGTCTAAGTACTTCCATGTTCACCACAAATGGTCAACTAGAAAAATAAATAAATAAACAGATAAACAATCAGTTTTTCAAACCAAGAGCACTCGCTTTATTTGGGGAGAACACAGCAGACTGCTGTATTATTTTATGCTTTACTTGTAGACACTACGGGATAAGGAATGCTGATATACACTGAAGGAGTTACCCTCCTTTATACCTGTACTGCTACTGTACCTGCACATTGACTGCAAATTTCAAAATTCCTGTTAAAATGTTGCCATAAGTCTGAAGAAAATTTACACAATATTCTTGCTTTCATTTTCTCTTTCCATGCCATTTTAGAATGCCACTAAAATTAATTTCTACTGACAGTAATTACATACTTACGGCTAGCAGTTGTCTTTTTTTTTAAAAAAAAACATTTTTAGTACAATTGGGCTCGTTTTCTGCTGAGTCCTTGCGCATTTGCTTTCACTCCACAGAATACTGAAACGCCTCAGTGGTGTATTAAAGTTCCTATCCATTTTGATTTTTGTTCCATTAGCAAGAAGCTATACATTTGCTTATCTCCCGTTCTTTTAATCAGACACCCAAAATTCTCTTCTGAACCAAAGCACCTCATTTATATCCCAGCCAACTCTGATCTATGTTTTATGGATGAGCATTCCCTCTATAAGCCAAGCAATCACTAGAGTACGGACATAATTCAATAAGTCTAATCCATTAAACTAAGTTTGCTTTTTCAGCACTGACTCCCATTGTATTCCTTCTTCCCCTGATATAAGCTCACAATTACGGCACAGAAAAGCACATTTTAAATTAAACTAAACCCCCACAGTAATACAGCTACCAAAAGTGAACCAAGAATGTGACCGCACAGCACAGACGCTCCATAGTAACTCTTCCCCTAAACCTGAAGCACACGTTTCTCTTCTGTCCTTTATGTAATAGAGCTTAAGGCAACTATTTAATTGAAGCACAAATTAAATAAAAAGCAGACATGAAATCAGTTCAAGAGGATATACTTTAATTTGGCAGATTTCTTTAACCAACCAATTTAAACCTAAGCATTGGCCCAGAACAGCCAAACCTTTGGTCACTGCCGTTATTAGAACAGAAATTCCTAACGTGGAGCAATAACTTATAAATAGAGAGCCATGTGCATCTCTGGTGAAGTAACATAAAAAAAAATGGCGTTTTCTAAACATATCCAGTAAACATGCACTCTGCATTCATCATGAAACTTTGGATAAAATTACTGTTGCCACATATCCTTACCTGTTTTGATGTAAGTATCGTTTCGTATCCTCCGGTCTCTGAAATTCTCTGCCGGATGCAGCCTTCACTGGTGAACTCTAAACAAAATAGCACAGAAGGCTATTTTATACACAGAATAGTGCAGAGTAATGTCAAAGAATCACTTTGTAACACTTTTGTAACATTTGCAACATTTGTAACTACTGGTATTCAAAATACCTGACAAAGAACCACAAAACACAACCCAGGGATGTTAATTTCCAGCTAGGCAAACTTTTCTTTTTTCCTCAGCTTTAAAGAAACTTTAGTTTCAAGATTAAATAAGCCTACTGATAAATTTTAAGAGTTTAAAAACAGTCACGATTAAGAACCACGCAGAGAAGTAAATGTAGGTAAAATATAATTAATGTCATGTAGAAGAAACGCAGAGTCAAGCTCTGAAGAACATATATACACAAGTGCACAGCAATGCAGTCTGGACCCTCAAATACAGGACACGACAGCTGATGCTCTCTTATGATGCCCTAAAGATAGGTCACAGAGGGAATAAAAAGGCAAAACATGGGGTGAATGAGAACACCTTAGGCTTAATTTGAGCTACGAAATCATTTATCCCTCTGGGAACACAGACAGATTGGCCCTGGCATTTTAAAAAAATTTTTACCGATACCTGTTCATGTAGGAAAATGGAAACTTTTGAAGATTAACTGGCCAATTTTCACTCGTGCCCGTATGCACGTCGCAAACAGTTAGCTCTGCTAAGGAGTACTTTGGATTGTCTTTTTAGAAAAACTGCTGCTTCAGTTAAAAGGAAACAGTTTAATTCTTATGAACAGATCCCTATGAACAGCTTTTTTGATGTTGATCAATGCCTTTTTACTATCTACAGCAAAGAGTCCTTGGGTTGTATTGCCCATAGGTGCCTTTTCCTAGTTTTGCTCGTGCCTATGCATCAAGTGGCATCAGCTTTTGTGATTTGATATTAAATTTATAAGACTGGCAAAATGAATACACCTCTCACATATCCATGTCACTGATTTTAAACACAGTAAACAGTAACAAAGTGGCCAGAATAGGGACCAGGCTCCTACATGAAGACTAAAGAGCCACCTTTTTTTTTTTCCCCCTCTTCCTTCAAAGAGCAAATATCTTTTTGCTTCTAAACACACAAAACTTTGAAAGGACACATCTGAATCACAGCACAATACGTACTGTTTAAGCAGATTGGCCACAAAGATTTTCTCAGACAGGTTATTCAGGCAACATGTACCGTGAGCTGTGTAGCTGTGTAGCTTTGGTAGGCAGGTACTAATTAAAACTGACAGAACGCAGAAGGAAACGTGTGGCTGAAAATCTGTTTCTATAGCTCGATTTCTGAGGACTCTCCCCAAAATTGTACATCCAAATGACTAAAGAGGGAACAGTTTTTGCCATGTGTTCACACCAGCGGCTACAACTGCAACAAAGGCACCTTCCAGTTTTGGTAATTCATACAATTTCAAAGCAACACTAGTGAATGCTGTTCAAGTTGCACACGAACTCCTGCACAGCTAGAACACAATGAAATGACATGAGCTAAAGAAAAGTGACAGTAACTTTACTGGAATCATTGCCCTTGTCTGCACCAGGACATCAATTGGATAGAGTCAGCAATCAATAGAAGTAGCTAGTATGTTGTAAACACTGTCAAAAAATATGTGAAAACAAAAACGAAAAAGATACTGTTTAGATTCATTCAACTATATGCTTTTACTGACTGAGAACAAGTTTCGTGTCAGGTTTGTCTGAATCTACACATGGTGTTTTTGTTCAGAGAGGTGACTACATACATATATCTAAGTCTCTATGCGTTCAGAGCCTTGGTCAACAGTAAGAGAGAAAACAATCGTTCTCTGCAAAGAGTAGGCTTTCTGAAATCTCGGAATATTTAACTTTAGACTAAACTTAAAATGGATGCTCAAGAGATTGAGTTTACTGGCAAATAACTTAAAATCAACACGAACAGCCAACTGAATGGAATTTCAAAATTCCTGTACTAAATCTTCATGCTGCTAACAGTTAACATTTTTCCCTTGAGAAAGCAACTACATATTCAGTAATACCAAGTAAACGTTAAGCATTTTCTAGCTATCACCAATTACGAGTTGGAAGCAGCAACTTCAAAAAACATGGAAGACGGCACTCCTCTGGAAAAACCATTTATTTCACATATGCCTAAAGCACAAGCTTGCAAGAACTCACATGACAGGAAAACAGCGTGGCTGGTTTAGGCTTATTCCACATATCTCAAAGGGCACTTGGGAGCTGCTTAACACTCCAGCTCTGACGCTCCACAAAGCACAACACTGTGCTCCTTCTCCAGATCAAACCTATTCTTTTTTTAATTTACAAAAAAAGGCAAAACACCCAAGGAAGCCTCTGAGGATGAGAAGCATTAATACCATCACAAAGGCTTTCCTAAGGCATAAGAATTTAATTCGTTTAAGTAAAAGCATCACCTCATTAGAGATTCTCCGCTGGTCGATATACGCCACGAATTGCGAGCTGAGGCTTTCCGAGTCCGCGCACTTGGGTTGTCTCATCTCTTCCTCCTCCTCTTCTGTGGCACAGCTATCAATATAGTCGATCTGATCGAGATCATGTTCCACTTGACATACACACACAAAGAAAACACCCATAATTAGACAATCAACAGCAGCGGAAAAAGCCCCAAAACAACAAAAAAGCAATGTCAAGAACTAAGGCCCTATTGTTTTTCTCCTGTCTGGGAAAACTCAGCCTGAAAACTCTTGAATTTTGCCTGGCCCACTAACATTTATTAAACATTAGATTTTGAAATAATGATAAAATGTGTACTTTTTAAGAAGCAATGAAAAACATGTATCAAGCACCCAGTTTTATATTGCTGGCAGCAGATACTTTTGCAGTGACTGAAAAATTAAAGTACATAGTGTGATTTTTTTTTTTTCAATATCAAAAGCTATCTATCAAAATGTGTCAGCTAACACCAAGGCTGCACGATGATTTGTGCACATTTTAAAACATTTCTCTTGGTTCCAATTCATCCCTGTCAGAAAAATTAGAATGGATATGACAGATACTTCTATTTTTACTACTACAACAACAAAACACAGGGCAGTATGTCTAAGTTATCTGGATGCAAATGCAACACATCTAAAAAGTGCATGCGGAAATAACAAAGGACAGCACAGGAAGTAACAAAACCCCTGTAAAACAATATAAAAACATCTGCAGTTGTATTTTAAAAAGAGGAATGAAAAAAGATATCAGGAACCACTGAAATCAGAGCAAGAAACAGCACAGTTTGGCTCGTATTGATTTTCCCTTGTGTGGGTCATATTATGTAGGGCAATTTTTTCACTTGTCCCTGCTTTTACACATTCTGCACATGGATTCTGAGAGTCACGATATTGAGCAAACTACCCTGGTGAAAAATACAGTGCTGGGGAGGCATAAACTCCCTTTCTGAGCACTAGAGCTTGCTTTTTCTTACAAGCCTCCTCAAACTTGCTGCCGACTCCCCTGCAGACATTCTTTTTCTACTCCCCACCCCTTTCCTGCTTGTCTAAACCAGACTTCTCTTTGCCTTACCACACAATCTAGCAACTGTTACCGCCAGAGCCACCTCCTCTGCTACTACAACCATCCAAAACAAAAATACTTCGGCTTCCTTCAATCTCCATCTCGGTTTCAAACTCCAACAAACCAAACCAAAAAAATCCCTTCTTTCCATCCTCGCTTATTAAACTTAAACAATAATAATGGTACAGTAGACGGTGAAAGGCATTAGTATCTGTGTTAGGAAAGCAAAATTGGAAGGGATCTCCTGGATCACTGACAGCCACACGCTCCAACTTATGCCCCTCTCAGATACTCCTACTCACAAACTGACCACACTCAAAGTCTAGTGGGGGATTCTGAGACCTCTGGTGTGCAAATGGCAAAGAAAAAAATAAAGTCAGCCTTAGAGGCAGAGCTGGCAGCACCACCTGTTACTAAGGCTGCCCACAGCTTCCCGTAACATCATGTCTTCAATTCTTCTACATTTGCCAGAATTGAGCTGTTTGAACTGAATTTTTTGTCAGTAAATGCGTAAAAGAGTGAGTCAACCAAAAAGCTGCAGGATTTCTAAAAGGTGGCAAAGAAAACAAAATACTGTGACAGAGAAAAAAAAGACCAAGAAAAGAAGATGGCAAAAGACGGAGGGATGAAGAGGGAAGAAGGAAGAAAAAGCGGGAGTTGTGCACGGAAGATTAATACTAGTCGGGAAGAGCGACACTCAGATAGGGAATATGAATTGGAGCCATTATGGGAAATGGAAAACAGGGAGCGAAGAAGACAAAGAAGAAAAATTAATCAAAGTATATGGGAGTGAGATCTAATAATGAGTAGTGCAAAATGGAGAAGGAGGAATGACTGAAAAAAACCAAACCTGGAATAAAGGTAAAACTGGGACATATAAGCAAGAAGAGGACTGAACTGAGAGTCAGTGGTAGCAGCAGATTACTGGAAATTAAAATTGAGAAGGACTGTGGAGATCAAGAAACATGGGAAGCGCTATCACGTCTTGAAAAAATATAAGGGTGCCACTGTAAAAGACTGCAGGACAAGTTGAGAATGTGCAAAAAAGCAACATCACTCACAAATACCAGCCCCTCCTAGATGGCTTGCACGTTTGGATTAAAACCCAAGGCTACTGAATAAAGCACTTTTGCTACTTGGAAATACGAAATTCCCTGACAAAACTGCTCATCCCGTTCTGACAGCAGTCAGCACAGAGCACTGACAATCTACTACTGCTGTAAATTTTCCCCCATAGCTCAAGCAGCAAAACTCCATGCACCGAAATTCAAGATTCCAAAATACTGGTTTTGCATTCGGAGACCTTAACATAGCACATATGCCAAAGCCGACAAAGTATCCCAGGTAATCCTAATTCCGATGCTATTTGATTTTGTCTTGTAACATCCTTAATACAACAGTGTTTTTACACAACTATGGTTTTGTATAATTACATGCAGACTTCTATCTTTTTCCTCTTCAGACAACCTACTATTTATAGTAAGTATTTGGGAACTTTAATAATGATGACAAGAAATATGGTTGGCCAAAGGTCACTATTTACCTCCACCATTAGTTACGACTGTGCTCCCTCGGTTTTCTTGATACTGACTTTCTCTTCGCAGTCTCTGCTCTTTCGTGATCTCTGCCACACGTAAAGGGAGATCTGAGAACTCATCTGTTGGCTTTACAAAACAAACAGTGAAGTCAAGAAACGCTTTTCTTTGGAAACATCACCTTGTAAGCTGCTATCTATTGATTTGTGGTTTTACTTCAACTGTCCTGTTTTGCACCTATAAACCCCTAACTTAAAGTAAAATATAGCTATAGAGTTTTGGTCTTAAAATCACATATTCAGGCTTTCTTGGGAAAACAGCTTGCCTACAGTTTAGCTCTGCAATATCTGCAAGTGCCTGAAAACACCCCAGGATGGAAACTTGTAGAATCCTCCCAAAAACTAAGGTAAGAGTGCAAGCAGCTGTACCGAGTACAGCTCACTGAAACATATCAGGTCTTGGCTACTGCCTTTCCTGGTTTTCCCAAGAAGAAAAGGGATCATCTTCCTTGGAAGTATAATTGACAGTCTCCTTGCTAAGGCATCTCATTTTCCTGCTTCTAAGTGGCAATCAGATTTTATTTTTAACATTTGAAACAAGCTACAAAGAAAGATGAAATTTCCATCTCATTTTTGAAGCTTAATTTTCATGTCCAGATTTATTTTAATGAAGCAACTACTCAGATTTATTTTATTGAAACAACTACTCACAAGTAATTGTAGTTGACTCAACACTGTAATAGGATACAGTTATAAGCTTTTTCAAAAAGGAAAACCCCCTTTTTTCTCATATTTTATGCTCTAGTAAATTCATCTGTCATGCAGTTTTACACTTTTATTATTCCCAACTCTGCATCCACCCCATATATAATTATGCTTGTTTTTCTCCAATAAAACGACAAATCATTTTGGCTCAAGGCAACCTGCACACCAGCACATACATGTCACCTATTGAATATGCTTTGAGACACACACTGATTAGTTTTCTCTCCTGCACGATACTGCACTCAACAGAAATAAAGCTGCAGCACTTACTTCATTCCCTGACCATCTTTTGTCTCCGCTGTCCACACTATTGAAGCCGGAATCAAGTGCTCCATAGGGACGACTGGAATAGAGCTCTTCGTGGCTGTCAAATGCACAGTTTGGGTTAGAGTAATACAAACACCACCAAAAGCTTCTCAGCACAATAAGCTAGCAAGCACAGTTGCAGCGCGTTCACAAGCTCAGTGTAATAGAAATCAGACTGCATTTGCCACAAAGAACAAGAGGCATATTCTTACAGCTACAAACACAGTCACTCAGCTGCCCACTTGCCCTGGCCTGGCCTTTTAAGAGCTAATCTGATCCAAAGTACATATCCATACCTCAAACATTTCCCAAGCAGAAATTAAGACAACGCGAACTGCAAAGTGGTCTCTCATTTCGCTTTGTAACAAGTCAAACTTTCGTTTTCTGCTACTCATGTGTTTCGGTTGAAAAACACTGTCCCACAAACTTTTTCGTAAGTAAGCACAAATCCACGCAAAATGACTAAAAATACAGGTGTATCAGAACACACTTCAACACAAAAGTAAGCAGAATGTATTACATGCCTGTCATCTTCATCATAATCACCTACCTAAGAAACTGTGCAGAAAGCCGGAGAGTATTTCAAATACTTCATAATACAATAAATATAGCAGTACAGTTTTCATCTAGAGAGCCTGGCTTTGTCAACAACACGTCTAGACAAAAGCCATTAGACACGTGCCCAGTGTTACAATACACATAACCAAGCAGCCCCCCAGTTCTTCTCCAACTTTCTGGGCTCAGAAACTCTGTAATTCAGCAGTACAGCCACCACAGATGTCAAGTCTGGCAACTGCTGCAGAGAGCTCCAGCAACAGAGACAATGGGACGTGTCTGATCCTCTGCAGATGGCATCTCACAACAGCTCCACTGTCCTGCTGGCACTCGATGCCCCAGGGAGAACTGCAGCAGTAATTACTACATAATACACAAGGACGAATGAATTTCAGGAAGCTAATTGCTTCACCCCATCGTGACTAAATTGCAGGTCATTTTCTCACTGGCGTTGCTCTCAAGTTGTTGGTCCCTCCGAAATCCTTCTTTCAGGAAATACTTATTTTCAAATTACTATTATTACGGCTATTATCACAATTCATGCAGCACCGTATGCATGCATGGGACTTTGTGCAACGGTGACAGACTGTTACCCTGGGCTATTTTAAATTTCAGATAGGCATAAACCAGCAAAAGAGTAAGAGGTGGGATGGAGGGCTACGGATGAGAAATGTTAGGGAATACATCTGCCTCTATGCAGATCTAGATTTTGCAAACGTACACCAAAGGAGGAGCTCTTGCATCTGCATGGAGTTTTGCTTAACTCAAGAGTTCCACCTTTATGGCCCTGTATTTCAACAGAAAGTTCATCTGCATAGTAAAAGCCTAGAGAAAAAAGGAGGAGAATGAAAAAAAAACCCAAAACCAAAAGAAACCAAACTTTTTTTAAGTGGGGAAGAAAAAAGAATGACCATGCAATCTCCCAGTGCAGTTAAAGAACTATTAACATGAATCACTGACAACAGAACCATACTTAGGCTAACAGTTCACAGTATTCTAAGATTGGATTTAAACCAGAAGTCAAAGAAAAATCCATCTGCAGTATAATGCCATTTTAAATGCAGCAAATTTTCAGAATCTCCTGAGAACCCTGTTAGAAGTTGAACAATTATTGCAAATTGAAGAGTATGGAAATGACTCTTTGGCTACATCTCAAAACCGGGGAAGTACTTTGATACAATTTTTCTTCTTTTAATCCTTTTCAATTAGAGATTTTGAAAAGCAATACATCTACAACTAAGGCTACCTGGAACCTCAAAAATTCTTAATCACTGTGCCCAGAACTCTTCCTTTTTAACATGAAAGCTGCCTGCTCTCCTGCCAACTCTCACATCTAAAACCAGCTATTCAGTGCTGCACACTTCACATGTTTATAATCATACAGCAGACATCCCAAAATCAGCTCAGACTTAGGATTTTTATTCCTCCCTGATCAACAACCCGCAAGGAACAACAAAGGCATTTGGACAGCTCAGAGCATTTTGAGGCAACTACAACTTACCCGGGAAGCTACGTAAGGCTTGAAATCAAAGGATAAGAAACCAAACGCCTGGTAAGGCCAACAGCCAAAAGAAAGACACCACTTGCCAACGTTTCAAAGACACAGCCCCAAAGCCACCGTAAACCACACATTTTTACCTCCTGTAAGAAAGAACAGTGGCCCAAGTCCCAGAATACCCACTACATTGCTTCATGCATGAGTACTTTGTATTATAAACCTTGTAACTCTGGACTACAGCAGTCTGCCTCAGCGCCAAAACAACTGCTGCATGGCTTCGACAGTTCTGCCTCCCATCAATACATTCACTCCAGCACCATCCTGAGCTGCTCTGAACTTCAGTGTTGCACATGAGAGACTGGGCTGCAGCAGAGATAAACCTCACACAGCTTATGTGTAGAAAAGGCCTGTAACATACAAGATTTCCCTCTGGTAAAACAGCTCGATATAATTTGACAAAGCTAAACCAATCAGCTGCACTCTAACCTCCAAATCACACTTCCTGCCATAGTATCTTGTTTCATTAGCGGCATTAACAACTTTGTTATTAAAAAATGTTTGATCAAGAGTCAACTGACAGCACGACTGAAACTTCCTTAAACTTTAAGAATCTCTACAACTCAGTTTCAAATTCTTAACTTCCATGGTATTTCACCTCGCTTATCAGATAAAACAGCAACAAAGTCTAGGTGTACTGCCTGATATCTTATTTCTGTTGGTCACCTTTGAAGATAACAAACATAAAGCTCTTGTGACTTGCCTGGAAATACTAACTATATTGTAGCTGAATGCTTTTATTTCTCACATCCCAAGTTCCGTAAGAACACATGAGGAACCACCTGCAACACTGAAGGCCCTAAACAGTACGGTAACAACAAATAATTCTATCACCAACTCTTGTCTCCTCTTGGGGATGGAAATACAGCGACAGGAAAGGCAGCTGAAACTCATTTCATGCAGCTGAATCTGGAAGCAAGTCTAGAAAAGCACCCTCAGCCAGTTCTGCACTTGTTTTTTCATTCATAATTCCAAGCTATGATTAAAATACATAAATTCTTCTCATTTCACAAATAAATGAAAATTTCAAAGTAATTTACAGCTATGGACAACAATAAATCAGTAATCACACAGCCCACTGATTTTGTTGGAGTTTCTATTAAAAAAAATAAACTGTGCTAAACAGATCACGACAGTTTAACATTTAGAGACTTTTCAGCAACAGGACAGTATCCCCAGTATTATGCAGAAACCACCTGCAACAGCTCTAAGAAACTGAGTAACACTCATAAAATGCTCATAAGTTGACCTCACCTAGAAAAATAATTTAAGACATTCAGTGCTGATGAGGAATCACTGTCAGTCCCTCATGCAAATGATGATGTATTGTGAGACCCTCCGATTTGTGTTTCATTGCTGCTCAGACAGTGATACATCGTTTAGCAAACCTATTCCTCCACACCTTATTACCACCTTCCAAGGTGACCGAGGTAATTTTTATATATATTCAGTTTCACACTTTACTGACTCCCTCTCTTCTGTATCATGTAGAAGAAATAATCTTAACCAACGCTTTCCTCTAGACTTCTTAATTTAGCAGCTGATACGGTTGACTGTTCCAATATTGGTGTTACAATGCTAAGCAATCGTGCCAAGTGAAAGTTTGCCAAGAATAACAGTTTACTAACGGGGTGGAGATCAGCACTTACACCTGTGGTTCAAGCAAGCAGTTATAAAATTCTGTACGGAAGGTTAAAAAAATCACAGCAGGGATATACTTCAGTAAGGATGTGGAAAAGATTAAGATCTCATAAACTGCACACCTTAACAACACGAGAACAATCCCTGTGTTATGAAGATACCAGCACACTCTTATTACGGTATATCAGCTCTTACGCTGCCTTTCATGTGATATTACCCAGGTTTTCTTTTGAACTGCTCCTCGCTTCTTACGTAGTGGTACCTTGTTAGAATGCACCATGAGATAACACAGATGATATTCTTCAAAGCCACCCCCATCAATGCACTTACCAAACAACAGTCCTTGGATTTATTTATTTTTTTTAACTCAAATGACTAATAAAATTTTCCTGAATGTCATCAAAACTAGGAACTCGGGTTGTGCCAAACTTACCAGGATCCAAATCCCATGGGTCTCCTATCATAATCAGGCAAGTCTGGAGCTATCTTGCATGCTTCTATGTTCAGGTATTTAAATATGTGAATTTTTCCTTTTATACATATCTTAAAAAAAAAAACCAAACACAAGTATAATTTGACAATATGTTTTCAAAGTACTCTACAGACATTTAACCTGTAGTTGAGAGTAACAAATAGGCATATTTATGTCAACTAGTGCATCTTTTCTTCTTATCTCACTGCATTTTAGAGAAACAGCTATAGAGGAGCACCACAGGATGCCCATGAGAGACAAATGGAAGCTGTCCTTCAAGTACATCTGGTCTGCATGCAACTTTGTCAGCTGGAAGCTGAAATTTCCCCACGCAAACAAGACATAAGCATTTACAAGTACTAGAATTTATGCCCTTGGCAACAGAACAGATGCATCCCACCCATGCCCAGCTTTGAATTGCAGTGGCGGACTGCCAGAGCAAGCTCCAGTTTACAGTGAAGGAAGCAAATAACAGCTGTCTTGGCTTTCAAAACAGAGGCAAAGCCCCGCTGAAGCCACAGGTCTTAGCAAGTGCCACTCCTGACTCGGAAGCAGCAGCTCACAGGAGAACTTATAACACCCAAGGGCTTTTACAGCCACATTAAAAATCAAATTACTCACTAACTATATTGCAGTTTCTAGCTCAAAGGCCAATTCGAGCACTTTGCTGCAAAGCGAACCTGCACAGAGCAGCACTGAGGCTTCAGTTGAAATTCTGACATCTGAGTGGCACAAAACCCACTCTTACCTAAGAGAGCTTCCTCTCTCCTACAATGAAAGCAGAAATGTTCAGCTAACTTTAGTACAATGCCAACAGTGGAATTCCTGGTGATATCCCACAGGTGAGACTACTGACACAGTAAAGAAAAAGGGATTTTTCAACCTGTGCTGTATATTTAACCCTTTTAGACAATACAATTTGTTTAAAGCTCTCTCATTCTTAAATAAAGTTTGTAATAAATCCTTCAGCCGTTAAGTTTGTTCTGCCCTTGTTAGTTGAACTCGTCATCCGAATTCCTCGCTGCATTTTACCTGTGCAGGGGGTGACTGGAGAGGGTTGTTTTCTAACGTGATGGTCTGCAGATGTCTGAGGTTCCTATAACAAACTGGTATCGTTGTTATTTTATTGCAGGAGAAATCCAATCGAATCAAAGGCAACTCGGCGAGTTCTGCAGATAGAAAATAAAAACAATTCAGCAGATTTAAAAGCAAGAGTATAAAAATATGTGTTTTACAAAATAATCAAGTACACTGCTTTCAGTTCTCAGGGGAAGAAAAATGCATTGGAAATAAAGAAATGCTTGAAATTTCTGCTGTTACAACTGACAGCCTTTATCTCACCTTCAGGTAAACGCACCAAATTATTTCTTCTGACATTTAGGTCCCGCAAGGATTCCAAATTGCCAATCTGTGGAGGTATTGTCTGTATTTCATTACAGCTCACATCCTACAAAGTAAGAGTAAAGAACGAGTCCGTGGTTTTGACATTACCAGCACCGACTGGTAAGCCTCTGTTAATTATATATATAGCGCTTCATTTAGGGACTGAAATAAAAAGAGAACTATTTACACAACACCTCAGATCCTTATGTTCGTTACATCTCATTGCTGATGTAAAGCATTATTCTAATTTTAAATATAAGGGGCAATAAAAGATTTAAAAGATTAAGCATTCAGATGTAGAAGTCTATTTCAAGTTATCTCATTCAAGTCATTGCATATTATTTGAGACAGTGCAACCTGCTATATAAAAGCTTTTTGCCAGAAACAACACACCAACAGCTTTAATTCCATCCAGCTTTCCTTGCAATAACAGGGAAGACTCTTAGTTAAATTGACATGGAGCATTTGCTGTCCAGAGCAAGGCATCTTACCACAACATAATTTTTTTTAAATCTCAGAGTCTTTCAAACATTTTTCTAACACCTCTATACAAAGTCAAAACATAGGTGGAAATACTATGGTAGATAAAAATCTTCCTTAGGCTAAGAGCAGATTTAAGTAACTTGCTATTGCATACAAGTAACTGGCTTACAACCACAAAGTTCTCAGCAGAACGAGAAATGGGATGTTCATCTTGCACATGCCCAGTTAGCATCAGTTTAAAAGACCCTGTTATTTCTTCTGAAGCACCTCCAAACCTATTAAACACATCAATTAAAAATCAAGGACTGAACAGTAATAGTTAAAAAATAACTGTATACTTACAAGCTCTGTCAGCTGTCTGAGCTGTCCAATTTCTTCAGGTATTGAAACCAACTTATTATTGCTCGCTATCAAAACCTTTAGCGGTAGGCTACAGAGGTGTACTGGCAATGTTGAAAGCTGGTTTCGACTTTTTGGACAGAAAGAAAACAAAATCATCAGAACTGTACCGAGAAATCACCACACATCTTAATGCAATGAAAGACACATGCAAAAAGCATCCATGTAAATGACCAATTCAGTTTTTATATAATTACTGTAAAAGTAGTTCCATCAAATCCTTCTTCGTTACTTGCTTTATCTAATTATGTGCGAACAAACTCTGAATATCAAGTACCAAGCCTGATCAGATGTTTTCAAACGCAGTGCTGGGGAATATGATATTTTCAAGTGCTTTTGATAACTGGCCACCCCTGTCACAAAGGAGTGTGTTTGAACAGCCTTTTGCAAAAGCCCTTGTGACAGGTAGTATTGCAGGTCAGCACACACAAAATGCCACAAAGCCATTACTTACTCAATTAGAAATATACTTTAAATATTCAGTAAGTCGTGTGGATCAAGAATCTTGGTACGATGGACTGCATCATTTTGAAATACAGTCTTGGACATTTCATAATAAACCACTATTAGAGCAAGTATGAGGTTGTATGACTGGATTGTAACCTCAGGTGAGAATCAGGTAGAATAAGAATCGATTGTAAAAGAGAAAGATACCCTTCCAAAAGAAAATATAGCAAGGAGGAGTGCCTAGATAATTAAAAAAAAAGCTATTAGGATCTTAACTAAGGCTTTGATTGGGTGTTGAAATTTACCCAAATATGCTGCTGTATCATTTCATGCTTGAAACACAGATTTCCTTACTATTAAGGCAAAAAAAAAAAAAAGTTCTGAGCAATAGTCGAAACAAGAGCCATTTATAAAATGATAGTAATTGGATTGCACCTACTGGACATCACAGCAATAGGAAACCCATACCTGATTCATATCCTATTCCCACAATTCTCACCATCAATAAAAAAAGAAAATAAAGAAACACAAGCATACTAAATTGGCAGAGGTCTAACAGGAGAAGGAAATGGCCTGAAGGCTTTTGTGATAGATATCACTGCCAATTTGTGATAAATGTCTTTCCACACCTCTTAAAAGACCTTCTACAAATGGAGGATGCTGTACACAGTTGAATTTCATCAACAGGCCAAGTTGCAGCAATTAGCTTTTCATGCTGGTACAGAAAGATCTTTAAAAGACACCAGTACAGCAAAGGTAAAGGTCAATTGCATAAGCCATATTCAGCTGCTGAGAGTTGAATTGTGAAGACCGTCCAAAAGCTCCATCCTCTCTTTTCAGTCTGCATGCCTGTGTTTCACATGAAAATTACTGGAATTAATTTTGTGAGTTGGATTTAGCTTTCCTCTTCATCCTCCACTTCTACAAGCTGTTGCTTACCCCTCACGCTCCATGATCCACCTAAGTGGGTAAGACTGGTTTGGGTTGCTCTGAATCAATGACATACAATATAACAACGTGAGGATTACACACCATATTAGCGTTACCTATGGATGCATCAACATTTATAAACCTAGACTACTGATGCTAGAGCAAAATTTCTGAGACAATCGTTACCTGATATTTAGAAATGTTAAAGACTGTAAGTTCAAAACAGCCTCTGGGATATATCGAATGCAGTTCTGGTACAAATTAAGACTCTCGAGGGAGACAAAGTGACATGCCTCTGCTGGAAGCTCCGACAGTCTGTTCCGGGAGAAATCTGAAGGGAGGGAAAAAAGAAACATTCAGTAAAGTCGTCTTAAAACTTCACGAGGACAAGTATTGTCTGTATATTCACCTTCACACACAGTGACGGAACAGTTGGACAGGAATAATTTTCATTGTCCTGCCTGCAAAATTTTCAAGATTACGAAGCGACTCACTTCACACACGAAATAAATCAACATATTTTAAAATCTTACAGCCCCAACGAAAAAGGGAGAGTCAGATGCAACATTCCTTTCACAGTCATGCTTGCACATCCCAAACTGCCTTCTGCTTAGAGGACGATGGTTTAAGATGCTGAAAGTCCAGCTTCACATCTCTGTTCCAGGACCATCTTTAGATTATGGAGTTGGTATTGGCTGGGCAGTGCTGTCATGAAAAGAATCATAAAGTATTTTTCTCCCAGCTCCCTACTAAGGTACTCGCTGCTATACGGAAATCTCAGCTTCAGATTTCTGGTCTAAAATATATCCTTTATATAGATATATGCATATTTGTAGGTTACAGTTCCAGCAGGGGAAGCATGAGGCACACACTATACTCCAACCAAAGCATTCCCTCCTTCAGAAGGAGATACCAGTTTGAGCCTGTAATCTCAACCAAGCAATGGAGGGATTTTCAATAAAAGATCTCCCCGGCAGGAGAGAAACGCTCTGCTTGCTGCCAGCAGTAAGGTTTACTATTTCCTTGTGATCATACATTCCTTGCTTGCCAAGAGAGGCAAGTTTAACCAAAACCACTACCAAATGTTTGTATTTGAAGAACCAATATTATTCCTTAGCCAGTTCCAATTACCAGTCCGTATGTATGAAATATCCATCAGTATCACACTCTTTCAAGAGTAAAAGCCGCATTGTGATAAATAATGCAGTTGCCAAGGGTTCTTTTTCCTGTAAAGGTCAAGGAAAGCTTTGCTTGTACATGCCAAAGGACAGTTCTCACAAACACACCCAGCGCTTAATTCTCACAGGGGTCATTCTCACACCCTGTGGCAGCAGGGAGTTCCTAGAGACTTACTGCCTGGTTAATAAACTGACGTTTCACCTTCACATTTTTAAGGGAAGGCAGCCATTCATTGCAAAAACCCATCTAACCTGAATCTGTGTCATGAAGGATTAAAAAAAAAAATAATCCAAATTTAATTGCTATTTTCTTTATTTGTTTTGCATTTCATTTTCTCCTCATCAGCACAAAAGGATAAAAGCTCCCACTCCAAAACATATACAACAAACTGACAGAGTGATTTCAGTATTCCACCAAGGAACCATCCAATACAGATGACTTTTTAAAGACTGCCAATGCAGATAGGTCTTGTGTCCTTGACTTTTTCTTTTAGGGGAAGTGTTTCCAGAGTAAAAAAATCTCCAACCGTCTCCAGTGCTACCCTGCCTCACACTGTTCCCATGTCTGCTGCTCTAGGTTGCCCAAGGAAAAGAAGACACTCCAAGAGCAGCTGGAACTGACTCTAGGTCTACATCAAGGTTTAAAACAAGCCATCAGCTACTACTGATAAACAGCCAGTAATTAAAAATCTCAATGGAAAGAAACACTATGAAAAACTTCGTACTTTAAAGCACAAGTGGGAAGGAACTGCATTACCTGACATACAAGTGTGACTGAAGTAAACTATAGCAGAGGCTACGGTGGGTATCAAGTTCAGCAGATGTTACACAGTGCACACACATAAGAAAACATGAAAACCATGGAAACTTCTAATCCACCAATACCAAAAGGTAACAGGGAACATAACAAAACTCCTTGTTTGATTAGCAATGAGTATTAAATAAATTATAATAACAACAGTAAATTTACAAAAAACCAATAAATCACACTACATGCTTCTTTCCAGCTTGGGTCAGCCTCAGGACAGGAAGGTGCTGTGAGATTTTTTTTTAAACAAATATTGTATCATGAATGAAGAAGCAATTAATAACTGTCAAATCAACCGAGGAGTAACCAGCGTAATGAAGATCATTTGCTTTAATATGTATATGCACACACCTGCTGCTTGACATACCATAAAATGCATATGAGTGATATACGGCTATTATAATTTGAACTAGGATTGATTTGTGTTCACATTTCATGGGTTAAAAATTACTGTTACCAGAAATCTGCTTTAAAAAGCGTTCTTCCAGCCTGCTAAAAATGGATGTGTTTCCTTGAAGGCAACACCATGTGGAATTTTGGTAAACGGGAAGTGTTCTTTGGCGCTAAGCTCTTTGTGCAAGACAAAAAAGCCAACAGTATGAATACAAAAATGAAATCTCAGAGTGGAGCCAGATCACTGACCTTTTCCATCTTAATTGGCATTCCGTTCAGAAAGCCAGCAAATCCAGTGTTATACGTGACTAGAGAACACACTGCTTTTCAAATCGCATCATTTGGCATTAAACGTAAACTCTTTCTGCTCAAGGAATGTTCTTCTAACATCAAACATTCGCAGGGCTGTGTTCGCACATCTTTAACTTAATCTGTAACACAAAGTTCGTCTCCAAAGGAAAATCACTGATGCATAAAGGTGCACTGTTTAAGGTACCAGGTACTTTCACCGACTGCATACGCTATAGAGAGGGAGCTGCAGCTCAACTGTTGCTGGCACTCAGACCAGCTGGGCGGTGATGAATTCCAATTCATCACGAGATGTTAATGTGACCAGTCTGCTAATCCTATTCCAATGGGAATACAGCTTCAGCTCCCATTCCAATTAACTGTGATAATGAGGGCCAGTTCTAGGCCTGGCCTGCGCTACAAAATGTTGTTGATAAAAATCTGCCTTTTGTCACCAGAGATCTGCATGTGTTCCCCACACACATTTAAAATGTTATTTATTTATTTTTTAATGTAAACCAGCAGAGCCTCAACTTCAGGCTGTCTGTTCAAAACCAAAAGTCAGCAACCACCATAAGACCCGCTGGTGAAACGCTGGCGTAAGAGAGATGGTGACATTATGTCAGCAGCTGTAAACTGCTGGCTCCCACCCGCGATGTATCATCTCTTCTGTAACATCCCTGTTGCCGCTGTGTGATACCAGCCACGAATGCAACAATACGGGTATCTGTGAATTGATCAGAATCCTGATGGTGACACTGGCTCCTATGTGCTGTCCTCAACTAGGATGACTTCAGCTAAAGGGCAAGAAAGTGTTCTGTTCCCCTGAAACTAGGAAGCATGTGTTGTATCTTAAAAACACTGGTTTCCTTTTATACCAGACAAATTTAAGATATATTAGCTTGCAGCTTATAGACAGAAACATATTTTCATATAAATGATTAGATAAGCCAAGAGGGCTGACAACCAGTATAGTGACAAAAGGAAAGAGGCAGAATGAAGTGCTGTAAGAGGACAAAGTACAGCTGCTCAAGAAATACATGCAAAATCTGGAACTGCGTAAACATGCTTTTTTTCCACACATGCAACGTAAAGACCAGAAGCAAATTCCACAGTTTCACAATGATAACAACAAAACTGCAATCATCAGCTTCTCATAAAACACTGAAGAATGTCCTTGAAGGAGCTGATGTAATTGTGACCTCGCAGACACAGAAAGCAGCTCACCTGAACTTGGCATTGAGAGCTACTGCTCCGAAGTGCCAGACTGCCCCATGGAAAGGAACTGCTCAGGTTACAGACACTTTTCAGATAACGTCACTAACCAGATCTTTTGAGAAATGTGATGACATTTAGAATCAACTCTCTTAGAATGATTAATCACATTCCCAAATGCATTGGAAGCACATTGTTAGGTATTGATCCCAGTTTTATGAATTGATTTGTTTCACCTCCCAAACATTTCAGAACTTGAAAGTAAAATACAAGAGGTGCAATCCTTGTGATCCTGATGATCTGCAGGAAACGTTCCCATAAAGCTACTAAAAGAAAATTAATAAAATGAAAGCATAGCCCTAAGCAGATGAGCTACTTGGATTATTATACTGACTGTTTTCTTTACAAGAAAACTTGAAATCATCATAAAAAAAACCCTCTGATATAATTCTGACTTTGCAGGTCTCTGTACTCAGTACCTGGGAGTGTTTTCCTTTCTAAGCTCTAAAACCATTGGCATCCTCAGAGCTTCATTTCACACCTGCAGGATTTCCTGACACCGCAGTGGTGGCTTTGACCTCTTCCTGCCTGCTGTGACTTAACACTGCCACTTTTGTCATACCCTAATTTAAAACAAACCTCAGAAATGCCACCTCCTGACTCACCTTCTACCAGCCAGTCCTGCCAAACCTGAACTGTTCCCAACTATTCTCCCACGTATCTAAAACACACTCGTTGTACGACTATTAAGCTACGGTGAAAGAAGGTGGCATTTACTGACCCGAGATGAGGCTCTTCCTTGTTTTCCTTGGTGATGCACGCTGCCAATGCAACAGTACCACTGCCCAAGCCGCAATACCCAAATAACAGGCATAATGAAGTCTGTTTTCACCTACATTATTTTTGTAGCCCTTCAATAAACTACGTCCTCCAATTTCTAATTTCAATTTCCAATATTTCATGAAGGAAAATTAGGTTCAGACATACATCCTTGATACACTTAGCACATTCCAGTTCTCAGCAGATCCATCCTTGATACGCATGATCACATTCCTATTTAGCAGCAGTACCAGCAGCATTAAACTGCGTTTTAACCATTTGCACGGGCTAACATTTTGTAACCAAGAATCTCCAAGCCGCTGTTTTTTGCAACATGAACAATGTATGATTTCTGCAGTTACAGAAAATGAGGCAAAGGTAGTGGCTTCTTCCATACGTCAACTTTGCAACACTGTCCCTGAAACACAGAGTTTACCACCAACCTGCTTCACCCACCTGAGAATATACTGCAGAACATGCACAAAAGAAATGGAAAGATCACACTTCACACTGTGATCGGCCCTGTAGATTTCCTGCCTTGTGTGCTAAAGACAAGGTTTGTATCACACTTTTAATCAAAGCTGTTTAATATCTTTCTTTTAAAAACCTGTTTCAAATCATTGTCAAGTTTCAGATGTGTGGATCAAAGTTCCACATACGCTATTTCCTCTGGCTACACTTTTATTTTGGAACATTCGATACAAATAACAAAGCTTCTTGCCAAAGGTTTTAAAAAACAAGAAAAGCCTTCACTTCTCCAAGGAACTCTCACAAATCCCTTGCTTGAATCAATTTTAGTGTGTGAAAACTATGGTCAAAGAATTTACCTTTTCCTTCAACACCTAGATTACCAAATGAAACCTTGCTAGCTTTTTTTTTTTTTTCTATAACTCAGAGCATCTTAAGAACAGTCACACAATGGAGTTTTGCAGAATCTGGCTTTCAAATTGCTTGAACTACACATTTGCTTGCTTTGTTTTTTTAGCAACTTTTCTCCATTAAAACACACCACATAAAACCAAGAAACGAATTAAGTACAACTCTTACTGAGCCTAGTCTCTGCAATATTCACCGTCCTCTGTTAAGACTAGAAAAATCTATGTACAAAGATCTGTAAGAACTTTGATTTTACTAAATAAGAGAACTCAGTCATACCTGGGATCAAAAGGAAAACAGAACACCAACAACCATTCTCCCTCCCTTTTTTTCTCTCCACGTGATTTTGATGCATATTTGCTGTAGTTTAGCTTTCTCTTTTACACGTGAATGAAAACCTCACAGGTGTCGCCATAAAAAGCACTGACTAAATACAAACACGTATTTTACAGTCGTGTACTTAATGTCAGCTGCTGTACATCCCAATAAACACACAATTTTCTCACAGGTGCAGACCGCATGAATACTGCAAGAAGAGGAAAAACCTTCTAATCAGAGTGACAACTTGCAATACGGGGCCACTTCCTCTGCAAAGTAATTTCGTTTTGCTTTTGCAAGGAATAATATCACTTGTTTATTTTTTTTTAAAATACAAACCGAACCAAAATACAAACCAAAACCCAACAAGCTCCAGTCCCTGCAAGGAACTGAGAACTCCTACTGTTCCATCAACTCCTGTTGCTTTTCCTCCAGTTGGCTGTAGAGCAGGAAAATCAGTAGCCTAAATGGCTCAAACTGTCAGCTTTAATATTTCAGTGTAGACCCTGGTTTCCCAGTCAGCCACTCTAAGCCAGCAAAGGGAACAATTCCCCACTGGCCATGCGTTATCATCCCCTCCCTTGTGCCAGCACTTCCAATTGTGCAGCCACACAGCCAGTCGGGTCTCGTTACTGAGAGCAAATCCCGCAAAAAAAACAAAGCCACAAATAGTTTTCAGCCCTTCTGAGGCGTGATCTGATTCATGCCGCAGTGGTGTAATCTCTAACATCAATATAAGGACAAGAATGTGTGGCTGCTTGTGTAGGGAAGAAAGGGACCGTGAATTTTTGCAGTGGCTGAGATTTGGACTAGCTGGTCAATAATAACCGTGAAACTGCCTTTTTTGTTGTTGTTGTTCCTCAACACACAGGCTTCTAATAAAACACAGAGTTCTTCTCAGAGTAGCAAATACAGGTTTGTGATCAGGGTTATATTATATTCCCAAGTTTTGCTCATTACAAATATGTACCTGTGCACACAACACAGTATAGCATGGCACACGGTGGGGCAAAGCAAACACTTCAGCCATGAGATGCAACCACTTTTCAGATGAGCAGGGGGCAGAACTCAGTAGCTTTAAAAGGAAGGCATGATGAAGGAATTCAGACTGCAGACAGAATACAAACAGCGACCGCATGCGCTGCTACAGCAGAGATGATGCAAAGGGGAACTGTTTATCCATGTTCGAAAACAGGGATTAATTCTAACCCCTTCCTATGGGGTTTGAGGTTAAAGAAGTTTTTACATATGCTCTGCTTCCTACATCTGATAGACGCCACCACACACCCCTCATCCACCCCCCAAATCTTCTCTCTTCCAGCAATTTTGCTCCCTTTCCTCACTAAACTTGGGCATCCAGCCAACGGCATAATCATGCTTCTCTTTCAAACAACCCTAAAACATAAAGGCAAGCAAACTAAAGTAAGTGAAAGCTGGAGAAGCAACATTGCAAGAGATTTAACACTGAGGAAATGAACCAGGGTCCCCAGCTCACCAAATCCGGTTAAATTGGAGAAGTTCAGCTCCTCCCTGGCCAGCTGCATTGCAGCTCACTCTACTTTTTTTGTGCAAAACATACACACAGTATTTATCTCCAGGGAAAGCAGCCTTTGGACCACACCTACAAAGCTTGTAAGGCAGCACACACCCCTTCATTGATAAACCTGGTTTAAATGAGGCTATTTCGGTCTGATCCCAAAATACTCCTTATTGAATTTAAACCAAAAAAAAGAAAAAAAAAAAAATAGTCAAATCATAGCAGAAAAGCGGTATGTCTAGCCTTTCATACTAGTTTAACCAACACAGTTTAAAACGGTATCTGAAAGCCTTGGAGATACACCCTCTTGGATCGAGCTATACTGGTGCAAACCTGTCACCTCTATCGGGTATTCCTTACCAGCCCTTTGCTGTCAGCTACTAATTCTGCAACACTTATTGGAGCACTTCCCACTTCACATCAGGCAGAAAACCAGTCAAGTTAGCTCACATGGTACTTTAAAGTTGTTTAAACTACTCCTGCAAATGTTGCCTGAAGCCAACTCGGGGAGGAGTTACATGAACCGTATCTCCAGCGGATACGTAAGGGCAGTGACTTCCTTTGGCAGCACAGCCTCCTTACAGTAGCTGTTATCTGCACATCAACAAACAAGTCGAAACCTTCCCTTTCCAAAAGCTTTTAGAAAAAGACAGGAGGGAAGAAAGAAAATCTTTAATCAGGATTTTCTAAGCAGGCATTACTCGGAATCGAATCAGATCTGAGTCCCCATTACTTAAGCATTCCATTTTCTTCTAGCATTAAGCAACCATCTCAGCTCATTTCGTAAATGTTTTGCTGCAACACCATGACTTAGAATCATTACACGGTTCAGATTTGCTGCTTTGATTCAGGCCCCCAGGCCCAACATACACAACACAAAATTCACCTCTCCTCCTGCATTTCTTCCTCATCTGTTTTTATTTTTAGACATGTGCTTTTCCCAGTTCTCACACTCAGGATTATGAAGAATGAATACCAGTAAATGGACACACTCCCACCAAAAGCATCAGCACTTTCCACTATTTTTACTTCCCATAGGCACAAGCTCATCTTGTCCTACATTATTCAGGAAAGACATACCTCCATTGTATGGATGCTCCTTCCCAACCAGGAAACAATTTCTCATTATCTTTTACATCTCTTAGTTTTCCCATAAATACTTCAAGACAACTGACCACTCAAGACTAAACTTCTCACTTTCACTGGGGCAGAACCAACCTGGTTGTCACTTCATAACTTACAGCTACTTGTTGTTAGTGATCTGGTTTACAGCACAGAGGAGAGATGAACGGCTGCACGGAAATAGGAGTGAGTGTGGCAAAGGGCTGCAACTTCTTCAGCCAGTTGTGACAGCATCTCCTGAAACTACACTCAAGCATCATTAAACCTCAGTTGAAAACATTCTTTTGCAGGCTCAAGTTGGAATGCTGCATCTAAAAGTCTATTCACTTAATACATATTTTTTTAATCTTGTTTTGAATTTAAAAGCTTGCTGTTGTCGTTAGAAAACTTGTCCTCACATCATGCTAAGTTATATTGAAAAACACACTTCAGCACAGGACACAATGCAAGCTGCCACCTCCAGAACAGAGGGCTGAGTTTGTGTTGCAAGGGGAAGACATTTGCTCAGTAAGAGAGACGGCTGTGTGGTCAATGTGGCAACTTCTCATTTCCTTACTTCTCTAAGTTTGAAGGAACACATTTTTTTCATGGTCCAGAGACTGGCCAGCAAGCATTCGGAGGGCTTCAAGCTCTTCACACACAGTATAATCTCCTTCAGTTCCATTTCTCTCATCTTTCCATTTTTACATGGAAAACCTGTAGCTTGCAGTCTGTACACAAGGTACCACACACAGAAGTTATGTAAAATAGAAAAGACTCATGCCAAGAAACTATACTGTACATACAACTCCACCTCAGAGAAAAGACAGGAAAACAAAAATACGATAAATACTGGTTCCTCCTTAGGCTCTAAGATACAATGCTAGCTACCATAGTCTATAGTTCAAACTCCATAATCAACTTTCAGTTATTCAGAAAAGGAAGGGGAAGGGAGGGACAGATAACATGGATAAAGCAATACCACAGGTTAATATAAAAGATAATGCAGACTGTGTACAATGATAAGTAATGACAGTGCTGACAAAAGAGTTATCAAGACCTCCTAAGCAACACGGAGCCAAGCTAGAAAACCCCCACAAAAGAGCACAGTGCCTTTGAATAAATTAATGTTGCCCAAGCTGGCACTCCAAGTACATCCATTACAGCTAGAAAACACCCCCAACAAGCTGTTCATAGCTATCGAGAGTTCTACCTGAAGAGACTGCCAGTGAGGAAGATTTCATGTTAATGTCACTTTGCTTAACGCTCCACTCTGGTTTTCATGTTTATTAGTGAGATACCTCATACAGCAATTGCAACAGCTCTGTGACTAAACCGTACTTTGGGGAAGGAGACCTGGCTCAGAATAAAGGCAGGAACAGGTCAGTCTGGAAATGTAAAATCCAACCAACACAGACTTCATATTTCTACCATTCATCTATTTCTTTACTAAAAGCTACTACTGACTTCGATTCAGTTTAATATTGTAGAAAAAAATCTCCATCTACAAGTTTTTTCACATATAAATACATCAGCTAATACAACAGCTGCAACTTACTGAGTATCATGTTAGTTTTGCATATGCCCCCTACTTATTTCACCAATCAGTTCAAAATGCATTATGTTACTCCCTTTTTTCCCCGCAGACAGCTTAAGTAGAATGATATATTTTGAAGTCAGCAATAGATGAACAGACCATAAAGAAAAATATTGTAGCTGTGAATACATTTCAGAATGTCTTAAGTGGAGAGTTGCAAACAAACCAGCTCAAACCAGAACTGAAAATCCAAGGGTCCTAAAAAGCAGAGTGAGTAATTACATATAAAAAGGTCAATTACTTTCAGAGAAAGTCAAGCATTTCTATAAAATTTTCTGCCTCTTATTACTGCTCTTCTCTGAAGCTTTTAATAGAGTGCCTCCCTATTTACAGCACTTAGATACAGCTTCATCGGACTACACAGTAAGGTCATCAAATATGTCTCATACCATTGCAGACAGTGATCTGTCTCCAGCAGAACGGTATTTTATTGAGGAGGAAAGTCAATGAAGCCCAACAGTCAAAAGGCCTATGTTCTCTTAATGAATCCTTGAGGCCATCTCTCATGCTGACATCATCCCTAACAAAAAAAGTCTGTTACACTTTACACAAGCAGTGTTGCAATTTTGAATAGGGCAATTATTGCCAGAATTCTAGAAAAAGAGCTGGAGTCCTACCAAGTCATCTGCGCAGTAGAAGCCACTTGAGTGTCAAGAAATAAAACAGTAGTATAGGATATGTATGGAAAAGATCCCCTATCAAACAGAGAGAACAGCCAAAAGATGAGATAAATGACAACAATTGCCAAAACATATGTTCATAATATGAAATAAATTTTGAATCTTGAAACCATGAAAGTCACCTTCAGTCAAAAAAAACACCACGCAGACATTAGCAGGGATCAAGGACTACAGAACTGGTGGTCGCAATTTCATACATCTTCACTTTTTAAAAAGTTATGTTTGCTAAAAACTACTAGCAAGGATATCAAAATGATTGTTACATTCTCAAATATTTTGAGTTGACTTGTATACATTTTTTTTTCACAAAAAAAAACCCCAAACTATTATGAATTCCTGGCAACAAACACACAAAACACAACTGAAATTGTTCCAACTACAACTGAAAATGCATTTTTTTCAAAGGCAAACCAAACCCATCCCTGTTCAGGAAAATCCTTAAATCAAGGTTTAATGGCAAACATTCGTCCTAAGGGGCTGTGATGGAAATTAACCTCAAATTGCAGTAGTCAGTTTTAAAGTTTTTGGCTGTTTGGCTCTACCCATCCAGCTTCTTCTGAGAAACACCAGCTTTGTGCACTTGACAACTCTGTACTGGCTCAGTACAAACTGCGTGGAGCAGAAGATAAAGGAGAACAAAAACTGTCCTGCTAGACAAATTCTTCACAAACACTGAGCCACAGAAGAGAAGCCGCGTGGCGACTGCCCACAGGGTCCAACAACCACGATGAGAATTCCACTCCAAGAGATCTCCGTGATTCCACTTCATCATGACTATTTCGACCGCTAGTATTTTTAGAGCCCTGCATATATAGAAAACCTTTTTTTAAAAAGTGATAATTTGCAAACATGTGAAAAATCCAAACGGAAAAAATCTCAAAGTTACAGAGAAACTGCTTCGTCCACACTAACACATGGAGATTGGAAATGTAGGAAAGGGCACAAGTGCTGCTCAGCAACATGACACCCGCACACTGCCCACGGCCCACGAAATACTTGACCGTGATCCAGCAGAGCAGGGTTTCATTTTACAAGAGCGCTTCACAAAGTCAGCAGAGAGGGGAACAGTGCAGGCAGGAACTCAGCCCCTCCGGATAACGTTTCTTCACGTACAAAAGGAATTATCCAGCAAAACAACTGACATTATTATTATTATTTTAAAGCAAAAGACATTAAAAAAACATTGAAAATGGAGCTAGAGCTATTGTCAGATTGTAAACCCACGTGCAAACCTCCGGATCCACCTATTATATTTCCTATTAAAAATTATGAGCATTGTTAAAAACATACATTTAATATTCATTCAATCTATTTGGTGGTTTTTTTTCCCCAAACCTCTCTAACATAACAGACTTGGGTAAAAGAGGGACAAGCCTCCAACTTGGGTGAAACAGCAGGTAAACTAGTAGTTGCAGTACCAGAAAAAAAATTACAAACAAATTCAATCCTAAACCATAGAAAATAGTTCCGCTGCAAAAACGCTCCCTGGATTTTAATCAATACACTTAATGGTAATAATTGAACTTTAACAACTTTCAGCAGCCCGCACAAAGGAGTAGGGAGATCGAAGGGCTCTGATGCGGCAAAGGTACCGGATGGCTTAAGAGTCCTGAAATCACAAATTTGATTTTCACTGAACAGCAAATAACCCAAAGAATCACACACAGCACAATGGAAGAGTTATATATCAAAAGCAATTGGCCTCGATACACATTTTTTTAAAGACAATCTATTATAAAAATGGCACAGCATTAAAACATTCATTTAGCTTCAGTATGAATATGGAAGCGATCAGCAAAAATAAAGCAGTAAGGGTAGGAAAATGTGAGTCAAACAGGATATTTGAAGTTTATACAAAAATAAAACTAATGATAAAGCATCAACAATAGTGATGGTACTGAATATTTCTCTTGCCCTGAAAGTAATATTGATCTCGATACTCTAAGCACAAGATGATGAAGAAAATCTATCCTGAGATAAGTAGAAGCACAGAAATGCATCTATACTTCTAACAGATGTAACATAGAACTCTTAAGGTTAGCATAAAGCAAGAATGAGAAACTTGTGAGAAGTCTCACCATAAAAGATATTTCAAAATAAAACCATTTTAGTTTATATTTCACCTGATATTTAACTTTCTTTACAAACAAGAATTTCCCCATCTCTATTTAACTGAGTGTTTTATGAATCATGATCTCCACAACACCACAAAATATTTTTACTTATCAAAAAGGGTGTCTCCAGCTTTACAACTGTTAACATCCCTGGTTCCTCCTAAGTATTGTCATCCCTGCACAACATGCAATTTTATGAGATGACATCATGTAGCAATATAGTTCCAAATCAGCTGGCATGGAAATAAAATACAAAGGCCTACAAAAAACTATTTTAACAAATGTAGTCTATCTAAAATAGAAAACTTGAAATGAGATTGAACATGGTATGTAGAGGTGTTTGTAGCCACAGAAGTATCCTCAAAATCAAAATATAAGTTTCAGATGTAGGATATACATAGTTTGTTCCATGCTCTTTATAACATATATATCATTTTTCATGTTTATTGAACATGATCATAACCATCTGCAAGCTTGAACTTGTGATGAATGTAACAATGTTGAAAAAGCATTGGAAGTTGAATCTGTAAAAAATATGGCATATCACAACCAAAGGTCTCAAAATAATTACAATACAGGTGTGTTTTTGTAATCTCTCACATTCTTGATATCTTAAAGTATAGCCCTGGGAAACAGGTAATTCTTCAAACTATAACAAGCCAAGTCAGAGAGAAACTATGGCTTTACCTTCATATAAAGTTTTTGCTTGTTTTTGTTTTAAGAAGAATACTCTTAAAGGTATATTTCTGACAGTATAAACAGACCTTTAAGTAAACAGTAACAGATTGTAAAAACAATGTTCTTGAACAGAAAACCAGCCTCCTTCTTACCCTACATGAAGAGAGAATAAATCTCTTGCTCAACACCATTTGCTGACTTCCACTACATCAAATAGCCAAGAGCAAGAAGGATGTAATACTGCAGGAAGATTTTTAATAGTTGCTGTGCATTTGGGCACTAACAGAATAAACCAAAATCTTCTATCCCTTATTTAAAATGACAAGTTAATACTATTTTCCTCTCAGGGAAAATTAAAAAAAAAAAAAAAGTAGGGATAAAAATTGCCAGTGAGTATCTTAAAAACAAACCAAACAAACGTTAAGTTGATCATAATGAAAATTTTTCAGTTAAATATTGTCTCATGATAAATGATACAACAGCACCTTTAAACTGAAAATTCAATTTGAAAAGCTGATTGTAAAAAAAAGTGTTTTCAAGGAGAACAAGAACTACAAGACAGATTGAACGGTATCAGTTATGGGGGTGGGTACAGGGGTAATATTGCCCATGAAAATTTCCTTCACCATGCTCAGAATGAAAAGCTAACATTTAATAATCAGTGAAGGGTAACAACAACGAAGATTTAAAGATTTAAAGCTCTCCTTCTTACGCTATAACTTTTAAGGGTAATTACACCAATTTTCAGACACACAGGCATCCCTGAATGATGGGATATGATTCGCACAGCAGCAGAACAGAACCATGCAATATATAATACTTGAATATTCTGCTACACATTTACAGACCGAATGATCAAACTGCTGTTTTAGCATAGATGGGTTCCAAAGATAATTTTTTTACCCTGCTAAGCACAAATCTACCCAACCCTTGGCAAGCCAGCAGAGTAAAAGGAAATAGCAGATATTTTATGGCTCATAACCACATTCAGTTGTGGCCCTCTACAAAATAATTTATTCCATAGCTGAGCTTGGAGTCAACGTCATGATGAGCACCTAATTGTCCTGCTGTTGTGTTCAATGACACTCTTACTCTTAGAGAATAGCATGCATAACACCAACTCCAAGGCCAGTTAAAAGCCCTGGGCTATGACTCAATTAACAGGTAATACATATGGCCATAAATAATAGTAATGATGAAATAAGCAGGTTTAAATTGCTACTTGTCTCATCAGCACCCTATAATTAATGTTCTCCTTGGATGCAAAAGGAATTTTCTATCAAATGTTAAGATACTGATTATTCCTCTTTTTATCATGCATGCGACTTGGATAAGAAGACTGGAGTTGGCAATGAGGCATCTGAGACAGAGGGCAAGGCTAACAGGGAAAGAAGGTTAAGACATGGAAACTGGGATGAAGGAGATTTTAAAACAATTGGGGGCAGATGAGACAGAACCGAGGTAACATATTGCTGGGGACAAGACATGTGACAACAGGTCTCAGGGAACGACAGCCTACAATCAAAGATGCCCATGTAACTTTAATTGCTCATTTCCTGTGCATATCTACTGTCTACAAGTCTTTAATTAACAACCACATCATATTTTTCATTCCTCTTCAAGATTTTTGTGTTCAAGTATATTTCTTCAGACAATATGAAATTTCTGTAAGAATCAGGACTGATCACAGTAACAAACTGTTGTTGAAAAACATCAGGGGAAAAAGCAGCGAATTATAGAAAGAAAAAAGTATGGCTAACCTGAAAGCTGGTGAACTCTGCTTTGAAAAAAACAGATTACATCCTGTCAGTGCCATGTACTTCATAATACTAAGTAAATCTCATAACTCCATTAGCCCAATAATTTTTCCAGAGGTAGTAATTAATTACGTATTTCCATTTTTCTAGATGTTAGGTTTGATTTCTAGTACTTCTGAGAAGCCATCAAGGCATCTAAAGTTATTTAAAAGTGCATTTTAAAAAAATAAATAAATTAACCTTTACTATTTTGATTGCCCAAAACTTCAGGCGCTGTGTTGAATTTGGTATCCCAAATCAGCAAATGCCTTCAAACTTTGTACGATTCCAAGTTTCATATACATATATCTAAAATGCAGTAACGTTACCTTGCTTCACTTCACAGAGATTGCATGAAAAATGATGTTTGAAACCTTTTCAATAGTAGGGAGCACTACCGAAAAGCCCAAGGCAAGAATAACACATTTCTGTACTCAGAGCTAAGTTTCAACAATAAGCAGAATAAAGAGACTAACATTCACATGGGTTGTTGAACAATGGGAGAAAAAAAATGAATAGATGCTCAGTAATCCCACTGCGCTCTGTGCAGAGCAGATGATGGTTAAACCCCATATGTTCCAGCAGCCAACACCTGGGCTGCAAAGCAAGTGGGATTTTTTTAGGCATTTCCTAATTCTGCGGTGCTTGAACTACATTTAGAGAAGACTACAACTGTAAATACTTTAACTTTCAAATCAATAACATTATGAGCTAGAAAATAATAAAGACTCATCCCTCTAAGGAGACTTCTGGGCTCTGTTAGTAAAAGCAGCAGTTTGTAGTATGGAATTGTATGTGAGGCTGAAGTAAAGGACAATTTTAGGGACTTCAAAGGGAAAAAAAATAAAGCCCTCTTCCTGCATATATACAAAAGTACTAATCCAAAACAAAATAAAGACCACAATGTATTATCCTTTGCGCCCTCTCTAAACATCTAAAATTCAGAGAATTAAAGCAATATTTTAACTGTAATGCAGTAATAAAGAAACTTAATGTGAACACATTTTCACCACTCCACTTTGGAGAGGGACACATAGCAGCTGAAGAAGAAAGTGCACTGCAGAGCCCATGACTTCAGCTAAACACACAACTGCAATTCATTCAAGCTGTTTGGCTAACATCAGAAACCATGAGATCCAAGCCTGATTAGTTATTAAAGAGAGAAGAACGCTTGCATTGAGTTATGGCCTTTTTGTTAGCTACCATGTAATTTTATTTTTAACACATGCTATATAATTTGCAATGTTGTAACAAATTCTTTACTACTGTTTTTTCTACTGAATAAACTAATTATGTCTACTGCAGTCTAAAGCTAAACCTAAACCATCAGCTTAAAATTACTTGCATAAAATAACACATCTTGCCAAACGAAAACATGAGATCCAAATCTGTCAGCAGTAAAGTTTCACTGAATGCGATTCAGCCCTATGAGCCATGCTCGAAAGAAAAAATTCCCAGGCCCACTGACTCAAAGGCTAGCAAACTGTTTTACCAAAAAACAATCAGCAAATTTACAACAAGTCAGTGGTAAAAGGTTACAAAATGGAGTTAAAGTGTGATTTCACAATTGATGCGCATCGATTTAAGTTTACATATCTGCCAAAACAGGCCTTTCATTCTCATCGCCCCAGAGTGTTTCCACCCTCTCTGTTTGCTGGCACCTGCGCACATGTGAAAACGCGGTGACCTGTCCAAGGGTTTGATCCAACCACCTACCGGCCGAGTTCTCAGCCAGGTGAGTACGGAACAGCTCGCTGGGAGGCAACGTGATTGCTGCTGTGACTGTGCAGCAGGAGATGAAGACAGAACCTCCCCTTCTGGCATCAGCATAGAACTTGGATCACATTAGACTGTGTATTTATGACTGAATTCAGGGAATACTTCACCAATATAAATTTCCTACCTCCAAGCACAGGTACAGCCACAGGAGAAGAAGGCTGGAAACACCACAAGAGAAACAAAGACATTTCCTTTTTTCCTAAACTGATTTGTCATTTATGTGACTCCAGGACTCAATATATTCTCTTTACTTTTTATGTAGTTACAGTTATCTCCAAAAATGCAACTAAAGAGTGTGTATGCAGACAGGACAATGTTACAGACCAAACCAAACCAAAAAAACCCAACCCAAAATACGCAAACAAAGCAGTCTAATCATCAGGGAGGCAGGGAAGGGGAGGACGACTAGGGGTGTAACTAGAAACACATGAATACCACTCAGAAGACTTTACTGGTAGTAAAAGTTCGATTGTGGGACACTTTCTTTTTGTTTTAAAACATCAACTCGCTAAACAAAGGCATTCTGAATGTCACGTGTTACTTTTATTGCAACAAGGCTTAGAAACTCCAAGCTCAGACTCCACTTTCCTGGTTGCTATAAAACCTTAGGCCTGAGCGCTAAGAGTCTGTGAGCATTACTGCAGCTCTCCATCAAAACCCAACAAAACTCAGTCCTCAAAAACCAAACCGTGAACTACCACAGTCAATGGCTCTCCACATTTCGAAAGTAACAAAAAAAGCAAGAGAAATGACCAACTTAAGTTTACTAGCTTACCTAAGCACCAGTCTCAGATAACTCCATTAGCCCAGACTAAGACTTGCCAGTATTTATGTGCATAACACATGAGATCCAGGCTTTCCAGTAACAGAAACATAACATAAAAGAAAACAAGAGGGAGCAATACTCAAATTATAAGTGGACTGACATAACTAGGAGGCAAGACCAAAAACTGCAACTGAAAGGAAGAAGCTGGATTACCATCTAAAGTCTGGAGAAAGATTGTGATCCTCCCTCCTTCTCACCACTAGAGCTCCTAGAACCTCTGGACAATGTATTTCTCTCAAAGTTTTCATAAGGGTAGAGGCAAGTACACAAATCTGAGTGCAAGATTCTGAACTACCCTAATGTAATGTTAGAATTTGATTTATAATACAGAAACTTTAGATAATCTAAGTACCAACATGGTAAACTCCTCTAATAGCCTGTGACTTGAACAAAGAACAGTCCCATTTCCTTCCAAGTTATCTTAAAGATCATAATAGAATTACATTCAAGATACAGTAACCCAAAGAGATTTTTTTTTCAAGCCATTTTTGGATTGGATTTTTTTGTTTTGGATTCTGCTGTTGTGGCTTTAAGAACAAACGTTTGGGAAATATGGCCACTGCTGTATGTGCCATCTGTACTTTTCAAATTGTTTTATATTTAATCAGGTAATATCAACTAAATTTCTGGCAGGAAAGAAAAATAGCAGTGAGACTACATACTGAAGAAGATACTTTAATCCTTCTAAATGCATGCAAGCACTTAGCATTACAGAAATTTTACTGACACTATGGTCAGATGTTACCGTTTCTATGGAAAGCTGCTAAGAACAAAACTACAGAGATACCTTAGTGGCCAAGTCATTCCAAAGGTAGTAGCAGACAATTTTTTTCTTCCTTTCCAGAGTCTTGCTATCCTTTTTCACTATTAACATATTCCAGAAAAAAAGACACAGTACATGTAAGTATCTTACTAGTTGATTTCCATACAACAATCATTTATTTTATTGCATAAACCCACATACTCCCATCTTCTCCTTTAAAAATGGAGACAGTGAGTGGTTTAGGTAATTACAGCTGTCATGGATGGTTTGACAAATAACTTTTCTGCTCAATGTATGCTTCAGGCCACTGGGAAAGCTGTCAAATAATGACATCAGAGTCTACATTAACACTGGTAAAATGCAACTGTGCTTCCTTTCACATTTAACTCAGATGGTTTATAGCCCTATTCCCTGGTTGAGAACAAGAATGAAATGAGCGAACGGGTTGTAATTCAAGCCAGATAAAATGGGGATAGATAATGCAGGTTCACTGAAAGAGTATTAAAAAGAGAAGCACATCCTTGCTTTGCTAATGAAGAGGCTTGCTCATTCTCTATCATCAATAAGCTTTGTAAGCTTGAGTCACTTCCTAAAATTCCAATTAGACTCCAAGGGATGACCATAAAAAACAGCTGCTTTTCCCTCTTTCAGTATCCAAGTTATTATTACGTTGCATTTCTCATACATGAGCCATCCCACATGTATGAGAGCGCCGGCCGGACTCCTCCATCATGCACTATGGGGAGCCACCTTCCCGACAGCCCACTGCAAAGCTCTTGAGTACAGATGGCCCTGTCTTCAATTTCATTTTATAATATGTGATCTTAATTCCAGCCTAAGTGCAAAACAACCAGAAACTCGCTACTACTTCAGTGTCTGAAGTTACCTGCTCAGTTCCAAGAACAACCCTGAGCACCGATCTTGCTTTAAAAATCCTTCTGTGGGTCTTCACTGCCTGGCAGACAGCAGCACCCAGAATCAGCTGAGGCTCTGACATTACTAGAAAATTCACTTTCTGGTGAAGAGTTTAGTGACCGATGCAAGTGATTAATGAGGAACTTATTCCATTGATGTCTAACAGAAATATTACATTAACTTCCAGAATAAAAATACATAAAACCTGATCCGGTCATACGGTTTAGTTTTAGGTAGTCCTGCGAGGAGCAGGGAGTTGGACTTGATGATCCTTATGTGTCCCTTCCAACTTGAGACATTCTACAATTCTGTGATCTGCTTATCAAGTATTTTTCCAAAGTTAAGTTACACCTGCCAGAAACTCAGCTCTGACGATTGTTTAGTGGGCAGTTAAGAATGGTACCCAGAAGCGATTACAGCTTGAGCACCAGAGTTAGTATTACTGTCAACTCCGAACTCATAAAAGATCCAAAGAAATGGGATCTTCCCATTGATTTAACGTTTGGATATGTACCTTATGGCTGACATCTACTTACATGGATCCTCCCCTCACCCATCATCAATCTCAAAATCTGCGCTGAGCACCCAACTAAACTTGACCAAGCGCCTAATCTCTAACATGCTGTTCCTACTGACCCGCTGTGCTGGTTCACCTGAGTTAACAACAGCTTCCAGGCATGGCCAGTGGTTCTGTTATGGCTCAAGGCTACGTCAGATGCTGGTTACATTAATGAGGGATGTGATTCATTCCCACCTCTTTAGAATCGATGCAGTTACAGTGACATGCAATTAGTTTTGTTATTACAAGAGCGGGAATGAGCTATACCAGTAGAACACTATCCACACTAGAGAGGTGTCTATTCTGGCACATAAAAAGGAGTAGGATGTGCATATCCATTGTTTTGTCTTCAGTTTTATAGTTTGGGAGGAATTCCAACGATTTTTATGAAACTCCACACACATGCCCAACCTGATGTGCTTTGAGTCTTCGTGGCACAGCACGCAGGAAGGCACTCAGAATCTACAGTCTAGGGGGTTATTTAAAGTGTTTATTTAAAGTGTTTATAACACCTGACACACATATAAATTATACCCTGTTATTTGTAGCTACTCCCATACAAAAGAATTGAAAGTTACACAAGAAATAAATTGACGTGGAGCAAGAAGTGGATTAAATTTGTAGCTGAGTACTCAACTGAAAACTCGGGGCCAGAAACACTTGCACGAATTTTTCGCCACTGCCCAGTCTTATCCAAAACAAAACAGCCATAGAACAGACCACACTAAAAAAAAGGCACAAGATGAAGTTATTCACAGCAGCCTTCAAAACAGAGTATTTAAACAGAATGTGTCCCCCTCAACGAGCTTTGCTTCTTACAACTTAAGAACAGTTCTAGCTTTTCTCTAAAGTTCATTGTAATGATAAATACACAAAAGTACATGGTATGCACTGCCGCTTATTAGCATTTAATGCTTCTTGAACAACTACAATGCAAATATTCATCACAATAGATGGGAACCTTGGTGGAAACAAGAATTCCCACAAATTGTTTAAGATTACAGTAAATGAATAGTATTATAAACAAAAAGCTCACATCCCTCACAAACATGTATGTTACATTTGCTTACAGATTAGCCCACTACACACCCATTGTGCAACTGCATTTGTAGAAAACCCTTTGAAAAAAACATTTTATACTGTAACAAAAACTGTTTTCTATTTATAGATGTGTTCCAGCCAAACAAACCACGCTATCTCAAGGTTTGGTTGGGCATTTTTTTTTTATATTAACGACAGATTAAGTCAGACAATTTTAAAGGCTTCGTTTGTAATTACTTAACTGACAGTGTACCAACACACTAACAACATGGTAAATTTCAAAAAGCAATGTTTACAGTTTATTTCTAAGCTAGTTTATTTCAAAGCTACAACTCAAAACAAAAAACCATAAGAAAATCTCAATGACTGCATAGGGAGTAATCAAAGCTACAAACAAATGGCATGCTGACACCTTTTAAAACCACTTCTATTTCACTTCTACGATTGGACAGTCAACACACAAACTAGATTTGCTCTATATAATGGAATGAGAAAACTTCTACATCCTGCACAAACTCTCACCATTTCCCAAGTCTCATCTCTCTATTCAATACAGTAATATGTAAACATAGGGACCTGGTTTGGTGCTAGAGTTAGGTTAGGTTAGGTTATGGTTGGACTCAATCCTGAGGGTCTCTTCCAACTGAAGTGATTCTATGATTCTAAATGTGTTTTTTCTTATTATCAAGGTCCTTACAGGGAAAGTATACATTTTTAGTCTACTCCTATGAATATATTCAAGGAGTATAAGGAAAAAAAAAAGCGCCCTATCGCTTACTGCATCTTGCAAAATACTTCTTAAAAATTCTTTATATTTTTACCCATATAACACAGGAGGAAAAAAAAAAATAAAGGACATGATTCTGTTCACGATACCTTTTGTATCTTTCTTATGACTGTCAGAAACGACAATAATAAAAGCATAAGAAACAGGTGTCTTTAGTGTATGCCCTTCTTGGAAAGCTGGTTTGCCCTGTCAACAGCCCAAGATGAGAGATGGCAAGAGCGCCTATATATGCATTTATACACACAGTCACACATACATACATCAGAACAAGAACATGCCTGGCCAAAACCACATCAGTGAGCAGCAGTACTGAGAAAAGCCTCAGAACCCTTTTAAAAACAGCCTCCAACAAAGGAAACACCTCTAGACTGGAGACGACGAATTAAAAACCCCAACAAGTGGAGAGATCTCACCGGCCAGAGACACGGCGGGGAGAGGAAGGAGGAGAACCCTGCGACAGACAAACAGCGACAAACAGCGACAAACAGCGACAAACAGCGACAAACAGCGACAAACAGCGACAAACAGCGACAAACAGCTTCTCCATCCTGCCCCCAGCCCGGGAGGAAGGGCGGAGGGTGAAGGGAGGAGGCGAGAGCGCGAAGAAACGGCCCAGGAGCAGAAATCCGGGGAGTGCGGGGGGAATCCCCCTCTGCACCCACACACCCTCTCGAAAAGAAACGGGGGGGAACCCCTCAAACACACACCGAGGATATTTCTCCTCTGCACGCATCCTGCTTCAGCTGACTGAAGGGACAGCAAATCCATCACCTCACCACCCCCTCAGCGGGGCTCTGGCTGTTCTCCGCCTCCCCATAACACCCCGATGGGCACAGTCAGCCCCCCCGGCCCCCCCACACCGGCCGCCCCCAGCCCTGAGGCGCTTGCGAGCGCAGGACGAGGCGGCCCCCCTTGCCCCGTTCCCCGCCGCCCTCGCTCCTCACCGGCCTGGGTGGTGTCGCTGAGGTCGTGGTTGGCGGCGCTGGCCCGCGGGTAGTCACGGAGCTTCCTGCCGCTCAGGCTGAGGGTTCCGCTGGCCGCCGCGTCTTCTAAGGCTCTGTCCAAGGACCGGCTCCAAGAACCCGGGCCTGAGGGACCAGGTGGCGGAGGACAAGCCGCCGCGCTTCCCGCCGGCATCACGGCAGAGCCGCCCTCCGGCGCCGCCAGCACCGCGGCCGCCATTTCTCGCCCGCCGCCGCCGCTCCCCCGGCTCCGCGCCCCACTGCGCATGCGCGGCTGGGGCTGGTCAGCGGCGGGCAGGGCGCAGGCGCCAGCACCAGCCTTGACAGGGCGCCGAGTGCGCATGCGCAGCCGCCCGCCTGCGGGGAGCCGGGCGGGGCGAGGCACGGAGTTACAAAAACAGCCCGAAACATCCTCTTTTCGAGGCTTGATTTTTCCACTCGCCAGGGGTAATCTGGCGAGCGAGGGCGTCACCCCTTGACATGTCAGTAGTGCCTGTACACCTCCTGAAAGTCAGCAAAGGCGAAAACGCACGTGCTAGAACCAAGTGCAAAAAGCACCAACTGCTTAACGTTGCTTTTTTTTTTTCTTCTCCTTGCTGTAATCAATCCTTAAAAGGTCACACTCTTCGCAACCTCGAAATAAATGCCAGTCTTGCTGTGGGAAAGCACCGACCTGCTGCTTAGGCTGGAATTGTTCTGGGTCTGAACACTCAGCAGCCGTAGGGACTTGAGCTGCAAACAGAGACCCGGCTGCGGAGTCGGGTGCCGACCACACGCACTCAACATACATCAAATATACTTACAGGCAGTGTTTTTTTCCCACACTGCCAATTAAAATCACCACCTCCACTGCTGACGCAAGCCTCCTGCTGGCATTGCGCTGGAGAGCAGGACGGCAAGCCGATTATCGGGGTGTTCAGGCTGCTCTGCAACACGAGGTTCGGGTCACAGCGGCTTCTCGCCGGCACGACGTGACGTGGCAAGATGAAAAGTGGCGCTTGGGCTGGCAGGTGAAGGGACCTGGTGCTATAATCACACCAAGCCACTAAATTAGATGGTGCTACTGAAAAATACATCAATAACTGTCACATTTAAATGTCAGTGAGCTTATACGGTGCCACTCCAAGAAGTGCTTAATTTTCAGGATATTAAGCTGAGCAACGAATGCAAGCTGACTTTAATTTAGGCTGTTTTCGATATATTTTTCAGAACACTAAGAATTTATTCATTAATAACCCCCTGAAGGATACCAGAAAATTAATGTAACCAGTATAACACCTAGGTGGTTATAACAGCAACAAGACAATATGAAACCTGTAACTTTTTATTAAAAAAAAAAATTAACAGCTTCAGAATAGATCAAACGTAATAACTTCTCCAAAAAATACCAAAAGGTACAGTGTAAAGCATCTTCTCATTAAATACAAACTAGCATTTTTTGATGCATTGCATCAGTGTTTTGCATCTATGTTGATGCAAAAGAATTTTTTGTTGCATCCTGGCCCATGGAAAATGTATACACTGAACAGGATGACTGACAACACTATCTACTGAAATCCTAACAGTGGGACACTTTTTCAAAAAAAAAAAAAGGAAAAAAAAAAATCCTACTAGTAATTAAGGAAAAAAACCCAAAACTTAACACCATTACGTTTAGTTTGCTTCTGCTAAGGTGTATTTTTCAACATAAAAATAAGGGATTAAGTACAATATAGCATCAGGATGCACTCTGACTTTAAAACTGCTACAGAAACAAAAGCCCTTCTACTGTCAAACGCTCTTCAACGTTGAAGTTCCTGGTAAATGCTAGTTAACTTGGAATTTGAGATTAAAACACAAGGAAACCAACTCTGTAAGAAGTTAAATGTAAATTCTTCAAGAACAATAAAAGGAAATAAACCCACTTCAAACACCATAAACATTTCTGGATGCAGCAAGCCAACCATTCTTTTACCTGACTTTATCAAAACCTCATTGCTATAGAACAGTGTTAAGTTCATCAGTTCCTGGTCTGGAAGCAATTCTGAGCAGGTGCCTCATTTTTAGGGCTCACATAAACTCCCACTGAGGATGCCCTCGTTTTAACCACCCTGCAGATTCTGATGCACAAAGCTCAGCTTAAAGCACGTGGCTACCTGCTCCCACTTAATGCCGTACACACGCTGGCAAACCGAGGGCTTTCTTAGCAACGTTCCCCAGTTTCAGCCAGTTTCAAGTTGCCTGATCACGTCTGATCAGCTTCACATCTCACCTCTCTTTGGTTTAGACAAACAAGTGCCATTAGATTCCTCACCTCCAGCTATTTGTAAGAACCAGAGAAACCATCCTGGGGCAAGATATGCAAGATGAGAATCCTGTGTTCAGGAGGGGAAGGAATTCTACCATACCACTGACTGTCTTGTGAACTTGTTGTATTTATTCCTATGAAATTATTCAAAAAATGTGAAGTTATTGCATTAAGTTTCTGAAAAAACTTACAAAAGAAATCAAAAGCAAAAGTTTAAGAAAAAATAGGAGACAGACATACTCCATTTACAGAGGAGGACAACGAACTTCAGCTATTTGTAATATAAATTACTCTCGTACTGCGTCTGCAGTATTCCTCCAATATGATCTGGACCACTTTTAAGGATAAGAGTAGAATAGTCTGCATCCCAATTACATAATTTGGGTCTCAGCTAACAGCTTTATTTGTGAAAGTTAAGGATGCAAAACATTCCGTTTTCAAGAAAGGAAAAAAATTGAACTCCAAAAGCACAAAGAAATACAACCGATGCTCTCATGAAAAATGCCGCTACATCACTACCAAAGTATTCATGGACTGAGGCTCTGTGCCAAACTGCAGTCCAAAGGAAAGTTCATAGGCAGTCCCTAAAAAACCCTAAAATGGGGTTTGGAATGAAACACACGATCTTTACCATAACAGAGGGGCAAAAGAACAAAGACTGAACACTCTTAAACAAACAAAAAAACCCAAACCCCAACTTTTAAAATTCACGTTTGTGTTTTGGTTGCAAGATGAACCAAAATCAGGTTTTGTCATCAGTTGGGCCACAGAATCTTTTCCAACCAGGTGATGGTGCCACTCCAGCAGATCAGTTTCCCCACTTTTTCCCCCCCTCAGCGCATCATATCTTTTACCATTGGAAGTAAAAGTAATAAAGATAGATAGCTCTGCCACCATCTTAGCAAGAAGTCCGGAGAATTTCAGTGACATATGCTGTATTCTTCTGCCCACTTTTATCTCGGTTTCTTAGGTAGGCGGGATCAGTGCTCCAGTCCATCTGCCAGGTTACCCCACTGTCACAAAACGGCTCCCTTTGTTCTGAGACAGCGCTGTTCTTTGTTCCTTCAGGATCCCAAAACGTTCGTTCAGCGTCATCCCTGTCTGAAAAATAAAGTCATTTAACCACCAACTTAAAAGATGTTAGGTTAACTTCATCAAAGTAATGGAGACAATAATGTGTTTTTTTTTTTCCATTCTGTATCACCACTTGACTTCCTAATTGCCACATTTAGATTAAAAAAAGAAAAAGGAAGTTTAATTTGATTTTGCAATTTCCCACACCATTTAAAAATCAGATTGGACATCAAGAGCTAACATTTCTCAGAATTCATTAAGAACACATGGTACACAGTGTCAAGACTGAAAAGTCTGCTCAAAATATGGTAAGTTAAACTGAGGACAGACAGACTGGAAGAAAGAACTTACACTACATTCATTTCCCCACACAGATTCTATGTAACTTCAAAAAATGCAGCATTTTAACCATGTTAATGCAGGCTGCTTTCCAGTCCATCCCGATGAAGCAGGAGTCGAGTCTGAAAGTTCAATTAATTCTACAATATAGTAGTAGATGATTTTTGACATACTGCTTATTAATGGAAGGAACAAATCCAGACCCCATGTAGTTTTCTGCAGCTGGCACTAAGGAGCTGATGACAAGAACAGCATCGAACTCTGTCACCCTGTAAAATTCCTTCAATGACAGTACTAAGATTCCTGCACCAAATCGCCTGTCTTCACGAAACCTGTAAAAAACTGCTCATCTTTCAAGCCTTTACATCACTATATCTGATTTTTTCATTTCCTAGATGCATAGCAATAGTTGCCTTATAAACTGAGCTGTCACGGTTCCATGCAGGTTACACAAGTGACAGAAGCTCATCCCTGAATTACGCATACTTGCTACTCAAACACAGCAGTAACACCATAAAGCTTTTAGAAGTATTCAACAATTTAAATCCCATTTAAAGTATGTGGGCATGCAAGACGTGAACTAGAGGAACAGGAACAGCGAGTTCAGTTACTTGCTTGAAGTTACGTATCAAGTTAGTTTGTAGAACTGGAAGTGGAAACAAGAAGTAGTTGCTAGTTCCCTCTTTCTGCCACCAGCGAGTCTAGGAGGAAAGCCTGGATCACTGGATTTTATTTGCCTTGAAACTACTTCCACAGCTAAGGAAAGAAACTGCATTTACCTGTTTTCCAACACTATTAATATCAAACTGCAATGGAACCCCTTTGGGAATCTTCTTCTCTTCAGATTGGTCCCTCTTCATCAGAAATGGTGGCACAGGTGTCCGAGTTAATCGTAATTTCTGGGAGCTGTGAAAGAAGAACGTTACAAAGGACACAGTGAATATGTGCTTTCTGCAATACAGCCTTAATGCTGAGAGAGGTAGGAATTTTTCAACAAGCCATTGGATCAGACTGGCTGAGTAGCTGGGGGGTGCAAATTCAAGATGGTAAAAGGCAGAACTATAGAAGGGGAGCATTTGTTATTGTTGTCAGACAGCAAGTGCCTGACAGGAAGTGATCTTTTACTTCTCAATCCTACTGAAAAACGCATAATTAACAGTTAATTTTTCCCCTAAATACAAAAAAAAGGGTAGTTTTTCTTATAGATAAAGTGTTACTAATGAAAAAAGCTACTTGATACTTTTAAAATAAAACACCTCATGAAACAACAGTACCCAAAGACAAGCACAGCAATGCTTTCTTTAACCACAGCTCTAGCAGTACATGTATGAATCAGGGAGGAACTATTACAATCGTTCAACAACTAGATTATTAATTTTCATTCAGATAGGGAGAAAAACAACTGCAATATGGTCTGATTTGGAAGAGGCAGACAAGGTGAAAATCTACCAGCCCACAACTCTTCAACTTCATACACCACATCAAGCTCCCAACTGGGAGATTCCTTAAGAAATCCAGCTGTGATACTATTGATACTATTCAAACACAGCTCAGAAACACCCAGAAAGGAGCCAGATTTAAAAGTCTGCACAAGAAGCTGTGACCTTGAGGCCATCTGAAATACTATCTGCAAGGAACTTGCTAAATGGCTCAGAACAGCCATTTCAGTTTACATTAAGAACATTTCAGAATTTCTTTGAAAACTCACATTGGGGTTATGATTGCTCCTGGGTTGTCAATGGATACAGTCAGAATCCCTCCACTTGTGGTAGAAGTTCGCCATCTAGTTTGAAAATACAGAGATCACTTCCAAAAACATTGCAGAAATTTCAGTCAGAATATCTTTAGATGTGTGTACAAAACACTGGCTAGTAAAGAATGTACAAGCTTTCAGAATATAGGCCAGTACAAAGACCACATGCAGTCAAACAATCTAAAAGAAGCTTGGCCACTGATTCTTTTATCTTTTACAATATCTAAGCTTATTCAGATGAGTGCTAGATCACGTGCTGGCAAGGTGTGCCAGAACTGCGGCACTGACCGAAATGTTCATTTCTTTAAAACATTCTGTTTCCTTCCCAAAATGGGGCCAAAATGGTCCGCGTGGAAGGAAGAGCTGAGCTTCCACCTTGTGACCTGCCTTACTTATTTCCAAACTGCTTATATGTACATTAAATAAAATGGAAATTACATCAAGAGCTCAGGAGAATATTGACATTTGAATTTTTCTTCCAGTCTACGTGGTATTCATGAGTGGTAGAGATTAGTTTGATCCTCTGAAGCTACCACCTTATGCATCTTATGTAAATAATCTCCCCCTGGCTAAATTTGAAGACAATTTAGCAAATAACTGAGAATAGGGAGAGATCACTGTCACTCATTTGAGATGCCTACAGGGAAAAAAAATCCCATTCAATTACCATAACCTGGAAGCCAGAACTAAAATGAGAATCATATGAGTAACCAAATTGAAGTTTTCCAAATTAAATACTTACTGACGAGTTCTCTTTACTGTCTGATTATCAAGGTCATCTGTTGACTGCACTTGGGCCTGTACCTGAAAACACAAAGACAGACACTGGATTTGAATACTGTTTCAATTCCCATTGTAGCAGCTCAAATACAGCAGTTCAAGATTAGAAGTTTAAAGCTGTTTGCACACTCAGCACAAATGGGGTTGTACTTTCAGCGGGACTTGAAAGATGACTATCTTATTACTGTTGTAAGACTTTGGAAAGAAATTACTTTAAGAACACAAAATGATTTAAACAAAATTCTCAATGACAGTAACTTAACCAAGGAAGAGACGGAAACATTTCTGAGCGCTTAAGTCAGCAAACGTGCACTTTACCAAGATACACCAAAGTGTTACCAGGCCAGCGTGAAAAACCTGGCTAATTTCTAAACTCAAACATGTTAACACACATAATATCTAATACACCACTAACACCCATTCCTGTTTCAAAAGACTTTGGTTTTATTTTTCTTCCTCCTGCTCCTGTCTGTAATTCTGCAATCCACACTGATGGAAGATGGGAACAATGGCAGATATAGAACAAGGGCACGCATGAAAACCGAGAACACCGCTATCATTCACTGCACACTCCTTATTCTCTTGATCTTACTCAAAATAACTAGAAAATCCTTAAGTAACTAAACCAGTAACTTACTTAACTAAAATAAATGACCTTAAAATAACTAAACCGAACAAATCAGATTCTGAAACATGGCTCTGGTCAATCCTTCACCCAAAGGCAAGTGTTAAAAGCTGCACAGTGCTTTCTAACATTTATTTTAAAAGTAAAAATTAGTACCTTGCAACTACCCCCAAACACTCTGACAAGCTGTGTGTCCCTTCTGAACAGTCCAGCTACACTGGAACAGGAAGCAAGACTCAACTGGTTACAGGGTTACAGTAACTGGAGGACAACTACATTTCCCCAGAAAAACCTGTGCCTATTTTCTGCTCCACCTCATATTTCTACTCAGATCTGATATTCAAAGTCAATTCATTAATACCAGTGCTACAGGTTAGCTTAGAACCTGTGGCACAATTTTGTAGTTGTTTTCAGTAACTTTCATTACCTTCAAGCCCCTTCTAAACAGGAAAGTTGCTTGACGAGTGTCTTTCTGCTGATTTAGTTTGTTTCCAATTCGAGCAAAAGTAGATGGTGTGTTATTCCTGTAATATTTATAAAAATACAATTATCAAAGGCCCCACAGATAACATCTTAGAGAGATCACTACGAAAGTCAGGAAATTGCCAGTACATCCCTAAGGACACCTGCAATGCTGCCTCTTTGAAGCTGAACATTTCAGTTGCAATAAGCTTCTCATCTACTAGGAACAAAACACATTAGTCATAAATGGAGAAATTACTTCTGTTACACGAAAGCCTAGCGCTCCTATGCCACAGGACAGTATGGCTATTAATTCTGGTTTTTACTTTGGCCAGTATCCTTCAGCACTTTAAGCATTGCTGGTTAGATGAAAAAAAGGAACAGTCTTGAAATGTATAAAGGAAGTTTGTTTATGGTTTCCACAATAGTCACATAGTGAAAATTTGCATCATAGAGACCAGTTAAGATGCAGTTCACAACTGACATGTTAATTGCAGCACCAATAAAACATGCAATAGCTTCCATGAAACTGAAGATGGCACCAGCTTCCACAAAGGCATTTTGTTTAGAAAGTTCACTAAACCATTACCGCCACTTCAAAGCTACAGAAATCCACGTTGGCTATTTCCATATAGGCTGCCTGTGATCTAAATGAAGGCAGAATACAAGGTGCTCACAAATAGAGATGCTTCCTGAGTGCTCTACATGGTAATAAATATCTGGCTTTGTATCAAGACCATGTTTGTCCTATGCTTGGCTTCCAGATTTGTAGAACTTCATACACACAACAGTCTTGACCATATTTCTACTGCGAGTATCTACCGTCTTCTCTTGAACTCAGTCCTGTCAAACGAGACTCGCTGTGGAAAGTTGTCAAGAAGGGTTCAGAAAGCAAACTTGGTATTTTACCTTCTATTTAGTGGGGCAGGCCTCCTGAGCACTGGAGCTTGTTTTCTCTGCATTTCAGATTGTCTCTGCAGGTTTGTTTTCTTTTTCAAAACTGGGTAATTCCGCTGTGCGTTCTTAAAAAACAATAAATATATACAGCAAATATGTATACTGTATACACACAAACACTTTTCCTTCAATTTCCATTTACAAACTGCATATAGAATGCATTTGGATTTGCCTACCTTTTACAGTCTAGTATAATTTGAAAATACCTTTATGAATTCTACATTCCCCTTAGCAGTTACTTTTTGATTAATATATCTCCCTAAACTGAGAAAATACATGCTCCACACCTATTTAAAATTACTCTTCTTCACAAACCCAAAAGCAACCCCCATTCTACAATACTGAACGAGATGGAACAGGCAACAAGCTACTGGAGGAGTGCAGAAGAGGGAGCCAATTAATGGGGTTAAGTATTTTGCAAAACTTCCATTTTTGTAACAGGCACATGTGTAACACATTTGGCTGAATCACTGGTTTGTAAGAAAGCAATGCAAAACCAAAAAATCCCAGTAAGTGAGCTTTTTGTGTAAAAATACAGCGACTACCTCCATATTTGCACAGAATAGATTTCTATTAATATACTTCAGTTTTCATGACTTGCAACCCAACTAGGTGTCAAAAACCTCTCAAACCTCATCATTTCCCACCCGCCTCAAAACAAACAAAAACTCAGCTAACACATCCCCAATTTAATAAAAGGTTGTACCGCATCTCATATTTCAGGAGCACTGTTCTGAAGCCATTGTGTTTAATTTTTTTAAATGTTTTTACATGAACCACTAGAATTGCACTAATTACCTTCTCGCTAAGTGGCTGTCTGTTCAGAGGGCTAATTCCTTTGTGGGAACCCATTGCTTTCTTGGCTGCCAAGCCAGTTATAACTCCGTAAGAACGCTTCTTCCCTGCTATCTTCTTTCTGCGGCCCAAACGATTTTTACCATAATCTGCAACAAGCATGAAAAGTTCAATAATTTTTTCTGAAAGCAAAAACTTATTGCTTTAAGATGCTATGCAGGCACTGCTTTGGCTGCACACTTCAAGCCTTAGAGCAGAAGCTATCACTACTCTTGAAAACAATTTGGTCATTCAGTTATTTTAGCAGGTCTGGCCCAAGCCCTGGCACACAATAATCAACTTCTCATACAGATGACAGTTTCGCTCTAGTTTGTTGCATTAATTTCTGTTGAAAAATTGTTATTTGACATGTCTATGTGGACAACTTAAGAGTTATTCCAGCATAGAAATCTACCAAAATACTCTGAAATTGAACTTCATCAAGTGCTGAATAATACAAAACCAAACCAACAAACAACAGCTCCCCACCCATTCAGCAGACTTTAAATTACCAGTTTAATTTAAAGAAAAAAACAAACAACTTCAAAGCTTATTTATTTAGATCGGTGGTTCCCAAGGCATGACTTAAGGAAAAAGAACATAGCGATTTGCCCACAAACCCATATTAAACAACATATGAATTACATCACATTAAGTGTTTTCAATTAGAAGTCTGCATGGCAGTCCAGACGGAACTGAGAATTGAAAGCAGCCTTTGAATATAAAAGGCTTGTAAGCCTGAGCTCTGTAGCACAACCATCTCAAATCTCCAGTTACAAGGGTTTGGTTAACCCTGTCTGGAGCCATTTAGCTTCACGCTATGAATACAGACCACACTTCAGTTTTATCCCCAAGTATCATCTCCTCTAGAATCTCAGATCACAAGATATATTTAAGACTAAGGAGTCAGCTCTGCAGCAACAGACAGATCTAGTTTTGACATCTATCACTTCATAGCATCAATAATATATCTTTGCTTCTTCATGAGACAGGAGCCATCACATGAAGTAAGTCACAGATCAGAACACAGCTTAAGATAAACCCATCGAGAAACTGCTACACACCCACGTTTTGTGGATGGGCAGCAAATGCTCTTATTTTTTTTCAATAGAAAAGCTGAGAAGCAGGGTTACTTAGGCTAAAAGGAAGCTCATGAGCTCTCTGGACCAACCTCTGCTCAAATAAATGACAACCCTAAAGCTGCACAGGGTTTCTGCAGTTGCATTCTGTGTATCACCAAGGACAACTTTTATTTAATCGAACAATGTTCTTCTCTCTGTCTCTCCCCCCAAAAGCTGAAAAGAGTCCAAGCTCGAGTTCCTTTCTTCTCTGGCAGCCACTTCTAAAACCTCAAGGAATTGAATGCTGTTGATCGCTTGTGGTTTCTGTAGCTGTCCACAAACAACAGAGGATTTGCTACTTATCAGAATAACTTCAATGGCAACGGAGCAGCAATAAATCTACTGGTCATAAGCTACTAATAACTAAAAAGCTCAGAAGAACTATTTAATGATACCTTCTGCTCAGGAAAACGCTATAAACAAGGTTTGCTTTCAATGGGAGAAAATGTGTGGAGCTGTATAGGAGGGAGCAGTTAAAGCTATTCACAATGTTTCAACATATCATGAATCTGGCCATTTTACAAAAAAATGTTCGCTTCCCTGCCCTTGTTCTAGGAAAAAGGAGGGAAGGTTCCAAGAGAGAAGAGTAACTGCCAAGATGGTTGTATTCAGATTTCTGCATTTGCAGCTCAAGTTCCTCCTAAAATTCTAAATTTTAATATTTGCTTCTTTTATGCCTTTTGGGTCATGAACAATTGCATTTGACAACTGCAGTGATAAACAGAAGCGTACATGTTTGATAATCTACAACTTAAAAATCACTTTCTCTTTCACCGACACAAATTTCTTACACTTGGGCTGACTGACGTAAAATATTTTCCTGCACTGTCACCAGTTCACTAAAGAAGAACAAATGAAGTAACACTGCTATGTTGGCCTGTATAAAAAGCAAAACTCCTCTGAGTCTTGACATTCCACTGATCCCCTAAGACATTTGTATCTAAGACGCCAACTACCAGCTGCTGCTATAACAAGTATTAAACAACGAGAAGATAAAATGGGGATCACTGTGAATACACCAGATAGGTGTGTATTTATTTTAAACAAATGCTACTAAACAAGAAATTGCTTGTGTTAACTTAAACACTTCATTAGCTTGGATTGAGGTGGTAAGCTTTCTGATTAGACAGTATTTTTCCATATTTTGATAATCCAGTACTAAAAAGGAACTTTTCAAAACTAAACATAAGCAAAACTAGTCTATACTTCAGGCAGGTGCTGGCCATGTACTGGACTAAAAGCTGGACATCACTTTAGAATATGACTTCTGTTTGCAAAAAAAATCCTGACAGTTACTCTGGGAATCTACAGTAAAGCTGTTATTCTGCACTTTTCCTCTCTTCACTCCCTGCATATATGATTTTTTTCCCCTGCTTTTATATTCCACTGTTACAACACTGGCTTAAGAAGGCTGACATGGTACTTCCTTTGCATCCCAAGGTTTTAACAAGAAAAGTCGAATCGGACACTCTGCACTATCCACTTATATATCCCAGAGGCAGCATTACAGCCTGCAGTAACAGCCTACTAGAAGAATTCTACCTGGTAAATATAAACACATTGCTGCTTTTGCACAAAGCTGTAAGCTCTGGCAAGGCCTCCACGTTTCCTAATACACAGGCTTTGGCATAAGCACACCTTCTACCCACCTCTGGGTAAAATAAATTTTAAAATTTAGAAAGAAAGCAAATCCTTCCTAGAGTCCCTCAAGCACCTAAGCTCCTCCTTGGCCAAACATGTCAACGTTGTCCTCATACCGAACCAAAATCAAACATAAACAGATCACAAAGAACTGAATTATAATCAAAACTGTATATGACACTATTTGAAAGACACCTGAACTGACCATGTCAGTCCATACATTTTCATTAGGTTACATTTCAGCTCAAAAGAAAATACTGCGCAATCCATATTACGTGTGGCATACACACCTTTCTGCTGCTGCATTCCCCACTTGGAGCCTGGTGCCCTGAACTGCCGAGTTGGATTCTGCTGAAGCCCTCTTTTCATTTTGGGGGAATATTGTTTTCTCTCTTCTTTCTTGTTCAGTTTAATTATATCATCTGTAAGCAGAGAATTTTAAAAAAAAAAAGAAAAGAAAGATTTGCCGCATTGTAGACATATTCTAGTTCTGAAGAAAAACCTAGCAGGTTGGAGTCTCAGGAAACAGATCAGTTAATCTTGTAAAGCCAGCACATACAAGTTAAGGTTCCAGATATTTCTCAAAAAAACATCCACTCTGTTAGTCTTACAATACTTCCTTTAAAACATAACACCCTAGCCAGAGAGAAGCAGTTGCGTACATGCAGAACACCCAAGAGACTTGAAAGATCCTGGCACTGAAGGACTACGTTTGTTTTTGTATACCATTAAAAAGAAGGTAATCTCATCTCAAAAACAGACTTTGCAGATTCTAGACAAAATGTCAATTAAAGCCTTGGTCCTTTCATCCTAAGTTACTAAAAAAATAATAAAAATAAACCACACAGAGAGAACTCAGCCTATCAGTTAGCTTCCTATGGTCACTGAGGTTGAGATGATGGGGAAAAAAGTAAGCAAGACTTCTCTCCCCAGGTATCTGCAATCCAAAGCAATCATCTTATCTATTGTTCAGGGAAACAATGTCAAACAAATCATTCTTCGGTTTAAGAATACATGTAAAATAATAAACTGATGAAAAGCGAACAGCAGGCCTGTCAAGTGCAAATCGTGCCACAGCGGTTTGATTTCCTCCACTGATCAGGTAGGTGGCTTTGGAGATAGGAGTAAAGAAATGGCTGTGACATGCTTTTATTGACTGCCAGCTTGTTTATAAAAACACCATAAAGAAAAGTGTCCAATTATGTTTATTGCTTCTAGATTGTGACAGCACAACTGCTAAAAACATTATGTTTCAGTAGAGATCTACCACAAACATGTGGACATCCTTTTTTGAGACAAGGGAGAGATGGAAATGTGGTTACTGTGTTTAACAGAGATCAAATGGACTTGGATGGGATAGAACAGCAAAACCAGAATTAAAAAAAAAAAAAAAGCACAACATTGTTATTCACTGTTTTGTACCTGCTGAAGTAAAGTTAAGAGATAATCAGCTTACTTTGCTGCAAAAATGATAGAATAGTCAGAAAAAAAAAGTATCTATTTGGGTAAGGAACACTGATACAGGTCACTCAGGGTTTGACTTCCATAGAATCTTTGGTAACAAAGAAATCATTCCTGGAGCAAGCATTCCCAAATTAACCTTTTTGTACAACAAAAGAAAGCAAAGCCACTTCAAAACTATATACTGGTCCAAAATAGCAGAAATTATCACTGCCAACAGCACTGTTCAGCTAGGAGCATTATTGAACTTAGTACCACCAATAAAGTGATGTTCAATAGAAACTAAAACTTCCAAAACTATTAGAGCAGAATAGTAATTTGTGTGTAATGGCTGCTTCCATTCCTACATACGTGTGATACAAAACCACACGTTCAGACAGGATGGATCCATGCTTCAGAGTCCATCTGCTCCATCTTAAATCCCACTTTTGCAAGTTAGCTGTTGCTGCACACAAGATTACACATTTTTAAATGAAAGAACTTAAGTTTCAGCTATTGTCTTATTTGGGAAAATGAAGCATATCTGGGACATCACACATTTGTTAGCTGAGATACACTGAAGCACTCTCTTGCCTGAGACTGGAGATCAAAACTGCACCCAGAACAGCAAAATAATCCAGCAACATTATGAAACTGGAAGCTTAGCTTCAAATGAGTTGCATGTAACACACCAGCAACAAAAATGTGTTTAATCTTTATTGCTACATGAGAAAATACTCAATATTAACATCTAGATCTTAAGATTTCCTACATTATGTCTTTTTTTTTTTTTAATATCATGACATACGTGGGACTGCATTTTATCTTTGCTTACAGCAGACCATAGAGCTTTGACCTGGGGATGGTGGAGATGGATGACACTGTCCTCACTCAATGTTACCCGTACAGGGAAACAACGGACACACCCACTTAACAGCATCTTAAACAAAACATCACCATGACACCACAACAGCCCTTTGCAATCTGCTGCTAGTCGATGTCCAGGACACGTAGTCGTGACTAAACAAAGGTTAATTTGTCCAAGTAAGAAACATTAGAAACTATGAAAAAAGAACTGGCCACTCAGAATCAGTAACTCTATTAATCTTGGTAACCTTGGAAACAAAGCTTCAGTACACTATAAGTAAAAATAGATTTATATGAATGCTGTAGTGCTACTCCACATTCAAACCCTAAACATCATTTCACAAGTTATCCCTATCGTCAAAACAAAGAGCTCCACTGGATCATTTACAGAAGGAAAAATTCTACAAACCCTCTTATTTTCAGGTGGTCCACAAAAGCCGTGTCCCCTGTTAAGATTCTAGTTCTCACTGTGATTTCACTTTTTGAAAAAGGTCTCCTCATAGTACCCATCCACCATGCTCCAATAGCATGGAGTGCACAAAAGCAATGTTTCTGAGTAAAATTAAACTGGAAGACGCACTCCAGGAATGCACTAAATGTCCCCCCGACTTTTGAGAGGACTCAGCGCACAGGTCCAGAACAGAGCTCCTCTGAGATATGCCTTAGATATCTATATACCTCATAGATGTCAGTTTCTCAGCTCTACAAATCTGTACTGAGGCTGTGCAACTTCATAACACAAAACAGATGGGACGAAAGGGGAGATTGTCACAGGAAACTACACGGTACAAACAACATCACGCTTGATCTAACTGCTAAAGTATCGCAGAGGGGTTACAAAGGAGACTGCCCATTAACGACTTCCAAGCCTGGGAAGAAAAAAAAGGCAAGGCTGGCTGAGCTGCAGCCTTCCCAACCCTGCCCTGCCATTCAGAGCTCTGGGACGCTCCCCCAGGGACACCCAGCAAAGGGCCCGGGCACCCCGGGCCTGACTGGTGCCAAACGCACATAGTGCCCAGGTCTTCGGCCTGCTCCGGACACCCAGCTGGAACAAAGGGAACCCACCCCGCGGAGCCCCGCTCCTCCCCAGCCAGAGACAGTGCCCGCCGGGCCCACAGCCCCGGGAGTCCCGGCCGGGCCTCGCCTCCCGCCAACACGGGCCCACCGCCCCGCGGCTGCCGCGCGTCTCCCCGCCGCGAGAGACCTGTGGTAGGGTCCTGCCCGCCCCTTCCCCCGCCAGACTTGGCGCAGGCCGCCTCCCCACGCGTCCGGTTGGTTGCGCCCGGCAAAACCCGTTGGATCGTTCCGTGTCCCCCCCCCGGCTCTGGCGCTTGGTTCAGCCCGCGCCCCTCCACCCCCTCCCCCAGAGCGGCGGGCCCAAGGCGCTCTCCCCACCGAGGGACATGTCGATCTTCTCCAGGCTGTCGCCGCTGCCGTTCCGAGTCCCCGCCGTAGCCGAGGGGCCCGAAAGCGGCGCCGCAGCCCCGAACCCGCTCATGACTGCCCTCAGGACCACCGCCGCCTCCCCTCACCGCCGCAGCCACCGCCGAGCGAGCTGCACGCATGCGCAGGGTGCGGCTGCGCGTGCGCCGCAGCGCCACCCCGCCCAGGCGCTGATACCTTGCGCATGCGCAGTAATTCCTCCTCAGCTCTAGCAGCTGCCTCCGCTCTGCCACCACCTCGCGCTCGGGAACCGGCGCGCTGCCCCCTGCCGGCCGGGAGGAACAGGTACAGCGGAGGGTCGGGGCGGGGGGCGTCCCGGTGCCGTCTCCCGGCGTCGGCTTCCGAGCTGCCGACCCCAGCGTCCGCAGTGCTCCAGCCCGCCCCGGCGGCTGTCGGGGTGCTGCGGGATGGGCCCCCGTGCCCGCTCCCCTCAGAGCCTGCTCCGGGGGGCGGCCTCGGGGTGCAGCGGGCGGTGGCGGGGTCCGCCGGTAACCGGCTGTGCGCGGGCGGCCGGGCCGTCCGGAGGCCGCTTTCGGGACGGCTTCTCCAGGGACAGGCGGCAGCGGGGAAGGGTGAGGGCCGCCCTGCCTCAGCTGCCTCGGAGCGCTGCGGTGGCGGGGCGGGGGACACGGCAGCGGCGCCGTGGGGCACGAAGCCGTGCGCTTTGGGGGCGGCTGAGAGCTGGGGTGTTGCAGGGCAGGGGAAGGGGCTCAGCCGAGAAGCTGAAGGCGAGGTGACTTGCCTGCGACCCCAGTGGAATTAAGAGAACTAACCTGTTCTGCAAAAATCTAAACCAACACAGGCTGTTTTTAAACAGAATTATGCCTCCAAACGTCAAACAGCAGAGTTCAAACCAGGTTCCTCTTTCAAAACATCGTGTTAGGCTTAAAATTGCTACATAAAAACAGAGCAGTATGCCTACTGATGTTTTGTTTGGGTGTTTTTCAGAGTTGTTATGTTCTCCAGATTTGGTCAGAATTGCATGAGTCAGAAATTCAGAAGAGAAATTAACAATTTGTTTTTTGAACAAGGAACGTAGTGAAGGCTTTTCACCCTATTTGCATTCTTTGGAGCTTTGTTGGCGGGTCAACACAGGTACCTAGTGGTCAGCTGGCTGCTGCTAAATGACTTCTAACAGGGCTGGGATCTACTGCTTTTCACTCACTGGCGTTTCCTTCACTGGGCACTCTCTTTATTAAATTTAAGTGATGGTAATTATCTTTGCAATCGCTACATCTTGCTCATAGTTGGTTGAAATCAATCAGTGAGTTCCAGAGATAGTAAAGGAGAGCGCAGATGGGCAGACAGCATGATTGCAGAGGCTGGGCTTCCTTCAGAAACCAGGCAGTATATGGCGAAAGGAAAATCCGTACCGATTTCCCCTGTTGACTGTGGTCACCTGGCATCACTGTCTACATCTCCCTCGGTGTTCTCCAGGAGCTGTGCTGAAGCTGCCAGTCAAAAGTTGATTTCCCTCACCCTTGGCCTTCAGTAGGCTTTGCAACATGAGCAAAAGGATAACTTGTTTTAGGGTTTGCCTCCAGAGAGTGGGAGCTCTGTACCAAGACTCCAGGGACTGTGTTGCGAATGCCCCTGGGCAGGAGTACATTTCCATACCCACAACCTTACACACAACCTCCTCCTTGCAGCAGGAACACTCCCACGTTTCATTAACTTCCCACATACTCCATATGCTCGTTCACTGAAATAAATACTCCCTAGTAAGTATCCCTGCGGCAAATGCAATATGCTTGGTACCCAAGACACAACTAACTCCTCGTGTGCAAACCCTTCTGTGCCAGGGGCACCTGCACCTCAACACCATCCAGGCCTTACTGCAGATCTTTCTGGGAGTATTACCGTGACAAGCAAGAATGAGAGGAGAGAGCTGAAGCTTTTTGGCCTCTGCTCTGTCCTGTGCTACTGATGGTTGATACGGCCTCGTTCTCTCCATTTACACTCTTTGTGCATCTCTTCCCTTTTAAAATGAGGCCAATAACATGCTCCTGGATGTTCCTCCTGCTGCTTTCTACTGGGTAGGAGAGAATGGCTCAGTTCTTGTCACAGGACATCTTCAGCTAGTGAGAGATTTTCCCTCAAGCAGGAGAGATTCATGACCATGGTGCTGGAGGCTGAGTTCCACTCTGTTTTCTTCTTTGTGTTCTCCATGTGCAGTGTAAGTTCAGACATGGAGTTTTGGAGCCACAGATTTGGTAATTTATGCATTTTCCTCCAGATGACAAGTGGGATTTGATGACAAGTGACTAATGACAAATGGGACTTGAGGTTCTTTAAGTCAGGCTACATTTCAAAAGGGAAGATGCTATAGCCAGATGTCCAATAAATGCTAATAATAGAGGTGTCAAATAAAAGATGTATTAAAAAAAAACCCAAACCACTTTAAACCAAATTCCTGTGATGCTGTATAGTGCAGCTCCATCTGGTGACTGTGTCACACTGATAAACAAATGTTCTATTTACCCAAAACAAATATGCCAACTGCAAAGGTGGCAGATGCTGCCTGCCCTCATGACAGGTGGAAATCAGAGAAAATCCAGATTGTACCACATCCATGGGTTGCATTTATTATCCAAACAGGACACCAGTTGTCTGCTGCTCAGCATAACAGAAAAACAGGCAAAAGTTCTCACAGTGAAGAGTAATTTCTTCTGTGTTCAAAATGACTGAAATGCTGTGGGGACCACAAGGCAACCACGCAAACATCAGCTCTTGATTTCCTGCCTGGCTCTCAGGATTGTGTCAGCACCCAGCTGTGTTCCAAAGCTTCCTTGTGGCACGGTCAGCTACAAAGGACTCGCACTTTACTGGTATAAAGTACTGTATAGCTGCAGCCCTGCTGCATTTGCACTCACTGTAAGAAGACCGTGTGCCTAAAGCATCCACAGGCTGGTTTGGGCTGGTTCTTTCCTGGGCTTTTCCCGGCTCTTCCTGAGCACCAGTTGTCTCCTCACAAAAATGAGACTTCACAGCAGGGGTGCCCAGTAATCCCTGTTATGGGATATTGTGGGGGAATTGCAAACTAGATAATGATACCTGCTGAACATCCTGGCTGGAATCCCTGGGAGGAGGTGTCACAATTACCAAACAGAAACCACACCCAAAGAATCAGGTGCTAAATGCACTCACAGATTTAAAGCCAGAGGGAACCGTCTAGTAGGGGCTGTATGTCGTGGGCTGGGGAATATCACACCTGCACTGATCCCAGAAACAGGTGAGCTATTCGAGTGCCTCCTCCAAAGGAGCTCTCTGCTTCCCTGAAGGGTTGTTCCAAGGCACAGGCACTACCTCTATTAAAAATAGCTTGTTAGTCCTAACATGAAATTATGTGGCATCTACCAATAACTTCCAATTCTGCCTTCTCTGTGAGGTTTAATGAGTAAAGAAATTACATTGAGTCAATAACTCACTTTATGTCACCCAAACCTTCCCCAACCAGTAATCAGGTCTGGGACATTCCAAATTCTGCTACCGTTCAGCAAAAGGATACATACATACATACATACATACATACATACATACTTTCATATATTTCAAATTGTTGACTTTTATTGGCACTCCTCAAATTTTATACTCTCCAGTGTAACCTCAGCACAGTCCCAGAAGCTAACACATCTGGTTTGACCATAAGCTCTGTGTGATCTGGCTTATTTTTGATGGAATTACTTTTTATGTGCTTTCTAAATTGACATGGGCATTGACAATAGTTAAGTAAACAGTGTCTATAAGTAACCTATGCAAACCAACATAATGAAGCAGGGGAAAAGGATTTTCTGAAGAAATTTTTTAAATCACTGTTAAACAAGTCCAGGCTATTTCTGACCTGTGGAGCTAGAAGAATCATTTAATTCCTGATTTAAATTACATTTGTCAGCTTCGCCTGCATGCTCCATTTTACCAGGCATGATCATCTAACAACGATTTTACAATGTGTCTTGATGACTTGTTTTTCTCCAACCTTTTTACTGTGAGACTCAACACATAGTCTGATGCCCTGATACCAAACACGCCACATACAGCCAGTGTTTCCAACCCCTATGATCAGCGCAGTCAATGCAAGAAAATTTCTGCTTGCCTGGCAACCATGCTGGAAGTTGTTGGCCTGCACTTGTATACAGGATTAGTAGGATGATTGGGGAGTCTTAGTCTCTTAATTAAGTGCCTTCTGAAAAACATCTTGTTGTTATTACTTTAAGAATAGCAGTATGGAACCCTGTTCCCCCAAGTGCTGCTGAAGGACTGTACTGGTAAAATGAGCCCATTGAAAGTCTCAGGTCAAGGCGTGTCTTCATGTATGCAGTATCAGTGAGCAGCGTATACTTATCATTAAAAGTAACAGTCATAGAAACTTTCTGTTGTGCAAAAGACTAACCGTTGGTTTCTGAGGCATCAAACAGCTCTGGAGATGTTTCTGGGTTTTGTCTTCTATAATAATCTGCAATTGACTGTTCTCAGTCTGATGGCAGCAGCATCACTTTTTCCTTTTACTGCTTTTTAGTGGAAAGTACATATAATTCTGCAGCCTTTTTCACATCCTCTTTACTGTGGGCAACAGAACAGAAACCTCTTTCTGTTCATCTCTCCCGGTGCACTCAGTGCATGAGCCGTCCTTCACGGACACATTGTTTGTTTTCTTGGCATCACAAATCCTCCCCATCTCTGAAGCAGGGGCTGGTAAGTGGTTATCACAGTTAGCGATAATGGCGGTTTTACACTGTGGCGCAGCAAAACCCCAGTGCAAACGCTCATCCAGCTGACAGTAACCCGACTGGCAACTCAACTTTTGTAGCGTCTGCCAAAGACACACACCTGCGGGGTGACGGGGGGGGGTGGAAGAGGCCGCAGTGGGGCCTGACAGGAAACCTGAGGGCTCCCCGCTCACCTAGTCACGCAGGGCGTTGACTCATGGGGAGTTCGCTCTCTGAAGGCGGCGGACACGGGGCGGGGGCAGCACAGCGCTGGGGGCGGGAGGCGGAGGCGAAACGCCCGCCATGACACCCGCTCCCCAGCTCAGCGCGGCGGCGCGCAGTGCATGCCGGGACACACAGTCCTCCCGCCGCGCGGAGGCTGCCGGGAGCTGTAGTCCGCGGCGGCAGGGCGGGCGCTGGCTCCCACGTGACCGTGGCGCGGCGGGCGGTGGCGGCGGGGCCGCCGGGATGGAGGTCGGGCTCCGCGACGGGCGCGGGGAGAGCAGGTGGGGCCGCGCGTGGGGGACACGCCGGGGGGGGCTGGGTACGGGGTGCGTGTGCGTGACACGGCGGTGGGTGCGTGTGTGGCGGCAGGACGCGTTGAGGAGGTGTCAGCGTACCGGGGGACGCGGGGGAGGCGTGACACGGGGTGGGGGGGCGCAGTGGGCAGGGCACGGAGCCCCGCGTGCGTGTCTGTGCCGGCGCCGTGGGGGAGCGTGTGCGCGCTGAGCGGCGCGCTGTGTGCGCGGGCACCGGGGGCGAGACACGCGTGGGGACGGGGTCTTGTGTGCGCACGGGGGGTGCACGCGTGGGGTGACGGGGCGTGTGTGCAGGCGGGTTATCCAGGACACGGCAGGAGCGCGGGATACGCGTGCAAGAGCACGGGTGGCAGCAGTGCTGCTGTGCGCTTCGTACCGGGGAAGCGCTTGGGAGGGCCGGGGGACCTCGCTGGCTGCGTGGGCAGGGGCGACAGCGTGTGTGCACACCCAGGGCATGGATAGGGGAGTACCTGGGGGCGACCTGCGAGGAAGCAAAGCTCCCCTGTGCTGGGTGGGGATCGGCGCTTGCAGAGCATGCCCGCTGCCTCCCGTTCGGTCCCTCGTGGGGAGGAAGCGCACAGTGGGGTGGGCTGTTAGAGTGGAGTGTGGCCATCGCCCACCCAGGGCCAGCGCATCACTCTGCTCTCTGCCCTGGCCAAGTTCTTGGCTGCTGGAGGGACCGTGACGGCCACAGATGTGTGCCCGCAATACCTGATGCTTTGTCGTCACCATGGTGGGACAGCAACGGTCCATCAGCAGCTGCCCAGCCTCTGCTTCGCACGCCTTGCGCTTAAGGGCGAAGCCATCCCGCCCTGACGCCACGCCGCCGTTCTGGTGGCTCTGCAGCTTTGCTGCTTTTGGGTCGTGTCTCCTTACCCTCCTGGCAGTTGGCTGCATTGTCTCTTCTACGTGCTGAAAAGAAACCTTCAGCTTCTCTTTATTTTTGCAGGCGAGGCCCTGCGCCTGCACGTGACTGCTGCTGAGAACAGCTGTGCTGCAGTGGCTTCACCTCCATGGTCTTCGTTTATGCTTTAGGCACGGTTTTTCTTGTTAGCATTTATAAAAGCAGCAGAGGTGGTTCCCTGGAAGTGTTTTGATGATGAGTCCTATTTGCTTCAGCTTTTTGCATGTCTTCAGCCTTCACTCTGTGCTTTGGTTTTGCCATGGTGCTCAGGAGCGCAGGATGGATGTTGGATGGGAATGGGAGTGTTGAGTGGGGAGGAGGGAGCAGCTGAAACTTGATATGGGAGAGAAGCATTCCTTATCTGAGGGGCGCAGCTAGCTGCTCTGAAACTGCTAGCAATATCAGCTGGGAAAATGTACTTGTGCTTTTAAAGCTATAGTGCAGATTTGGGGGGCCTTTTGATTTGCAGGGTTCACGGTGTTCTTCCTCTTTAGCTAGTGCTTCACACCCAGCAGGTTTGGAAGGGTAAAAGGAATTGACTGCATTCACTTCTCTTTCTTTCCAGAATCATCTTTGTGCATTTTCTTGCCTTGGCAAGTGCACGTCCTGCACTACCAGACTCAATCATCGTGTGACTAATAGGGCTGACGTGGTGCCACCCCCAGCCCTCCCATGGGGACAAGGAAGGCATCGTCCCCTCTGGTGCTGGCACATGAGGGGTTTGTTTGTTCTGGCTGTCACTGGTGCGCTGGGGAGGATCCTGGCATGGGCCTTGCAGAGCCGTGTTGTCCTTTGTGCGAATGGTTTAGCGTTTTAATTCCGGTGAGGTGCTGTTTTGCTATGGATGGTGGCTGTGACTGATGGCTGCCTAAGGGGAACCTGCCCTGGGAGCGATGGAGGACGGTGAGCGGCTGGTCCCCGGGAGGTGGGTTGTGTTGGGGTTTGCTCTGCCTCTGGCTGCCAGCGTGCTTGTTGCAGGCAGGTCCTGTGCAGATGGAAACCCAATGGACACCATCCCCGGTCCACAGGAGGCTTTGCCAGGATGAGCAGGCAAAACTATTTGCTGGGAGAAGGCTAAAAACCACCTTTAATCCCTATTTTCTTCCCTCGTCCTTTGCTAGTGTGAAGCAAGGGTGCTTTGGCAAGCGGCAGCTCTGGGCTGCATTTGCTGGGGGAGCCTTTTGTGGCAGTGCCCACCGGTTTAGCAGCAGTGCAAGCAGCCCTGTGTTTCGGTTTCCCAGCCAGCCTGCTCGGCTCTCCCCACCCCGCACTGCTGGGCTGGCAGAGCCCTCTCTTGGCTTCCTCTGCCTCATCAGCCGCTCCCCGTGGCTGCAGATGAATTGCACGAAGCCTGCCTTGCTTTTAATCCCATTTCCCAGCAGTGCCGAGCCTGCCGGAGGAGCAGGCGGGGGAGCCCGGGGAAGGGGCTGCTGGTTGTCTGGGAGACCCGTGTTCGGTGAGGGGGAGCAGGCTGTGCGCAGCGGCGGGTTCCGCGTCGTCTTCGGGATCCGCAGGAGGAACTGACAGCTGGCACAGGAGTGTCCTTGGGGATCTGGTGGAAGTCCCTCCATGACCTCGACATCCTCAGCCCGATCTTTTCAGTGCGTGAAGAAGAATCAAGAGACTCCCCCAGGTAGAGGACAGTTCAAGCCGCCATTGCCAGGTGCTGCCTGCAGAGCACAGAGACACAGCAGATGCCGTTCACGAGAAAAACAAGCTTCATTTTTTTTTTTTTTTTGGTTTTTAATACTAGCTACCTGTGTGATTCTGTTTTGGAAATAACTAGGGATTTGTTTTATTTTAAATGGAGTTCACCTGAGTCACCAGCATAGCTCCCTGTTTCGACCGTGAGTCACCTTTGCTGACTTGGACCAAGAGAAGTTCCTACCCTTGCCAGCATGGAGGGAAAGCTTTGTGTGAGCAAGCAGCATTTCCCTCTTGTTGTCATCAGCACTGGCATGAAGCCGCTTCTTGCTCCAAGGCCAGATTCTGTCTTTTATCACTCCAAGTGCAAAAGGTTTGGTTCTGTTTGGAACCGTTCCTGGCGGCAGGTTGATGTTGCTGTACCTGAAGAAAGACTTTGTGGTGGTAAAGCAAGGAAACTCAGCATCAAATTAATGGAGCCGGTGGCTAAAATCGGAGGCTGGATAGAGGTTGTATTTAAGAGAAACGAGGGATGCGGCAGAGGTCTTAGCAATGCACCAGCGATGGCCACTGCAAACACCATCAGCCATTCTGCCTGCAAGAACCAGGCTTTGCTGGAGCAGGAGAGCAGAAGCACGTCAGGTTCTTGTAGGGAAAGCTCTGCTCATGTACTGTGACCTACCTGGGGTGTGTTGCCCACTTTGCCCTTGTGTAAATCGGGATGTTCTCGTGATGTGATATGAGATGGGCCTTATCTCATCTCAGGCTTTCTTTAGCACTAGCAAAGGAGAATTCTTGTTATTCAGGAGAAACCAAGCAGATTTCTTAGTATTGCTCCAAACACCTGCTGAAACGGGAAACTTGAGGGCAGCGGGACTCAGGCTTTTGCCAACCCTTCTGGCAGCCCAGGCTCAGGCTCTGTCAATGGGAGGGAGCAAACTGCTGCTAATTTGGGGTTAACCCGTGAGTCTGGTCAAAGCTGGAATGTGGTTAGCTGCGCTGGCTCTCGATGTCTCTGCCACCTGCAGCCGACTATACGAGTCTTCATTTCTTCATCCTTGTGTCACTGTGTGCTTTTCAGCATGAACCATGGTTCCAGCTGAGAAACAGCTGGGTTTTTGGTATCAGTAGGATCTTGTGCATCCAACTTATCAACTGCTTTGGGCCTACAGGTCCCATGGGATCCTTACTGTCTTACAGGTATTTAATTCACTTTTGGTAGCTTCTGAATCCCCTCTGCAAAGGTGCTTTCATTGCACTGCTTGTTCCCTGTGTGGTTCTGAGCCCGGTGTTTTAACATTTTGAGGTTATTTTGCTCAAGGATTGCTTAACCTTAGTCTCCCCTGTGTTAGGAGGGAGAGTGTTGGATCCTGGTTTCCTACCTCTGGGGAGATGCACAACTCCTTGAACAAGACAGGTCATTTGGTAAGGCACAGCTCTGCATGTCCTACTCGCAGCCTCGTGTGCAACGCCTGCTTTTTATAGCGTGAAAGAAAGAACAGGGAGTTTCCCTGACTCACTGACTTGGAAGATCCACAGCGTTGCTGAGCTTTCACTTGCGTTTCCTAACTCTGAGCGTTAGATTTATCTTGGGGAGGAGCTGGTGAGCTTTTGAGCTCAGTGGCTGCAGATGGTCTTTGACCAGGGAGTGGCAATACTGCAGATGAGGGCATCGGTGGATGCCCAGAGCGGCATCACCAGTCTCCGGTCAAAGACCATCTGCATCCCTCAGGGCAGGGATGAGAAAAGCCCATAAATTCAGAATAATGCCTGGATTAGTTTTCTGTGTCTCCCTGAGTGGGATCTCCTTCAGGAAACTGCTTGTGATTGATATTCATGCTTTCTTCTCCTGAGACAAGGCCTGACCATGCTTGCTAGTCTAAGTACATCATAAAGATATACATCTTTATGCATTGCAGTGGTGTTTTAGAGCTCCTGTGCTGTCAGGGTGACAGGCTTTGCTGGTGGCATGGGTTGGCTTCGGTGTGGTGTAAGCTTAGGTGAGCATTGAACATGGTGAGGTTTTGCTGGGGAGACCTCATGATGGGGAGCTTGAAGTAGAGACAGTATTTGGTTATCTGTTTGTTCACTTAATCAATTTTGCAATAACAAGCAAGTTGCAGAAATAGAATATTGATGAGAAAAGCTTGGTTTTAAATATCAGGATTATGTTACTGCTTAGTGTCTTTGTGCAACAGGAGGTGTGCGGCCCACACTTTCATCTGCAAAGATGAAAATGTCAACAATTTTAATTTGTTGTTTGTTTTAAATTTATTTTCCTTTGCTTTCTTTTGCTTTGGAAATCCAGTTTGTTTTGGGTGATGAGAGAGATTAATGTCTGAAACACTGGGTTGTTTCTTGCCAGCTGAAAAGCTGGTCTTTCATTCTGAGCTGTCACCCCCAGCGCTTTTCTTACAAACCCTGCAGAGGCACTTTTTTTTTTGCGTTTACACCCCTAAATATACTTTGCAACATTCCTATTGCTTCTGAGGGAGTGGCTCCTATCTGAATACGTGTTCCTGACAGCTGCTGTTCCTCTGGCAACGCTGTCAAACAGCTTGAGGGAGATCTCAGTCATCTAAAGCTTCCTTCTGCAAAGTTGCTTTTGCATAGGCAAATGCTTTTACCTCTCTGCACCATCACTCCCACTTTATGGCATATAATGGTGATTTCTTGTTGTACACAGGACAGCCGAGGGGCTTGATATCGATTAGAAATGCTGTGTGAGCTCTAGAGTACACCTGCAATTTGCTCATCCCTGTCCAGAATGTGACGAACCCTTTGCAAGAAAGTCAACTTGTGCCCACAGCAGCTCTGGGGCCGGAGAGCAGCTGCAGAGGTGGGGATGCAGGTCACGAGTTCCCAAGGTTGGAGGGGAGCATCTCTGCATCCTGACGGTGCTGGAGCGCTCGAGCAGTGTGTGTTGCACTCTGTAAATGCAGGAGCAGCATGGCCGGTGTCTTTTAGATGTGTTGGACATCGTGCCATCACCTTAGCTGCTGTGCTCCTGATGGGCTGCTGCTCTGTACAGCCTCTGATGCAGGGAGTGAGTGAAGCAAGCAAGAGGCTGGCTGGGAAGACGTCCCCTGGCTTTGTTGGCCCGTACTAAGCAAATGGTGTGTTGCAGGAGCCGTGAGTCTTTGTTCTGGCTGCCTCCTGAGATCACATTGGTCATCATAGGCATCATTACGATAGGGCCTCTTGTCCACAACGCATGCATGGGCGACTACAGCAAGGTGTAAAGTCCTTTAGCTCACCTTTGCTAGCTTCTGGACCACCAAAGCCTGACCTTGGAGAGAGTGCAACACTCTGGTCCTGTCATGAAGCTCCTCTTGCTGTGTATCTGCTGCAACTTGCTGTGTTCCTCTGCAGGAAGGAGCACTGGAAGCTTCTAGGCAACCTGAAGACCACAGTGGAAGGTTTGGTGTCCACCAGCAACCCGAATGTCTGGTCTAAGTATGGCGGCTTGGAACGGCTCTGCAGAGACATGCACAGCATCCTCTACCACGGGCTCATCCACGACAAGGTAGGTCTCTGTCCTGCCGGCACTGCTGTCTGTCCTGCCAGTGCTGCAGTCTGTCTGTACCACCTTTGGTGCCTGTCATGAGCAGGTGGGACTGTCCTGTCTGATTGCAGCTTGCGTGAGTGCTCGTAGAGTGGGTACAACCCTTGTAGCAGTGTGAGAAATTATTGAAGCAGGGACTGAGCTTGCCTGGCGAGTGCTGTGCTTGTCAGAGGGACATGGGTACGTGTTCTTTTTATCTCATCCACCTTTGAGGTAGTTTTGCTAAGTACCTGCGCCCCCCGTGCTGAGACCATCCCCTCTTCCCCTTCATCCTGCTGCAGCCAAGCGATGAAGTTGCATTTGCTGTGAGTCAGCCCCATATTGTGTGCACTTGGACAATTCCCCAGCCAGGACTGGCAAGAGAAACCTCGCATCTTTAGTGTTTCTGGTTAGCTGTGTTAATAACAGGAGCTGGCAGCTGAATCCACATTCTGCATGAATGGGATCTCTCTTTCCAGGCTCTCTTTGTTCCTTGCAGCTGCTCACACAGCCATTCCCCGCTTCATGGCTGCCTGGAAGAATTTCTCTTTCCCACTTGTGTGCAGAGGCCTGAAGATCTCCCCTTCAGCTTGCAATTACCACCACAATTCATTTACAATGGAAAGTTGAAGTGAGTCTGCAGGGCATGCCTGGGGACAGGCTTCCCATCGCATGGCTCTGCCACCCGGAGAGCAACAGAGAAGCGAGCGATGCAGAGCAGCCCCCGGCAGCTTGCACGGGCCAGCTGTGTCCAGGAGCAGGAGAACCGCACCTGTGCAACGCCGCACCCCAGCTAAAAAGGCTCCAGGAAGAGCCAGCAGCTCAGCCCAGCAGGGTGCTTTGCTCCCTGAATTTATTAAGTTTGCAGCCAGCTCTTGTTAGGGCGCTGCTCTGTTCCCGTTTTCCCCAGCGATGCAGGCCAGGGACTTTTGGAGTTTGGCGGACAGAGGAGCCGCCTTTGGCATGTGGGGAGCACAGTGCTCCCTTCTGACAGGTGTGCTATTAATAAGCTTCAGGAAGTGAGGCCAAAATGATTTATACTTGTCTGTTGGTAACTGTTCATGCCAGACCTGTGAAGTGGGATGGTGTGTTGCCATCCTCAATGCTTTTACCATGGGCAAAGGCGGCTCTTTTACCTAGAAATACCTCTGCTGCTCTGGCACGTGTGAACCAATTAAGCTATACAAGCTGCCAAGGGAGGCTTGTAAAAATACAGCTTTCTAACAACAGTTTTCTCGTAGTTGCTCCAGCAAAACACTTCCTTCTACTTATTATTTTCTTATCGACTTTTTTTTTGTACAACTGGGAATAAATAAAGGCAAAAAAATCCATATGTATGTCTTAGGAGAACTACAGTAAGAGGTTTTTAAACTTTTGAGCAATTTTTATTTGCTTGTGCAGAAAACCTCAGTTCAATCTAGAGGACTAAAATGGCCATGTTAGTTCTCTAGTTTTAAAAAAGCAAATCAGCCCTCCCAAACAAATAAACCACAAAACTGAGCCCTGATGCTTGTGAAAGAGGAAATAGAGATGGAGGGAAAAAAAAAAAAATCAGACTTTTGGTAAAGAGAGACCTTTTGGGACTCTGTTTACACCCGGTAGGGTGGTGAGGAAAACAGCAACTCTGCTGCAGTTCCTCTTTAACATGAAGAATAACTAAGAAAAAGAACAACTCATCTGAGTAAAGCTGAGGCAAACAGCAGCAGAGAGCTGGTAGAAGCGCAACACCAGTTTTATTACCTGGGATGCTCAGCTGCTCTGGTGTCCTCGGTGGTGGCTTGGCAGGGGAACAGTGACTTGGGAACTTGGTCAACCTTGAACTTGGCAGACCTTCAAAGGACCAGAGATGCATACATGACATGGCCACGCAGAGTGGTGGGAGGACTCGGGCAGAGCTGGGCCCCCAAACAGGCTTTGTTGTAGGTGCAGCTGGCACCTGGGGTCCGTTCCTGTCTCCTGTCCCCGTGCCCTCACCTGCCTGGCAGCAGAAGTGCAGCTTCTGCTCCCCGATCCGCCGATGAGCTGCCCTTGAGATCCGTATTGCGCTGCTGCAGGGGTGTGAGCCCTTCCGTGCCATGTCCCGTCCCTGCCCTGAGACCTCTCCTGTCTCCATGGCACGGTTAACTGGGATGGTGATCTGTTATCCGGTTGCCTGTTATGCCTGCTGACCACAACTGAGAGGGCACCGTAGGAGGGACGGGAGACAACTTACCTACATCAAGCCGGTGCTTTTTGACTAGATCCCTCGATCTGCAAAACTGCGTTATACACTTGTGTTGTTTCTCCGTAGAGCAGCGTTGCTCTTCCTCTGTGTTCTGGCCCCTCTTGCTGGGGTTGGGGACTGTCCTCTCACGGTAGCCTGGGGCTAATGGGGGATGTTGTCGTTGAACTGGGACACGTGTGTGGTGGAGTCTAACGGTGCCTGTCCCGGGCAGGTGTGCTGCAGGCAGAAGGATTACTGGCAGTTTGTGAAGGACATTCGCTGGCTGAGTCCCAGCTCTGCTCATCACCTGGAGAAGGTGGGTGCTGGTGGGGTGGCCGCGTGTGCCCAGTGGGAATAGTGGTGCCTTGGCTGATGCCCTGGTGTGGGTAAAGTGGCTCCGCGGCTTCTGGAGGCTGAAGCAGCCTCGTGTTTGTGCACAAGCCACGTCCTGGGAACTTGGTGTGTCTTGGGCTGAGACAATCGGCTGCTTATTTCTCCCAGGCCGGTCTCCAGCTCGGCTCGGCCAGCTGCAGCGAACATCTCCAAGGGAACCGGCACAAGCAGCTCTTGTGTGTGTGCAGGGGTGATTCATGTATCTGTGCAAATCTCTGAAAGTCTGGGCCATCCCATTTCTGGGTTGTGCCTTCATCATTTTGTTCTCCCGTTCCTGGCTTGTGCTGACCGCTGGCACATGGGGATTTTCTCGTTCTTTGGCTGCCCCGTGCTGACGTCCATAGCTCCTACGGTGGCTGGGCACAAGGGACTGACCGCTGGTGGTCCCTGTGTCCAGTCTGCTGCTGGAGGGACATGGGATGTGACCCCAGTCCAGCTCTACAAGCTGCAGCAGCTAAGCTTCCCCAGTTAATGTGTCAACAAGAACATGATGGTCACCACCGGGGTCAGGTTGGATTTGGGAGCGTGGGGTCCCTCCGGGTCAGGGGTGAGGCACACGGGTGGGAGAGCATGCCGGAGAAATTCATAGTGCTGGTGGCTGTCGGAGGACTTTGGTCACTGGCTGACCTTTGAAGCCTTGTTCCTCCCTGGTGCTTTTGTCTCCCTGTTGGCTGGGGAGCTGCTGGGACGTGTCCTTCCCACTGGCAGTGACAGTTATCAGAGAGGGAACCGAAGCCATGCGGTGGAACAATCCCTGCTACCCCCGTTGCCTCTGCATGCCTTAACCTGTGCCTGGCGTCCCTCCCCAGTTCATCAGCCTGCAGGAGAGCGGCCAGCCCAGCCCAGAGGGCCCGGGGGACCAGGCCATCGCGCAGCTGTGGCTGCAGCACAGCCTGCAGTGCCACTGCCTGTCGGCACAGCTGAGACCGCTCCTGGGGAACCACCAGTACATCAGGAAGTTCTACACAGGTAAAGAGCAACGGGCCTTTTCCTTCCTATTAAAAAAATATCTAGTTAGTGGTGTTTCCGAGCCATGTGAGAGGGAGGGGGGATGGCAGAAAAAGTGGTTTGTGTGTGAGCAACTGGCACTGTCAAACCTGGTGAGAGGGACCCCGCTGACCAGCAGTTTTCTCTCTCCAGACACTGCTTTCCTGCTCAGTGACGCCCACGTCACGGCCATGCTGCAGTGCCTGGAGGCTGTCGAGCAGAACAACCCCAGGCTTCTGGCTCAGATCGACACCTCCATGGTGAGTTGAGGTCCCAGCTTTTCCATCTGGCTCTCTCCAGACACTGGCTGGCTGTGGCTGCTCCTCCGAGGTCTCATTCAGGGCATGTGGAGCTCTTGGACAAGGGGTTGGACTTGGAAGTAGCAAAAGGAGCTCCAAGAGGGGAGAAGAGTAGTTAGCTGGTTCCTGAGCTGCTGGTGTGAGCCTGGCAGGGGTTAGGGTGGGGAAGATGCTGTGTGGAGCCTGTACCTCACATCGGGCTGGCATCGCGGATTTGAGTATGAGGACCTGAGGGCTGGTTCCTTGTAAGACACACCTCCAAGAGACCTCCAACAGCCTCAGGTTTCAGAGCTGGCAGGCAGAGCTTCACAGCTGTAAAGGTCAGCCATCCTCAGAGGGGACGGGCAGCACCAGGACACTTGGGTGCCCGCTCCTGCTGGAGACGCCAGTGACCCCTGTGCAGCCCCACACCAGCTGCCACCTCCCCAGAGAAGGGGAACAGGGCTGCTTTCTTTGCACAGAGCTCCCCAGAGGAAGGCAATTAATGAGGCTTCCTTAAATGGGGCTGTGTTCTTTCAGCTGGCCGGCACGTCACTGCCATCCCTGTGCGCATCGGGCCCTTCTGCTGGGACAAGAGAGCTGTGTGACCGCGACGCTGAAGGACACGAGAGCCGTCTGCCTGGGGCACTGGGCTGCCTGGATCATTTCACTGGGAGCCTGGTAATTTCCCGACAGGGGCCTGTGATGTAGCTGTGAACAAAGAGCCGCTTCCCTCCTGCAGCGCAATGCTTTTCCCTCCCCATCCTCCTGCCCCTAGCGCTGCCGCATCCTTCACTGGCTGCTGAGCAGGCACTTGCGGGTCGATTCCTTTCTTTTGCTGCTCCTTTGTTGTGTAGCCCTGTAAATGCTGATTTATTAATGATGCAACCTCTCTTCAGCTTACCAGGAAGAGTGACGGTCCGTCTCCGGTGACCAAGAGTCAGAGCCTGACTGCCCTAGCCGCGTCCCCGTACGTCCCCGCTCCAGGCTGCACACAGCAGCGCTGCTTTGGGTCCTTCTCCAGCCTCCACCATCCAGCCTCCTTTGGCCTCTCAGGTAGTGAGGGTGGGCTGGGAAGCTCAGAATAGACCCATAAAAGACTTTACCTTTTTTTCTGCTCTTGGGTTCGTTGTGGTGGATGGGTGCAAGAAGACGTCTGCCCACCTTGGGAGGGAGATCCCTGGCATTTGCTCGTGGTGGGTGGGCCACAATCTTATTGCCATAGAGTGCTCTGCTTGTGCCAGGGTGTGTGACTTCCTGCTCCTGCCTCTGTCCAGACAGGAGACCAGCGAGCTCCTCCGTGAGCTCTGGTGCCAGCCAGCCCCGGGAGTGCTGCCCGTCCAGCCGGTCCTCCTCCTTCAGCGGGGACAGGTCCCCTTTGGAGCAGCCCGGCTCTGTCAGCACCTTCCACATCCCCTCACCCAAAGACCCCTTCTCTCTGGCCAGGGAGATGAGCTCCAGCACCACCAGCCAGAGCGAGGACACTTGGACAGGGAGTCAGGATGACCCGCAGAGCGACGCTAATGACGGGCCGGAGTACCTGGCCATCGGGAACTTGGGGCGCCGGGGCCGGGCGTGCAGCAGCGCCAGCACCAACAGCACCAAGAGCAGTAGCTCCAAACTCTTCTCCTCCAGCAGCTCCCAGAAGCTGGACTCAGTCTCATCCCTGGGGGAGCAGGGGGCAAGCGGAGGTGGAAGCAGGGGCCTGAGCCTGTTGCGCCGGTCCAGCTTCTCAGAGGGACAGTCGTCGGCTCCCCAGAGCATCCTCAAGAAGAGCCATGTGCGCTCGCACTCCGACACCAACGTGGCTTCGGGAAAGTTGCACGGTAATGGGATGGCCTTTCTGGGATGGCTTTGGGGTGTGGGAGTCCCTGCTGCCAAAGGCTGATCCTGGCCGCCCCTTTGACTCCATGGATCAGGTCGGCAAGGGGAACAGTGGGCAAGCGGCTGGGAAGTTTGGTCTTTGCCCTTAGCTTTCCTGCTCCACACTGGAGTGATGGGCTGACATCTTGCTTCCTGGAGTGCCCTGGGCCTTACTGTTATTGATATTGGCAGCTTTTACCAAAAACTTAGAAAATAGCAGCCATGTCGTGGCATTAGCTGTCCTGCTTCTCTGCTGGCCATACCTGGCTGGGGCCTGAGGCCATGGCAGGGCACTTGGGCTAATCCTACTGGTAGGTTGTTGTCCTGTGCCCTGGAGTGGGTGAATGCATGGTGGGAGTGGGATGTGATGGGACAACCAGTCTGGGAGAGTCTGCCCCACCAATGCTGTCTTCATGGGAGAAGTGGAGGTCCTTGTTGAGTAGTAACAAGTCTGTCTCTGTTTTCTCTTCCTCAATGCTGCCTTTCTCCTCCTCTGTCTGCCCAGGAGGCCTCAGGGATATCACCATTATAATAGAAGATCCAGTGGCAGGTTTGGGAGCCAGTATAACAGCCCTTCATCAGTGATCATTGCATCAAGTTCAGGATTTCCATCAACCCATTACTGTCCATTTAGAAAACAAAAAACCCCTCTTCCTTCTGCCCCAGCTGGTGCTTTGGAGGGTGGTCAGGTTTATGCATGCGGCCTGGCTGAAGATCCCAGCTTATTTTTTGGGAGCAGTGGACCAGACCCAGAAGGGTGCCCCACTCCCCTGCATGGCGTTAGGGAGCATTGGCCACTGAGTCCCTGAGCTGTGATCCCTGCCCTTCCCTCGCCCCACCGCCTTGGGAGCCAGGAGAGGAGACGTTGGAAGGGACCTCTGGAGGTCATCTAGTCCAGCCCATCTGCTAAAGCAGGTTCACCTAGAGCAGATCACACAGGAAGGTGTCCAGGCAGGTTTTTAATGTCTCCAGAGAAGGAGACTCCACAACCTCTCTGGGCAGCCTGTTCCAGCGTTCAGGCACCCTCAAAGTAAAGAAGTTTCTCCTCATATTCGTATGGAACCTCCTGTGCTTCAGTCTGTGCCCGTTGCCCCTCATCCTATCATTGGGTACCACTGACAGGAGTCTGGTCCATCCTCCTGACACCCACCCTTGAGATATTTATAAACATTGATGAGATCCCCTGTCTGCCTTCTCTTCTCCAGGCTGAACAGACCGAGCTCTCTCAGTCTCTCCTCATAAGAAAGGTGCTTCAGACCCCTCATCATCTTTGTAGCTCTCCGCTGTACACTCCAGTCGGAGGGGTTTCAGTCTCCTTAAGCAGTTCTCTGGTCACCCAGCTGCTCCATCTGGACGCTCCCTGGGGCCATGGCTCTCCGTGGAGCACCAGCCGCTGTTGGTCCAGCTCCTGGCGGTCCCTGCTGGCTCAGCCCAGCTCAGACCTGGACTGTGGTGTGTGTGTGGAGCAGAGCCCTGCCCACAGCCCATGTAGGGCACCTTGGGCACTGCAGCCCCGGCTCCAGGGTTGCGTGCAGGGAACCCTGACTTCTAGTTGAGCAAGAGCATGTCCTTCAGGTGCCTCCTTTTGCCGTTGTCCAGGCTGCTTTGCAGGGCTGGGAGCCCCACAGATCCCTTGGCTGCTCAGGTTTCCCCTTGTCTCCTGGCTCTCTGCCCTGGGGATCACTCTTCCCTCAGAGATGCTCCAGCAGGATGAAGGGGCTGGCAGAGGAGCTGGAGACTCTTGCATCCCCTGCTCTGCTAGGGGTTAAAGAGAGGAAGGCTCGGGACTTGACTTCTCCATGGCTCTCATGAGCTTCTCTCCTTCTTTCCCTTTCTGTTCTCTTGCCTGAAATGCCCTGAAAAAGCTTTGTTCCCTCCTGGGCTTGCCCTCAGCCATGGCACGGAGCAGGAGGGTGTCCCTCCTTGCTTCTCATCCATTTGTGCCTGTCTGTGTGATGTTGAACCCCTTCCATTTCACCCTGTGCTCTGGGCTGGGCACCTTGGGGATACTGATGTCTCTCTGGTGTCATCTTCCCTTTCCAGAGTCCCATGGTGACCCAGGCGGAGGGAGGGGGCCGGTCTCTGCTTCCACCCAGAGCAGCGAGCTGAGCACACCCAGCTCCCTCTACATGGAGTACGGTGAGTGCATCCAGCCTCAGCGGGGACACTCGCTCCCGGTCAGGCTCCTCTGTCGGCTGTGGTGGCCTCAGCTGCTGGCACCTGCTTGTGAGATGCTGGTTGGGCACAGCAGCACGGGGTGAGCGGCAGGTCCTTCCATCATACGTTTGTCTCTTGCTTTTCTAGACTCTGGTCAGTACCTGAGCTCGGGGGAGGGGATGTTCAGAAGACCCTCGGAAGGGCAGTCCCTCATCAGCTACCTCTCTGAGCAGGACTTCGGCAGCTGTGCAGACCTGGAGAAGGTGAGGGAGGCAGCAGCAGCCTGTGTGTGTTGAAGAACGTGTCTCACTGCAGGTTCAGTGATACTTCCTTCTATGGGGAAGATAATCCCATTGTGTTTCTTGCTGTAGAAGTGTGCACAGAACTTCAAGGCTGGGTTCCTCAGTGGTGTCTGGCAGCCAGGACCTGCCCATCCAGCATATGTTAGGTTATGGTTGGACTGGATGATCCTGAAGGTCTCTTCCAACCAAAATGTTTCTATGATTCTATGTTGTGGCTCCTCAGGGACATGTGCAGACTCCCTGGAGGGGATGTGTTGCACACCCTTGTCGTAGGATGCCCCTTGTGTTTTGTGAGTATTCTGGTGCCCAATAAGGCTTTAGTCTTTATAGGCCCTCATGGAAGAGTCAGGTTTTGTGGGCTTAGCAGAGATTAAGGTCTTTCTACCACCCTCCATGAGTAATAAGCTCTTTCCTATTACAGGCGGAGAACAAGATTTTACCAAGACTTCCTAGTTTTTCCATGGTAGAGCCTTGAATGCTTTTGCTCTTGCCTTGCAGGAGAATGCCCACTTCAGCATCTCAGAATCCCTGATCGCTGCCATTGAGCTGATGAAATGCAACATGATGAACCGGCAGCTGGAGGAAGAGGAGGAAGACAGCGACAAGGAGATCCAGGAGCTTAAACAGAAGATTCGCATTCGGCGCCAGCAAATCCGCACCAAGCACCTGTTCCCGACCTGCCAGGAGATGGGCTCAGACAGTGGGTGATGTCTTTTAGGGTCGTCAGGTAGCGGGATGTGGGTTTTCTGTGGGCTGCCTGTCCTTATGGCATCCTGCCTTCCTGCCCATGCGTGGGAAACAATCATATTGCTACCAGGGTGCTGCAGGGATTTATGAAACTGCTGCTATTGAAGACCATAATGGGACTGATGTTGTACATAGATGACACTTGTGTGCTGCTGATGCTGAGTTACGGGATTTAACTTTTAACCCGTAGTGTTTTCCATCCTTGACCTCTCCTTCCCTGCCCTGGCCATACCTGGCTATAAGCTTCTCCCTTAGCTGTCAGTGACCCTTCAGACCACTTCCATTGATGACCTGGTTTGTCGCATTTCTCCCAGGTCTGGTGGCGACAGACAGCGGGTCCCAGTTCAGCTCCCACGGCTCCATGCGCCTCTCTGACTCCGGCTCCGCGGAGGATGTGGAAGAGTACGAGATCCGAGGTAGGAGGGAATGCTTGCGTTGGCTTCTTGCATAGGGACAGGCTTCTCCTTGGTGTGGTTGTGTTGAGGTCAGTCCTGCCGAAGAAGAGCATGTCCTTCTGGCCTTCAGGGCAGCTTTTCTCAAAGAAATGGCTGAATTCTGGGCAGAGCAACCAGTTTCCTTCATGTGGTGGCATGACTTTCCTTCAGAATCCTCTGTAACCCTCTAGCTTTCAGTGCCTCTGAATGGTTTCCATTTCATGGCCTGGTCCCCACAGCGGCTGTCACAGCTGGAGAGGGATGGGAGAGCTGCTGTCCTGATCTCCTCCTCCCCAGGCAGAAGGAGCCATAGTTCTGACCACTTATATCTGGGGTGGCAGTGGTGGGCGCTGGTCACATCCTGACCTGTCATACCTGTCACACCCAAGCTCCTGGCAGCTTGGGTGGCTGAGCTGATTGCCCACAGGAGACCTGCCTGGCTCCCTGGGTGTCCCTTCAGAGCCTTGTTCATCCTCTGGGGTGGATGACTGATTTCTCAGCAGTACCTCCATCTCACTGACTTTAAAGAGAAGATGGAACAGTCCAGTTCCCAGCTAGAAACTTCTCATCCCGTGACTGCTGACAGCAAAGCCGTCATTTCGGTCCCTGACGGCTGGATTTCGGGCTCTCCTTTGAAGCCCTTGGAGGGTTGTGTGAATTCAATTCTGGGCTTCTCTCGTGCGAGTGCTCCTCTTGTGTTATGCCCTTTCTCTTTGGCCTGGCTCAAGCACTGAAGTCAACTGTTTTGTCGTCACCGTGTTATACAGATGGTAACGATGGATCTAACCTGATTCAAATGTCCAAGAACGGCCTCTCAGTGTCAATGGCTTCCTTGTTCTCAGGTAGTACCCGCAGTGCTCCCCTGCGGCATGTGTGCGTGTGTGTGCAAGGGGGGGGCGTGTGTGCACCTGCACACTTCTCAGAAACCTGCCTGATTTGGGAACTGTGAAGTGTCATCCAGACATCAGCAAGAAAAGCCACGGCAAGGTGATGTGGCAGGATGGAGCAGAGAGGAGGCAGAGAAGCTCTGCAGTGCGCTCCGTCCCCCGGGGCGTCTTGCCATGCAGTATTTTGGATATACCAAACATGCCTGCTGTGGTGAAGACCTGGCTTGCCTGGGGTAGGACTCGGTGGGCCAATGGTTCAGCTTTGTGGCTCTGTAGCTGCTGAAGCTGAAGGCTGAGCCTGGGCTGGATGAGAGCAGACTCCCCTACAATGTGGGACCAGGTCTCCATCCCAGGTGCCTTGGGGACCATTATCCTGCCTGACATGGCAGAGCTGTTTTGCTGTAATTCTGAGCTGAACCACAGTCCACCCTTCCCGTCCTGCTCAGACTTGACTTGGAGAAGAATCCTTCCAGAAACAAGTTCTGGAGGGAGAAGTAGTGAGAGCAGACAGGGCACAGGTAGTTTGTTCACCCTGGAGGCCCTGGGCACTAGGGTCATGGGCAGCCAGGTCTTGCTTAGTGTTTTTATTGCTTGCAGTACTACTAGATAGTTCTTCTGGCCTGCTGGCCACATTTAAATAACCTTCATGTCTTCCCTCTTTGCTTTAGCAAGTGCACAGCCTGTGTGGGCTGCTGCTGATCTCTCCTGTCAGATGTTTGTCACCAGCACGTCTCCTGATGGAGATGCTGGTGCTCAGAGCTTCCCCATCTGCTCTGCTGTGTCCTGTGTTTAATCCAGGCTCATCCTGGCCTGAATCTGGCATATGGGGGCTGGGGTGACATTCTTGGGTTTGGGGGCTGTTCATGAACCTATCCCAGCTGGTGAAAGCAATGGCAGCAGAGGTGGTTTGGGAAGCTCACTGCAGGCGTTTGGGGAGTGTCTGCAGTTAAGGGAGCGGTGGCAGGATCCCAGTGCTGGTCCCTGTGGGAGCTGGGGGCCAGATATGGGTCCCTCTGCCATCCCTGAGATGATGCCAGTGCCTGAGCTTGCTGGCTCTGTCCCCTGTAACGCATGACCCACACTGTGCTGTGTGTGCCCCACTCTTTGCTCATGTTCGTCGTAGTCTAGGACCACGTGGTGCCTTCCTGCACAGAGCTGAAGGCACCAGGGCATGGCAGCTATGTCTGACCAGTGTCATACGTGGTCAGGAGGCTCTGCTTGCCTGAATTCCCTGTTTTCTGCAGCTAGAATTCAATTTGCGTGATGTAGATGTGCAGATTGCTTAGCATTAGGATGCTTTCCTGTGCCTGTTTCTAGCAATGGGTGTCAAACAAGAAGGGTCAAGCATCCATGCTGAACTGCACTAGTGTGAGTCAAGTGGATGTCTCTTTCTCTGCAGACATTCAGAACCCGCCTGGACACCTTCCTGTGTATCCTCATCTAGGTGTTCCTGCTCTGGTGGTGGGATTGGACTGGATGATCTTTCGAGATCCCTTCCAATCCCTGACTTTCTGTGATTCTGTGACGTCAAGAGGGTGGACCATACTCCTTTCAGTGGTACCCAATGATAGGATGAGGGGCAACGGGCACAGACTGAAGCACAGGAGGTTCCACCTAAACATGAGGAGAAACTTCTTTACTTTGAGGGTGCCAGAGCCTTGGAACAGGCTGCCCAGAGAGGCTGTGAAGTCTCCTTCTCTGGAGACATTAAAAACCCTCCTGGACACATTCCTGTGCGATCTGCTCTGGGTGAACCTGCTGTAGCAGGTGAGTTGGACCAGATGATCTGCAGAGGTCACTTCCTACCCCAACCATCCTGTGATTCTGCGAGTCTGTAAATTTACGGGCAGGATGGGGAGTTGCTCCCCTTGCTGCCAGGGCAGCCCTGCTCTTCCTGGGTGAGCTGACAGTCTGGGGGTGTCTGTCTCTGCTCAGCCAGGCTGTGATTCCCTGGGCCGTGGTGCGCGGTTGGTACCTGGCCAGGAATGATGGGCTCTGTGTGGGTCTTTGTAGCTGACCTATGTGGGGTGGAGGAGCAAGGACCCTGAGCTGTCCCTCCCCTAGCCATGGCCACTGGGTTGGAGAAGCTGCTAGCCTGTGTTTTGGGGTGGTGTGTTTGCTGCAGACCCCATTCCTAGAGCTCCCCAGGGGTACAGAACAGGAGACCTGCTGAGCCGAAGGCTGTGGCATTGGCCTCTCTTCTGTCCTGACCTGTAGTACTTTCCCCTCCCATGCCCGTCTTCCCTTTTCTGGGAGTCTGTGATGAAGCAGAGTTCCTGCCCGCTTTGCACTGCTGGAATGTCCTTCTGCCGTTCAGATGAATTCCCTGTCGGGGTTTAGCAGCAAAACCCACTGGAGTGAAAGAAAGAGATGAGTGATGAAGGTACCGCTGGGTCCTGCCTGGTACCCAGGGCTGGCACCAAGGAGGGATGTGGGGCAGCTCAGGGCTGTTTGGAAACTGATGTGGGGGGCAGGGAGCAGGACCCCAGTGTCCTGCACTTTATGTTGGACCTCTTCTTCCTCCGGAGGGCAAGGCAGGTCTGTGGGCTCTGCAGAGGTCCCCATGGCTGCTGGCCCGCGCTCTCATGGATGCTGACAGTCTCTGGAGCGCTGGGCTCAGGCTGCCAGCCCCAGCTGTGCAGTCATTGCCAAGCTGTGGCCACCGTCTCGTCTTATGGGTTGCAGTCAAGTAGAGAGAAGGGCTCTGCATCCCATTGCTAATCCTTTGCAGCATCTATACTGCATGTAGAGAGCTACTAAACCTTCTTGCTAACCTTGCTGTCCTGCCCTCCTAGCTCCTGTGTGTGTACTGGCCATGTAACTGCTAGGACTTGGTGTGTGACCTGTACTGGCAGCCACTTGTCTCTCCCAAACCCCAGGCTCACTGTTTTCACAGCATCCCACCATGTCCTTCCCTTGTAACTCCAACAGGCAACTGATTAGACTGCATCTTTCCTCACTGCTCCGTGTCACTGGTAGACGTTGATGCTGTAGTTCACATGCTTTTGAACAGCTTGATGAGTTTTGCAGTGAAGCTTTGGTTTGAAATGAGTGTGTCCCCCTGCCCTACCTTGCCTGCTCCACCTTGTCTGTTTGTGATTCAGATGCAGACATCAAGAGGAATCCAGACTCCAGCAGGAAGTCCTTTCTCTCCTCGGAGTCCATGTACGTCTTCAACTTGTGGTGGGACATCTTGGTACCAAGGTCCCCTTGCTGCCCAGCTCTGCTCTTCCCTGTGCATCAGCTGTTGTTTTGCACTGGAGTGGACATCCCTCCAGCTGGCTCCTACTCTTAAATTTGAGAAGCAGCACCTGGGATGACCAGGATCATTCACATGTTACATGAGCATGAGGTAGATATGATGTGAACTTGTGTCGGGAGAGATCCTCATACCTCCTGCTAGGTAAGAGGCTGGGGAGGGAACCTGGCATAACCCGGAGCATCCAGACTGGCTGCTGGCTTGCTGCTGGCTCTGAGCCTCCCCTGTCATCCTCTCTCGGCTGGGATGGCCTGTTACACTACCTGGTGCTGCCACTTCCCTCCATCCCTCGCTGCAGTGCTGTGGCCCAGAGGTGGATCTGCTGGCACACTCTGATGCTCACAGACTCTCTGTGCAGTGCAGCAGCAGCTTAGACGTGAAGTGCTCAGTCCTTTCATGGTACTGCCCTGGGGTGGAGAGGTGGGAGCTATAGGAGGGGAAACCACCTGTTCTAAGCACAGCTGCTGTATTAATGCTCTGAAAACAAGACCCGTTTGGGATGCAGGGACCTCTTTGCTCATTGGGTGAGATACAAAGCTCTGTCCATGCTTGGCAGCTTCTCGGGTAGGTTTGTACTGGGAGAGCAGTCACTTCTGGCTCTTACAGACTTTGGGTCTCTCTTTGCAGCTTCCCCTGCGAACAGGCACAGGTTTTGTTAAGTAAGATATGTTTTGCTTGCCTTTCCAAACAGTTGTGGTTGTGCCTGTAGCCAGCTTTGCTCGGGGGCAGCTGCAAAGACAGAAATCAATCACGTACATCAATTCTAAGCCTACATAGCAGTGCAGAAATAAGGTGCCAGAGTTGAAGGGAACATCTTTGGCTTGAGCTGGGGCCAGAACAGGGGTTGTGAAGAGCGCAGAGCTGTGAGACCTGATACTAACCACCACTCCCTTTGCTGTCTAGATCCCACTCCTTCCTCAATTCCAACTCGGCGGAGGCCGTGGCCATGGGCTTGCTGAAGCAGTTTGAGGGGATGCAGCTCCCCGCTGCCTCTGAATTGGAGTGGCTGGTCCCTGAGCACGACGCCCCACAGAAGGTAGGGGTGTGAGTCTCTGGTCAGTGGCTGCATTTGATCGCTCTTCCCTGAACCCCTGGCTTCAGCACAGTGCCCAGAGGCTTTGCTGATCCCAGTGATCCCTTTGCGGAGCTGGAGGAGGGGTTTTATCCAGGGTCCAGAGATGGGTGCAGCTGAATGGGGCTCTGCCACTGCAGCCTCCTAGAGCAGAGTGCCCGGATCCCTGGGGACATCCCTTCTCCAGCCCCCACTCAGCTGGAGCAGCAGCCTGGTGCCAGGCAGTTTCCAGGGGGCTGCAGCTGCCCGTTTCTGGCAAGCCAACCAGGTGATTGCCTCTGTGATACCAGGCAGGGATCTGACCCTCTTGCCTCCTTCTCCCAGCTCTTGCCCATCCCCGACTCTCTGCCCATCTCTCCTGACGATGGAGAACATGCTGACATCTACAAGCTGAGGATTCGGGTGCGCGGAAACCTGGAGTGGGCCCCACCGCGACCGCAGATCATCTTCAACGTTCACCCAGCCCCAACGTAAGGACCCACGGAGCAGAGGGCACTTGGGGGACCTGCCCTTTCCAACTCTTTTCCATCAACACCGAGGCTGATAATCCTCTCGTTCCCGCTTGGCTGCCAGGGTGTCCCTGCCCTGTGCCTGGTAAATCCACAGTGGTCACCACTGGCAGCTGCTGGTGTGAGACAGAGCCAGTGCCTACAGTTGGTGCCTTTGGTGTGCACCAGGACACAACAGGGCTTTCCCCTTGGCTTTGTTGTCCACGCTTAAGTGGCAAAGCATGTGGCCATCTCTGCCGTCCAGCCTTGTGCCGGTGCCTGTCCTGTGGTGCCAGCTGCTGTCAGGGCTGGACTGATGCATGTCATCTTCTGTCTCTGGGCAGGAGGAAGGTGGCCGTGGCCAAACAGAATTACCGGTGTGCAGGCTGTGGCATCCGGACTGATCCTGGTGAGTGCTGGGACCCTGGCCTGTAGCTGGAGGGTGGTTAAGAGCTGGTGAACAAGTGGGAGGATGCAGAATGGGTGGGTGGTGACAGAGCTCAGCACAAGGTCACTGGGGAGATGCTGCGCTGCCTTTTCCAGCTCTGCCTGCACTTCGCTGTGCACCACCTGCAGAGGAGTCACCTTCCCCAGAAGGTCATGGAGCTGGTGGAAGCAAAGAGTGGCCAGCCAGCCCTTCAGAGGGTGTTTTGGATGTTGACTATTCTAAGACAAAGTCATTTGCTGGGGTCCTAAACCTTCCGGCAGGCTCTGCTGTGGGTAAAGCTGCACAACTCTTTGCCCATCCTGAATGTGTAGGTAGATGCAGCTGCACGGGACCAGACTGTGGTCCGAAGGCTTTTTCAGTCAGCAGGGCTGCTTGCAGATGCCAGTGTTGAACACTCTGGGGCTGGAGGAGGTGCTGGCAGGGCAGAATACTGAGCGGTGTTGGGAATCTGGTATATGGCTGGGCAGACCCCATGCCTCGGCTGACCTCCCTGTCCTCTTGGGCTTGGCCAGATTACATCAAGCGGCTGCGGTACTGCGAGTACCTGGGGAAGTATTTCTGCCAGTGCTGCCACGAGAACGCCCAGACGGTCATCCCCAGCCGCATCCTGCGCAAGTGGGACTTCAGCAAGTACTACGTGAGCAACTTCTCCAAAGATCTGCTGAGCAAGATCTGGAGCGACCCGCTCTTCAACGTGCAGGATATCAATCCTGCCCTGTACCGGAAAGTGAAGTCCCTCAACCAAGTGTGGGTGAGACCCTGTCCACGCTTTCCTGAGTGGGGTATGGGTGAGGTGGGTGGCTGCCAATTGTAAACCATATTCCAGGGAAGCTGAGGAAAAGCGGATATTTCCAATTTTGAGGCTTAAAACCCCGGCACCATGTGTTTCCATTAATGTCTTGTTCTTTGTCCAGTAACGCAGGAATTTCAGAAGGAATTTCTGCCTGGTGTCCAGCTGGGCTTTGGTTCATCTGCTGGGGCACGTGATGATGGTTCTGCTTGCTTTGCCCTGCGTGGTGTAAACACTTGGGTAGCAGGGGAGCAGCAGCTGAGGAGCAGTGGTTGTTTCACCAGCGCAAAAATAGGGCAGACCTGCTTGGCCAAGGACCATGCTCTGTTTACTGATTCTTGTGTTCCCACCTTCCTCTCCAGCTGCTGCGAATCCAGCTTTTCCACATGAAGAACATGTTTAAGACCTGCCGGCTAGCTAAAGAGTGAGTCCTGGGCTGTGAGATGAAGCTCTTGTTGTCCGGGATCTGTCCCAGGGCAGTTTGCACTGAGGATCTGTGCAGATGGTGTGATGAGCAACAGGGGGAGCGGGGAGTGGAGGGGGAGGGAGAGCAGAAGCAGTGGAGAGAGGGAGCTTAGTGGAGCCGCTTTGCTCTGAGCTCCGGTTTCTCTATCCTGCAGCCTCCTGGACTCCTTCGATGCGGTGCCCGGCCACTTGACGGAGGATTTGCACCTCTACTCGCTGAGCGACCTCAGCGCCACGAAGAAGGGGGACCTGGTTCCTCGGCTGACGGAGCTGCTGAAGGCAGGCAGCCTGCACGTGGAGAAGTGCATGGTAAGGCCTCCTCGTCTGCCCCCTGTGTGCTCCTCACCCTGGGGAGCACCCTTTGGAGCAGGCTTTGCTGCAGAGATAACCGATGGGGAGGCCTTTGGCATGCAGGGCAGCCACCGAATTAGCTGATTCGGTGCTAGCTGCTCCCGTCTGCTCCACAGAGCTGCTACCCAGCACGTGTGGGATGTTTCTTTTCCCCATTTTGGCTCTCCCTTGCCCCTGACGCATGTTGGTGCTGCCTCGCTGTGCTCCATGCTGCAGAAGGGCTGTCCCATGTGGTTGGAGCAGGGCACCGTGTCCTGCTGTCCTGCTCTGCTCTGCCTCCTGCCCAGCTTGCCAGCGAGATGAGGATCATTTAGCTGCTTTTTCCGCACCTTTTTCTCCTAGCTGTGCCAAGCCAAAGGCTTCATCTGCGAGTTCTGCCAGAATGAGGGTGACATCATCTTCCCCTTTGAGCTCAACAAGTGCAGGACATGTGAAGGTGAGATGCTGGGGAGAAACAAGGAGGGGACAGACCCTGGGGCCAGCAGCATCTGCCTCTTCGCTTTGAGTGGCATTTGTGCTAGCAAGAGGTGCAGAGCCAGAGCCAGCCAGACCAGGGTGCCTCTGTGCACGACCTGTGTCTCTGCACATTATCACAGCAGCAGATCAGCATTGTAATGGTGTTTGGCCAGAGCTGCTGGCAGGGTGGGGTGTGTAGGTCCCTTCCTTACCATGCTGTGTGAGCAGAGGGAGCCTGAAGGCTTCGTCTCTGTGCCCTCCTGCCTGCCAAGAAATCCCCGAGCCCCTTCAGGAGCCATCCTTGATGATAGCCAGTACTAATGGCCAAGCAGAGCTTATCCCTGCAGCCTGGGACCAAACTCTGAACTGGCTTGAAATGGCTCCTAACTAAGTGCAAGCCTTGGTTTGGCGAGCACAGTGCCAGAGAAAACTCAGGGCACAGCCTCCTGCCTGTGCTCCCGAAGGCTTTGCAAGCTGGTGCAGGGACCCTGCAGTGTGACTTCTTGCTGTGATCAGAACAGTGCTGGATCCCTGCTTCTGGTGCTTGTTCTGCCGCGGCTTTGGTTTGAAATGTCCTCCTGGACGAGCCTGGAGCATCGCTCCCCGCGGCGTGGAGTGCCGGGTGCTCTGTGTCAGCCCTTGCCCGCCCTCAGCCGTGTCTCTCCATCTCCCCCGCAGAGTGCAAAGCCTGCTACCACAAATCCTGCTTCAAGTCCACCCGCTGTCCCCGCTGCGAGCGGCTCCAAGCCCGGAGGGAGCTGCTGGCCAAGCAGAGCATGGAGTCCTATGTCTCTGACTATGAAGATGAGCTGGAGCAGCCGGAGACCGTGGCAGCCACATGAACGTGTTGCAGCAGAGGAGCAGATCACAGATTTGTTTATGTGCGTAGCTTTCGTCACCAGAGACTGAGCCACGTGGACTTGAGATGAGGAGGACCATCCAGGCCTGGAGTGCTGTTTCAAAGGGATCTGCTTTCCCCCGTGCAGTAGTGCTGGGCTGGGGAAGGGGCATCTTCCATCGTCTGGGTCTGCTCCAGGTACCACTCGTACTCCCTGATGCCTTTGTGTGGGGAAAGGTGGCTGCTCCTGCCTGTCCTGCAGGCAGAACAGGGACCTTTCCAAGCAGTCCCTCATGCTGGACCAGGCAGGGCTGTGCTGCCAGTACCTGGCAGCATCCCCTGAAGGGTCGGCACATCCTGCACATCAGCTGGCTGTGAAGAAGCTCTGGCCACATCTGCTCCTCAGAGTGGGGAAGTCAGCTCTCAGAATCCTCCGGTTCCCTGTCCTGCTGTTGGGAAGGGTGTGTGCGGATGGAAGGTGGAGGTTTGGGGTTGGCTGTACATTTAACAATTCCCTTTCTCAAATCTGCCTTGGGACACTGCCGGAGAGCAGTTGCTCTCTCTCCAGGATCAGAGCATAGGAGGTGGCAGCAGTGAAAACCAGATTTCTGCCTCACCTCTCTGTGCTGAGCTGCTTTCCCTGCCCTCACCCGGTGCTGCCGAGGGGCATCGTCCCCAGAGCAGCCACACAAGGGGACCGGTGCTGCTGGGCTTTTGGCAGAGGCAGAGCCCAATGGCTGGAGGATGCAGTAAGAGAGGCTTCTAACCCCACTTCCTTCTCATGATGTCAGTCTGTCCTCCTGAGGACATGTCCTCCTTCAAGGGTGACATGGGACCTCACTCTGGTGGCACCAGGACCTGCCTTGTGTGCAGCTGCCTCTTGCCCAAGACCCATTGGGATGTGGGTCAAGGCTCAGCCCTCTGGCCACATCCCCCCCCACCTCTGTCTTGGTTTGTCCTTTTAGGTTGATTTTTGGTTTTTAATCTGCTGGATTTGGTTTTATTTTTTTAATGCGGTTGTTTGTATTTTTAACTGTGTGTTCTCACCCGAGGGGCTGCTGCTTGAAATGCCTCTTTAGGGAGCACGCGATCTGCTTGGGACTCACCGGTGTAAAACCTCCAGGGCTGCCCTGCTCCTGGTTCCTCACCCCTGGATGGGGCTGGCATTCATCAGATGTCCCCTCTCTCAGCAGATCTCCTTCTGCCCTTGGGAGAGGGGTCCCTGAGGCAGGCAAAGCCTCGGGGCTGCCCGGTTGCAGTGCAGTGGGGTGGTCAGACAGCCCGCTCACAACAGGGGGTGCAATGCGGGAGAGGGATTTAGCACTGGGGTGCTGCAAAGGGTCGGTCCTTTGCAGTGCAATGTTTTAGCCCATGGCATGGGTGGGCATCCAGCACCACCTTAGCATGCGTGGGATGCGGGGTGGCAGAGGTGTTTGGAAGGACGCTGTGGCCTGTGTAAGTGCGAGAGGGCGCTGAGGGACCGGCGAGCAATGCACTGGCAGGAGGCATCCGGGGGCAGTGGCTCTGGCAGCAATGCCCCGGCTGGATGCTGGGAGGTGACTCCTCCTGGGCTGCCCCTGGGGAGGGTGGCAGGGTCAGCGGGGAGAGGCTGGGACCAGGAGAGGTGACCGCAGGGCTTGGCTGGGGAGGGTGGCTGCCAGCCTGGCTGTTGGGGCCAGACTGCCACATGGTAGCGTCTCCTGTGCTCTGCAGTATCCTGACAAAGCCGCGTTGAGCTCGGGAGAGGGGATTGAGCTCCGTACTTGCTGGCCTGGGGTTTTGCCTCTTTCTGCCTTGCTCCTGTGTGTTTTCCCAAGGGGAGCAGCTGCTCTCCTGCTTGCTCTCTGTCTCTGCAAGCCCTAGGGCTGCCAGAGGCTGCTCTGCCTTGGTCCTGCCGGACCCCAAGCCGAACCTTCCCACTGCTGCCTGGATCTGGCATCCCCTTCCCTGGAGCTGCCTCCGCAGCACACCTCCATCACCCTGTTTTGTTTGAAGCACTTTACTGTCAGGGGACAGCAGCTGGGAGGCTGCCCGTGTCCCTTTCTAGAAGCACTGAGGATGTTTAGAGAAGAGTGAAGGGATTTTCATTTATTTGTGGTTTCCACCCTCCACCATGGACTTTGTCTGGAAGCAGCAGGACTCACAAACCCAGGCGAGGGCTCCAGGGCAGGGTTGTGCCCAGCACCGAGCGCTACAATTAACACTGGAACTGGTCAAGGCAGCGGGAGTGAGGGGCTGCCCCGGCCGCCAACTGGAGCCCTGCGCACAGGACTATTGCACAGGAGAGCAATGAAAATGCCGTCCCTAATAAACTAAGTTAATACAGGGCCTGGTTGTGTCGTGGCATCATTTCAGGTGGAGTAATGGTGGGTGTCCCCCCACTTGGGGTCCATGCTGCAGTGTCTGTTGGTCCCTGGGGCAGGGAGGGAGCTGATGGCAGAGGGGGGGACAAGTGCAACTGGCGATGCATCACCAGATGTCACTGGGAGGAGCTGGTTTGTGGCCTCCCCCTGCAAACTGCCCAGCGGAGCCAGGGCAGGAGGTACAAGCCACTGAGTAAGGGGCTCTTCGTGATGCCTGTCCCCTTCCCGAGCCCACCTTTGCTGCTGGCAGAGGCGCCTGGGTGCCCCGTCCCTGTCCTACACAGCAGGGTTCTCGCAGCAGCGTCCTGCTATAAACACCACAGACGCAGGAGGTACAAACAGTAAACTTTAAAACAACTGTTGAATGATGCCTGTGCAAGCCCAGCACAGTGCTGGCCCCGCACGAAGCAAAGCGGGGCTGCCCTGGGGGAAGCACAGCATGAGGAGCCGGTTTCTGGGGGCTTTTCCGCAGAAAAGCCCTGCTCAGCCTAAAGCTAAGCTGTGGGTAACAGCAGCAACCGTAACTGATGGTAAGGTCAGGCTTACTCCCGAGCACAGTGGTTGTAGAAAATGTTTCTGGCAGGCATGGGCACGCTGGGGATGGGCGCTCACAGCCACCAGCAAACCTGTAGCAGCCGGAGGGCCCTACACATCCCCATGGGGCTCCAGCAGCTGCCCCAGCACAGCAGCTCGAGCAGGGGGTGATGGCAGAGAAAAGAGACCTGCAAAACCCCAAGGCTTGCTGCTGTTACACTGAGCCCTCCAACCATGCCCAGGGCAATCCCTGGCCAGGGGGTGAGGTACCGACTGGCGCGTTGGCAAAGGCACGTCTGCTCCCGGCACCGAGGGGCACGAGCCCGTCACTGGGGGAGCGCGTGGGGGGCGTAGCGACGCTCAAACTGGCCCACGTCAAACTTGCGCTTGCAGCCGGCGTAGTTCATGTAGCGGATCTTCCCGAAGACAGCCCGCTCTGTCCAGCCCTGATCGTGGATGCCGCAGATGGACCAGAGGCAGCCTGTGGGTGAGGGGACGGAGCGTCAGCCCTCCCTCTTGCTCGGAGGCAGCCCGAGAGCAGGTGGGATGTGAGTGAAAAGCACAAGCATGGGCTGACCCCTCTGCCCCCCGTGACCTTGGCCATGAGATATAAGACCCCCCACCCCGTGCTCCCCTCCTGCAGCTTGCCTACGTATCCATTGGGGTCCCTCCCATCCAGCTCATAGCGGTCGTTGAGGTAGATGGCAAACTGCAGGGCCTCCTCGGGGGAGGAGGTCCACTCCAGGATCTTCTTGGCCCAGTACATCCGCAGGAAGCCGTGCATCTTGCCCTCCTGGACCATTTGGAGCTGGGGAGACAGGGACAGTTGTGGGGGCTCAGTCCATGCCAGCTCGCCTCTGCCCCTCGGAAAAAGGCTCCGTTCCAAGAGGGGGTCACGGAGGACACTACCTGGGCAGCGTTCCAGAGCGGGTCATGCGTGGTCCCCTGCTCCAGCTCCTGCAGCTTGTAGAGAAAAGGCCTCTTGTCTTTGGCGTGGAGCTTCAGGGTGGTTTGTGCCCAGTCGTAGGCACCTGTGAGCAAAAGAGATGAGGAGCAACGCTGAGCAACCTGCTCCTGCAGGGCCCCAAGGGAGGGATGGGGAATTGGGCTACTGAGGACACCAGGCCCTGGAGGCACCAGCCTTGAAGAGGGCATCCACCAGCTCCTGCTCTCGCTGCAGAAGCTACCAAACATTGGCACATAGTGCCCACTTGGACCCCCTCTTAGTAGAAACAGGATTGCCAAATTGTCATGACCAGCTGGGTACCAGCCTGGCCCCGAGCGTTGCCCACCTGACCTGGGATGCTACCTTGCACACTGTCGTAGTTCTCGTTGTAGTAGCAAAAGTTTTCAGCCAGCTCCCGCCGCACCACGGCCTCCTCCACGAACACATCCACTGACTCCTTGTACTTGCCCCGCTGTTTCTGCACCTCCAGGATGGCTCGTTGGGTGGAAACTTGGCCTGGGGAGATGGGGAGGGAGCAAGTTGGGCTGCTGGTCTGAGCTGCCGTGAGGGGTGGGAAGCCTGGGACACTCACCAAAGTGGAACCACGGGGACAGGTTGCTGAGCGCCTCCTTGTTGGGGTCGTTCCGGTGGGAGCCAAAGTATTTCAGCCGCTTCGTGATGAAGGACTGCAGCACAGCCAGCCCTGCAGCCGTGCCGGGGGTCGCCCACTCCACCTCCTGCACAGTGCGGTCCACCTGCAAGCTGGAGTAACAGGCCTCCCAAGCGATGGGCTGGGTGGCAACCAAGCAGCGTGACTATATTTGCAGATGCGCTTCAGCCAGGGCTGCCCTGAATGTTGTGTCCTCTGATGTCCCCAACCAGCAAGGCCCCAGGTCATGCCAGCTCTCTCCTCTTAACTAGCCCTGAGACGTGGGAACTGAATGAATGAGGTGGGAACCTCCCTTCCCCAGGGCATCCCCACCTCCATACCACCTTTGCGTGACCTTGGGCAGGACACTGTCCCCATCCCCTGCCATGCCCTCCCAGGACCACAAAGCAGCTTCGAAACTCTCCGGGGCTGGCTGTGAGGGGGGTGCGAAGACATTTTTCACTGGTACCTCTGCCGGGCAGGGTGGGGGATACGGGTGACAAATGACAGGTGGGAACTCAGTGAGGAACTCAGGGAGCTGAGCGTGGATCTTGCCCCGGATGGTCCGGGCACTGTATTCTTGCTTGGGGGAGGCGACCCAGCAAGGCACGATGTTGTGGGCATCAACCTGGGAAGCAAAGCCACAGAGGACATGAGCAAGAGAAGTTAATGGTCCCTGCTCAGGTTACTCCAGGGTACCTCTGCAAGCATGAAACACAGGAGACAAGGTACTCCCATGTCTCACCAGCCAGAGTTTTTCCCTCCTGGAGCGTGGACACTCACCTGCGCAAATGGCACATCCTCTGGCAACTGCTCCCTGACGTCCTCCACCCACTGTCGGGGAAGGCGGAGGGGGCTGAAGTCTGTCACCAGCCCACCCACACCATGCTCCACCACAAACGCAGGCAGCACATCCTTGGGGTAGCCCAGCAGCAAGTGGAAGGGGATGTTCAGCTCTGCACACTCCTGCAGGGAGAGGGAAGGGGCTATGGGATGGTCTGCACCTCTGCAGACCCCATCCCATCATCATCCGCTGAAGGGATGGATCTACCTCCTCCCTTCCCTGTGAGCCTTGTCCCACCCAGCGTGGACATCCACAACAGCTGTACCTCAGTCACCTCCTGCAGGCCCTTCAGCATGAAGCCGTAGTGGCGGATGGTGGCATCCAGGAATTTGGGCACCAGGCAGAAGCAGACATGCAGAGGCAGCTCCTGCTTGAGGGCCAGGCGCTGGGCGTACAGGAAAGCCCAGTTATCTGGGGAAAAAGCACACAGGGCTGTGTCAGGGGATGCTCTGCGGCCGGGAAGGAGGTGGAGTTTCCCAAGAGGAGCCTCTCCCCCTCTCTCCAGTTGTCCCTCCCCAGCAGAGGGGGGCACCAGCTCCAAGGGCTACCGTAGGGAGGAGCCAACGCTTTCGCCCCCCGTGGGAGCTCCGTTTCCCGCGTTTCTCCGCCAGCTGGTTCCCACCTTGCACCCGCTGGTCCCGGAACATCCAGTAAAGGATGCAGCGAGCGTCCTCCTTCAGATCCGAACCCTGCGAGACCAGCCGGACCCGCTTTTTGTTGTACTTGAACTCCCGCACGGACGGGGCCGTCCTCCGCCGGGCCTCCTGCACCGCATCCTCTTCCTCCTCCTCCTCCTCCTCCCTCCTCCGAGACACGCGTGGCAGCTCCGCGGCCTCGGCTTTTCGCTTCCCTTGGCCCCGCCGCATCCTTAGGACCGCCCGGAGCAGCGTGGTTGCGTGGGGCCGCTGCGAAGGGAAATGAGACCCGACTGAGCTCCCGGGTGCCCGCTGCCTTGAGCATCCCGGTCCGGTTCGGGGAGCCGGGTGCGGATCCGAATCCCCGCTCCCTACCGTGCAGCCACGCGGTCCTCCGAGCGTTATACAACACGGGGAGTGGCCATTGGAGAAGGGGCGTTGCTCCAGGACCTGGTGCCGCCTCCCCTCCTCCCTTCCCGGGGGCCGGTGCTGCGCCGATGTCCCCGGCGCGCCCCATGGGGCGCGCCNACTAAACAGGAACAAACCAGGGGCATCACCAGTCTCGGGGCAGAAACTCCTCTAGGTGCCAGCGCTAAGACCCGTTCCACCACCTTCACCCATCCCTGGAGGAAGTCGGACAAACCTGTCCAACGGGAAGAGCCATGCAGGAACTGGTGACCGTGAGACGGGCTGGAACCGCAGAAGCAACAGTTTATACAAACCTCTCTGCTGCAGATAGAAACTGATAGCGCGGGGTGTAAACAATGGCAATGGGGGAACCAGCCCCACAGAGGAGAGGCATAGAGGAACAAATCCCAGTTTGCAGCTTAGGGAGAGCTGTGACCCACAGAAGCTCTGAGGGGGTTGAGGGATGTGGGCAGAAGGGGCCTGTGGCTGCAGCTCAAGGCTTGCAGGAGTTACAAGCCCCAGGTTTATTCTGTGTGCTTGGCTCAACACTAGTCTTGCTTTGTGTGAAATCCAAACACTGGGATGGCATTTGCAGTTTTTCAGGCCCATAACATCCTAGTGAGGCTGCCACGCAGGCAGGGCCGTTTGTTGCTGCTGGGTAAAGGCAACGAGCCCATCCTGGACTAAGGGTCAGCAAGAGGGTCCAGTTGGGGCCAAGGTCTTCTCTGCTCAGATGGAGACGTGTAAGAAGCAAAAGAAACAAAGCCAAGCTTTTTGCTCCAGTGTTGCAAAGTGCAGCCCTGGAACAGAGCTAAGATGTCTGAGAGCAACAGCACCCAGAGTGTGTTACCTCTGTGGGTGAAGCCACCCCAGGGCCACCTACCACCATGGGGAATGATGCTCCCCGCTCACCACCCACCCCACGGAGAGCACTACATCCTACTCAGCCCTTACCCAGCGTGAAGTCCGACACAGCGAGGCTCAGCAGCAGCAGGGGCAGGGACAGCCCTCTTCTCTGCCCAGCCATGTCCGGAGCCAGCACCCCCATTCCTTGCGTGGCGACAGGTCCCTGCATCTGGGCGATACAGGGCGAGGGGATGGTACCAGCGGGGAGCTACGCTGTGGAGTGATGGCAGAAGGTGGCGGGAGCTGCTTCCTCGTTCCCGGGGGCAGGGAGGGGAGGCAGCGACGGGCACTGCCCTCCCTCCTCGGGGGCCGGTGCTGCGCCGATGTCCCCGGCGCGCCCCATGGGGCGCGCCGGGGACATCGGCGCAGCACCGGCCCCCGAGGAGGGAGGGCAGTGCCCGTCGCTGCCTCCCCTCCCTGCCCCCGGGAACGAGGAAGCAGCTCCCGCCACCTTCTGCCATCACTCCACAGCGTAGCTCCCCGCTGGTACCATCCCCTCGCCCTGTATCGCCCAGATGCAGGGACCTGTCGCCACGCAAGGAATGGGGGTGCTGGCTCCGGACATGGCTGGGCAGAGAAGAGGGCTGTCCCTGCCCCTGCTGCTGCTGAGCCTCGCTGTGTCGGACTTCACGCTGGGTAAGGGCTGAGTAGGATGTAGTGCTCTCCGTGGGGTGGGTGGTGAGCGGGGAGCATCATTCCCCATGGTGGTAGGTGGCCCTGGGGTGGCTTCACCCACAGAGGTAACACACGCTGGGTGCTGTTGCTCTCAGACATCTTAGCTCTGTTCCAGGGCTGCACTTTGCAACACTGGAGCAAAAAGCTTGGCTTTGTTTCTTTTGCTTCTTACACGTCTCCATCTGAGCAGAGAAGACCTTGGCCCCAACTGGACCCCCTTGCTGACCCTTAGTCCAGGCTGGGCTCGTTGCCTTTACCCAGCAGCAACAAACGGCCCTGCCTGCGTGGAAGCCTCACCAGGATGTTAAGGGCCTGAAAAACTGCAAATGCCATCCCAGTGTTTGGATTTCACACAAAGCAAGACTAGTGTTGAGCCAAGCACACAGAATAAACCTGGGGCTTGTAACTCCTGCAAGCCTTGAGCTGCAGCCACAGGCCCCTTCTGCCCACATCCCTCAACCCCCTCAGAGCTTCTGTGGGTCACAGCTCTCCCTAAGCTGCAAACTGGGATTTGTTCCTCTATGCCTCTCCTCTGTGGGGCTGGTTCCCCCATTGCCATTGTTTACACCCCGCGCTATCAGTTTCTATCTGCAGCAGAGAGGTTTGTATAAACTGTTGCTTCTGCGGTTCCAGCCCGTCTCACGGTCACCAGTTCCTGCACGGCTCTTCCCGTCGGACAGGTTTGTCCGACTTCCTCCAGGGATGGGTGAAGGTGGTGGAACGGGTCTTAGCGCTGGCACCTACAGGAGTTTCTGCCCCGAGACCGGTGATGCCCCTGGTTTGTTCCTGTTTAGTCAGGCTGGGGGATTTACGACCCCTGCCTTGCTGGTGGTCACGTTGCCATGCCAGGTATCCATGTGTTTGATCCATGCACGACAGTAAATTCTTACTCCTGATGCTCCACAGCTGATGGGTAGCTTGGGGACCTCATACTGGTGGTGATGCTGCACCGTCCCCGGCACAGCCATGGTCTCAGCCTTTCACTGCCAGCCCTTGTGTGCATCACTCTCCTACCTCTTTACAGGAACCACTGTCACAAATGTGACAGCAACCGTGTCCCTGACTCACCCAACCTCCTTGATGCCCACAGCACTGCTGCCCACCAGCACCTCCACCACTACAGGCACCATCCCTCCCTCCAGCCCTGAAACCTCCACCCCAGAGGTGTTGCCAGATGCCTTCTCAACCGGTGCTGCAACGCCTCAGGGGAGCAGCACAGCAGCCTCCAGCATCACCACACCAGAGGAGACGGGCAGCACAGCCCACAGCGCTCCTGGCTCACTGGCTGGCACCATAGTGCAGTCTGACCCCACCACCAGCACCCCAACAGGGACGGGGCTCACCACCGGCACCCCAACGCCAACCCCCATGGCCACAACACCCACCAGTGCTGACACGACCATCATCATACCTGTGGGGACCAGCTCAGCCCTGGGCAGCACCTTGTCGGGAGTCCAAACGAGCACACTGCCTCCCCCCACTTCCACTCTTCTCTCCCCAACCTGGGTGGGCACCACGCTTGGCACCAGCACCCACCAAGGACCAGCTGTGACCACGCTGCTTGGCAGCACACCCATGGGGACCGGCAATGCCTCTTCTTCCACCGCACCAGCACCAACAGCCTCTTTGGCTGAGCCCTCGATGACCCCAGTGGACACCACGGCTGCCCCCGACACCAGCACGGGAGTCCCCGAGAGCACCCCCATCCAGACAGCTGGGACCAGCCCTGATACCTCCACCTCAACAGCACCCGAGCCCCCCAGTGTCACCGCAGGTGAGTGCAGCCGCCTGGTGTCTGGAGGACAGGGTCAGGGTGACAAATCCCCACGGGATCTCCCGCCAGGCGCCCAGTTCCCCAGCCCAGTGGCAGCTGCCCTGTCTGCTGGCCAGAGGTGGGGGCCAGAGCATGGGTCCCACACTGCTCCCTGCACCCCGGACCGACTGCCCCATCACACAGCACCACTGGGGCGGCCCTGCACACCGGAGCTGGGGACACGGGCTGTGATAGGGACGTGTTTATCATGGGTTGTTGGGAGGGGATGGGGCTTGGGGTGGACATGACATCCCCGGGCAGACACTGGCTGTGCTGCTGTGCGGCTGTATCCCGCAGATTGCACCCCAGGAGTGTGGATGCACCCTGTGGTCAGACTGTACCCCAGGAGTGTGGCTGCACCCTGCGGTCAGATTGCACCCCAGGAGTGTGGATGCACCCTGTGGTCAGACTGTACCCCAAGAGTGTGGCTGCACCCCACAGTCAGACTGCACCCCAGGACTGTGGCTGCACCCCGTGGTCAGACTGTACCCCAGGAGTGTGGCTGCACCCCACAGTCAGACTGCACCCCAGGAGTGTGGCTGCACCACATGGTCAGACTGCACCCCAGGACTGTGGCTGCACCCCGTGGTCAGACTGTACCCCAGGAGCGTGGCTGCACCCCACGGTCAGACTGCACCCCAGGACTGTGGCTGCACCCCGTCAGTGCCGCTCCCTGGGCGCCTGTGCCCCAGCAGTGCGGCTGTACCCCGGTGGTGTCTGCAGGAGTCCGTCCCCTGGGGCTACACCTGTACCCTGGTGACACCGCCCTCCGTGCATCCGAACCGGGGTGGGAAACTGTACCCAGCCCCGCTGCCCCTGGCCATGCACGTGTCCCCAGTGCCCCTGTACCCCAGGACAGCCACTGTATCCTAACAGAGTACCTGCACTCTGGCCTAAAGCATACAGTGTGGGCACACCCCAGCAGAGTGCTTGTACCCTGGTGATGCCCTCAGTGCGCCTGTGCCCCAGCAGTGCCCCAGGGTACCTGTACGGCAGCAGGGCGGCTGTGCCCTGGCAGTCCTCCAGCCTGCCTGTCCCCTGGCCCAGTGCCTGCAGGCGCCTCCGACTGCTCTTGTCCCTGACCCCCAGAAGAAGGAAGCGGCCCCAGCTGTCGGTAGCGCTCCAGCAGTGACACGCTGTGACACGGGGAAGTGATGTCCGTACAGACAGCCCAGGGGACAAACCCTCAGCCTGGAGCACGCCCTTCCTGAGCGCCTCTGTTCTCTCGGCCAGTTCCTCGGCTCAGGCAGAGCGGGCTGTTGTCTCCCAGGAGCCGCTTAACATCACCCTTGTGGTGGAGCGCAAGGACAGTCCCAGGCAGCCTGGCTGCTTCCCTGGACTTTTTCTCTTCATCACTGTCCCCTCAGCAAGCAGGGACCCGGTCTGCTGCAGCGGTGGCCCTGCTGGCCTGCCCTGCCTGCTGCTTGTGGCTGCTCTGGGTCCAGCTGAGCAGCTGATGTCTGCTCAGCATCGTACCGGTCTCTGGGAGTGTCCGTGTTGGGTGGAAGCCCCCGCTTCACTGCCAACACCTGGGGAGTAAAAGGACCCACCTGGATGCTTCTCATCTACCGGGCAAAGGAGACCCTGATAACCCAGTGCTGGGGCTGTGGGGAGCGCTCGGAGCGGTGCCTGCGGAGGGGCATCGCCTCCCACCCACCCGGACATGGCTGGGCAGACAGGGGGGCTGCCCCTGCTGCTGAGCCTCGCCGTGATGCACCTCTTGCTGGGTAAGCACTGGGCGGGATGTGATGTTCATGGGGTGGGTGGTGAGCTGGGAACCTCGTTCCCTGGGGTGCTTTGCCTGCCACAGGAGCCTATGGGGTGTGAAATGCTGCAGCTGCTGTTTGCTAAATGGGAAGTAAAAGTGGACTTACAGCTCCTCCTTTGTGTGAAGATGAGGCCCTTCAGTGCAGACACCCACCTGGGCATGGGCTGAGATGAGACCTTTGCCCTTCTCCACATTATTATTTAACCAGCTGCTGCCTGTGTCAGCTCAGGGAGGGTGTGGTTGCTGGGGTTTTGGGGAGTTTCTGGAGGGATTGGCTGAAAGCAGATGGCAGCTCATGGCTTGGTTCCCCATCCCCGTGTGAGCAGAACTTCAGACTCGCCAGGTTTGTTCTGGGATCGCCAGGGAATCCAGCCTGGCATCTCAAACGCACCACTTCACAGGCATCCCCTAACAGTGGCCTGGGCAGCCAGGTTGGTTTGTGTGTGATTTTTGGAGAGGGTTATGGATGCCTGGGCTTCTGCAGACACAGGCACAGGATCTGTGCAGACAGAGAGGGCAGCCTTCCTGTGTTCTTCAACCCCCTCCACCCCGCAGAGCTTTCATGGGTCACTGCACGTCTCTAACAACTCGCCCTGAGCTGCAAGCTGGGATTTGTTCCTCTGTGCCCCCCCTCTGTGGGGCTGGTTCCCCCACTGCCGTTGTTTACATCCCGTGCTATCAGTTCCTGTCTATCTGCAGCAGAGAGGTTTGTATAAACTGTTGCTTCTGCGGTTCCAGCCCGTCTCACGGTCACCAGTTCCTGCACGGCTCTTCCCGTCGGACAGGTTTGTCCGACTTCCTCCAGGGATGGGTGAAGGTGGTGGAACGGGTCTTAGAAACAGGCGTTTCTGACCCAAGACCAGTGATGCCCCTGGTTTGTTTCTGTTTAGTCAGGCTGGGGGATTTATGTCCCCTGCCTTCCTGAAGCCCACTCAGGGGATCCACGTGTTCGATCTATGCAGGACGGTGAATCCCTGCTCTTGACACTCCCTGGCTGCCTTTTAGCTCTGGGTCCCTCATGCTGGTGGTGATGCTGCACCGTCCCTAGCACAGCCGGAGTCTCAGTCTTTCACTGCCAGCCCTCGTGCGCTTCATTCTCCAACTTCCTTGCAGGGACCACTGCCACGGATGTGACAGTGACCGTGTCTCCGACAAGCCCTACTTCCCTGACACCCATGGAGGCCTCAGCACTGCTGCCCACTGCTGAATCCAGCACCGCAGGCACCGTCCCTCCCTCCAGCCCTCAAACAGGAGCCTCCACCCCACAGAGTTCCAGCGCATCCCTGGGGACCAGCAGCACCTCACCTCCCATCACACCAGCATCGACAGCCGCTTCATCTGAGCCCTTGACAGCCCTGGCAGACACCACGGCCACCCCCAATGCCATCACGAGTGTCCTCAGAAGCACCCCCGCTCCCTGCCAGCTGATGGGGACCACGGCTGGGACCACCCTTGACATCTCCACCCTGACCACAGGGCTGGCCCCAGGCACCCTATCAGCACCTGAGACCCCCAATGCAGTCACGGGTGAGTGCAGCCATGGGGTCCCTGGAGGGCAGGGGCATGGTCAGGGTGACAAATCCCTGTGGGGATGCTGGGCAGGTACCTGGGTGCCTTCCCACTGTTACCCTCGTTTAGCCTTGGTCTGTCCCCAGCTGTAGGATCATCCTGCACCTCTGCAGACAGTGCTAACATAACATTGCTTTGCCCAGGCATGGAGCCCTCTTCCCGCGGCATCAGCTCAGCCCAGACCCCAGAAGTTACCCTCAGCACCACTGGAGGCATGCCGACGACCCTGCCCATCTGCCCCACCACCATGTCCAACACCAGTAAGTGCAGTGCCCCATGGCCGTTGCCACTCCCCAGCACTGGTGGCTTTGGGCTTTTGCTGTGCTCTCAGTATGTGGGCATTGATCCTCTCTGCGATGTGTGGTTTGCTGTACAGGTGCAGTGTTGTTCTCCTGACAGTGTAGGGTGTCCGTGACATGATTAATCTGAGAGGATGTTCCATGTCTGTGCCAGCGATCAGGCAGAGAGACCCCTCCAGATCCTTTGGTGGAGCCCAAGCCTCAAGGGCAATAACCAGAACCGTGTTTTTTTTGTCCCTAGGTGCATTTCGCCTATTTCTGTCGCTGCGGCTGACCGTCCCCCTGGACCTGGGGAACACCACGGCGCAGGAGCTGGTGTTGTCCAAGGTGAGGTGTGCCAGGAGGGCGATACCACTTTGCATCTGCCAGCCATGGTCCAGACAGCCAGGGAGGGGGCTGGCAGCCAGCAGGAAGGGAACGGCTGGTTCTCACATTGAATGTCACCCGGAGCCCTTTTAGATGGGTTCCTTTAGCTGCCATGGTTGAGGATCAGGCCCTCCCTAGGAGGGGAGCGGCAGTAGGAGACCCCCTTCAGTGTGGTTTCACGGCTGTCCTCTCCCCGCAGCTCCGCAGGGACCTGCAGTCGGTGTTCCCATGTGCTGGTGTGGCGGTGGAGTGGCGAGGGACGAGGAGGACCTGAGCGCTGCTCTTCACCTGGCCGGGACCTGCAGGGCTGGCATCCCCATGGACTTCCAAGCCTTCTGCTCCCAGCTCCTCGTTCCACGGCACTGCAGCCCTTTGGGGTAACCTGTACAGCCCCCCTTGAACCTGGGACCCCCATCCTTCATTGCACACCCCCAGAAGGCCCCCAGTGTCCCCCACGGGCTGGGGTGCCCATGTCCCTTCCCACAACCTGTCTGTAGAGCCTGAGCCATCCCACCCCCCTGCACCAGACCTTGCTCCTGTGGTGGGACCCCCCAGTGCTGCTGGGAAGAGGGGACTCAGCCCGGCTGGGCTTTTATAGCTGGGACTGAGCTGGCCCAGCCACAAAAGCCACCCTGGGGACCGGTGGGTGAGAGAAAGGAGACCTGAAGCCCCTGGTACCGCTGTGCCCAGAGCACTCAGGGGCTCAGTCCTGGCGACTTCTGAGGATTTGCAACCCAGGGACCCTGCAGTGCCCAAAGTCTCCGAGAGATGCTCCATGACTGCTTCACATCCAGAACAGGCCAAGACGGAGGCTGGGGTGGCTCCGGGAAGGAGGCAGGGGAGGAAAACCCCGTTCTCCCACCTGAGCCCCATCCCAGGGCTGTCAGCACACCAGCTCTCCCCGCCTCGCCTGTGGTGGCACTGACAGATGGGCACACTCATGCAACAAAGGGGCATCCCACATTTTCCATGGCAAAGGTGACAACTTCTTTTATTTTCCAAGTTGCCTTCCCCAGTTTTCAGCTTCACCATCTAGCAGAGGTACTGGCAAGAAAAACTGACTGAGTCCTGAAAGCTTCGCAATGGAGAGACTGGTTCTGGGCTGTCCCTCCTGGCAGGGGCCACTGCAGACATTCCTGGAGACGGCTTGGCACCCCGACAGTCTGGGGGTCCCTGCTTTGGTGCTCTCTGCCCTGTGATACTCCCAAAACTGCCGAGGCAGCTGTGGGTGCTGTGGGGCCGTGGAAATCCCGTGGGCTGTTGCTCCTTCCCTGTGTTTTTTCAGTCCCAAGCTAAGGAGACAGCCGCAGCGTCTGTCCCCCTGCAGCAAAGTCATTTATTAACTGATTAATTAGCCAGATAAAATCCAACTGAAGCAATTATTAGCCTAAGTAAGTCACCTCGCCGGGAGATTGAAAACTGAATTAATTAAGAAAATAGCTATGTTGCTTGTTGGGGGTTATTTTCGGCTGATCCTTGCTTCTTGCTGGCAGCCTGCGCGGACACAGGGACGGCTGGAAGGGGACGCATGGGGCTGTGGGTTGCCAAACCTGGGGACAGTTCCTGGGTTGTCACCTGTCTGGGAAGGATCCAGCAGCTGGACAGGATGGGGAAAGCCACCCTGGGATCACCCGGCTGTCTGCCAGCTTGCAGGGGCTGGGACAGGCTGGGCTGGGGCTGGAGGCTGAGCCCGGGCAGCTGGTCGGGATGGGATGCTCTTTGCATCCCAGTGTTGCCCCTTTGCTCTCTCGGGTGCTGCCTGGCTTTTGGGGGCTTGTTGGAGCCGTTGGCACCAAGAAAGGTCCCTTAGCACCCAGACAGGGAGCCAGGGAAAGGGGAAAACCTGCTGGAAGGGGTCCCTGCACGGGATGCCTGGTGGGGCGCTGGGAAAGAAATCCTCATGCTCTGCCTACGCCATGGAGATGGGCCAAGAGTCCTCCCACAGCACGTCCCGCTGGGCTGATCTCTCCGGCTGCTGAATCCATAACTTCAGACCCCAGGACATGGCCGGGGGCCAAGGCCGGGGTAATGGAGCCAAACTGCGTCACAAAGGGAGGAAAAGGTCCTGAAGTGCCGGGATAAAAAGGTGACCGGGGCACCCGCTGTCCCCTGCCAGCACCACTGCCTTCCACTGTTTTCGTGATTGGAGGGCGCTGGGGAGAGGAGATGCTCCGGTCCCAAGGAGCCCCTCTGCCCCCTACCCTGGGAGGGAGAAGAGGGGCATGGTGTGGGGACATGGCTCCCATGGGGATGGTTGGCACTGCCCCAGCGTTGAGGACACGGAGCTCTCACAAGCTCCTGACACTGCCCGTGCTCTCTGTGCCTGCCCTCCTTCAGGATGCTCGGCACCACCTCCTCCCCACGGCTGCTTGTCGGCCATGGATCCCTGAGAGGTCAGATCCGGGTCCTGCTATTTTCCCAGCCTGTGAATAGTTTCTCAGCCTCTTTGCTGTGACCCACTCCCATCTATCAGCATCATGCCGAAGAGCGGACCCCGTGCCCAGCGGGACAGTTGCCTTTGGAGGGCTCAGCAGCATCACAGGACACGTGTCTTGAGTCCCTTGTGACTCAGGTGTCCCTCCCAGTGCCCCACTCTCCTTCACACCCTCCGGTGCCTGTAGCCTGATTCCTGCTGTCCGGGAGGAGGGTGTTGCAATGCGCCCGGCTTGCCAAGTCACCCAGAACCTGCGGGGTTGATGGATAACCCGACCCCCCCCTACCCCTGAGCCCTCCCCAAATGCCCTTGCCAGGAGGCCGAAGCGGTGCCAGTAGGAGATGCCAGGATCTCCGCAGGGCTGGAACAACCACCCCATTAATTCCAGGAAGGCTGATAAGGCACCGTGCCAGGCTACTCTGTGCTGTGCTGGATGGTGCAGAGCCCCCATGCACTGGGATTCTCAGCATCTCCCCCCAGCTTCAGGCTCCTGAGGGGCTCTGGTGCCAACCCAGTGCTTTGGTCCTTGGTAACAGTAGATGATGGTTATCCTTGCAGGAGCCAGTGGCTTGCCAGGATCTTCGTTTCAGGTGTAGCAGAAGGATCAATGAAAAGCCCCTTCTGAGGGTGGGAACACGGCACCATCCTTGAGACAAGGGATGACCCATGGTGTCTGCAGGCTTTCCTGGGAGGATGTGCCAGTGCCAGAGCAGAGGGATGAGCTTGGTTTGTCACCCCTGCAGCTCTGCTGGAGGAGCAGGAAGGACATGGGGCTTTTTGGGGACGGTATGGGCAGGAGGTGCAGGCACGAGGGCCCGGGAGCGGTGCCAGTCCCAGCACACCACAGGCAGGAGCCTGCAAGTGAGCTGAGGGTGAGGTGGGCTGGAAGCGCTTTGCTTCAACTGAGCTGTTTTCCTCTACGCTGAGCAGCAATTTGCAACAATTCCTGTGGTTCCTGCCACCTTTTGCACCTCAAACCCCAGCTGGAGCAACTCTCTCCAGCGTCAGCACAAATCTGCTGTCAAGGTGGCTTTCCAAAGCAATAAGGCGTCGTCAGCACAGGTAGGAGCAACTCTCCCACGGTGGGTTTGCACCTGTCTAATCCTCCATCGGCCCAGGTGTGGCAGCTGCTCGGGTGGTCACTGGCTGGGTGGTCACCCCGTGATCTGCAATGCTGGTTGCGCGGGCCCCTGACGCACCATCCTCCCCCGGCTTCGCCCCCGCGCTGGCACTTTTGGTGGGCGGGCATTTGTTCCAGGTGAGCTCTCCCCTGATTTACGGTCTGTGCCATGTTCCCGCTGCCAGGGGGTAATGCGTGGGTTTATAGGATGGGGTTTTGTCAGCCGTGACTTGGCCTCCCCGGCATTTCCCCCGTCAGTGCTGCCCAGTCGGCGGGTCGGGGTGTCACAGCGTGTCTGGCCACCGCCACCTGCCCCGTGGAGCCCAGCTCCGGCGGGACACTGTGTACTGCCCAACAACACCTCTCATAGTACTTTGTACGAGTTGCCCAGGGGCATTTCTGGTTAAGAAGCGTTTAATTGACTACAAAACCATGTAGTGGTGGGGGTTTGCATAATGCTGTTTGGGCGGGGGGGAACTGGCAACAGTTTTCAAGGTGGGGAGTGGGGATTGCTGCTCTAGGGGAAGGGAGACACAGGGGTGAAGTGACCCAGGGGATCAGGATGAAGTGACCCAGAGGATCAGGTTGAAGTGACCCAGGGGATCCCCGTAGCAGGGGAGGGGGTCCTGGGCTGCACCTTTTCCTGCTCCAGCCTCTGGGGATGCTGGTTCCACCTCGCAGAGGAGCTTCCCTGGCCCTTTGCCCCCTCCCAGCTCCCTGGCAGTGCTGCGCCCTTACTGAGGTGCGGGTGTAACACCCTGCAGGGGCTCTGGATTGGGATCCCCAGTGCTCCCAGTTGCAGCTGAGCACTGGGGGGCTCAGCTGACACCCCAGGGCCTGCACCCAGCCGTACGTCTCCCAGCTTCAGAATGTGCCTCTGCTCCCGGGGAAGCCTTGAACCAAGTGGGGAGTTGAGCCCTGCCTTACCCTGAGCTGAGACGTCGCTCGGCCGCTGATTTTAGTGCCCATGGTGTCCCCACAGGCATGGTGGCACCAGCTGCCATTGCCATGTCACCACCACCCTCAGCTCCGTGGCCCACTCCCCTGTGTGGGGAGCAGGTCCTGTGGGGTCTGTGGGGTGGATGCTGTGGGGAACAGGTCCCATGGGGCCCATGGGGAGGTTGCTGTGGGGAGCAGGTCCTGCAGGGACCATGGGGAGGCTGCTGTGCCACTGTTGACGGTGCCACACGCTGCTCCAGGCTGGGCTTTGCCAGCTGGCGCTGGTGCCCAGAGAGCTGCACTAGGTTGTGCCAAGGTCCCTGGGGGGTCCCTGCAGGGTGACCTTTGGGTACTCCCCACCTCATGCTTTGGCTGAACAGGACATCCAGCCCTTGGGAAGGGGAGGGCTCAGCAGGAAGGGAATGGTGACAGGGACACTGGGGGCGGGAGGGGACAGCGCCTGTAACCTGCCTCCTTCTGCCATCCCTATAAATGGGAGGGAGCAGGAGCAGGGTTGCACCTGCGGGACTCCAGCTCCACAGGAGAGGCAGGGAGGGAGGGACAGACGGACGGGGCTGCTCCTTGCCACTCTCGCCTCCCTTTGAGCTTCCCAGTGCTCTGCCTGCGCAGAGGCCCCAGCCATGGGGACCCGGCGATGGACAACCTCCACCTTCGTGGGATGCTGCATGTGGATTCTGCATGGTACGTCTGATATTTTTCTGTTAGCACATGTGCTACCTGAGCCCTTGCATACCCCTGCTGCAGCCTAACACAGACAGTATGGTTCCCTCCTGGCTGCACTGGAAATTTCTTTTATGACCAGTCCTTGCAATAAATTACAGCCAAAGAGCTAGTAAAGATTTTTATGGGACAGGCATCACCCTGAAGTGCTGGTTGCAGGCACGGACCTGTGGGATAGGCGAGGGCCCAGCCCAGGAGCCTGTGTGCAGCCACGCACCCCTCCAGGGAGAGAGCCGAGGGCTGGCAGCTGGTGAAGCGGGGTGCCAGGGATGCTCCCATCCCTCCCACGTCCCCAGGAAGAGTACGTGCTGGTGCTCCGTGCTGGGCCCCTCTCGCACAAGCTTCCCATGAATGGGCGGCGTGGGGTAGATGGTGTTTCCTGCTCCGCATGGAAGAATTAAGATAAAATATGGATTTACTGGGATGGAGTGTGCCAAAATAACCCCGGGGGACTCGATTGATGTGTTTTGTTTTCCCTGAGACAAGGAAGGAAGTGGCTGATCTCCTCTGGCTAGTGGGGGTTGGTGCAAAAATCTTATTTCAGCAGGGGAAGAGGATGAAGCAGCAATGTGCTGGGAGGGGGAATGGAGGGCTGGAGGAGGATGGACCCCTTGAAAACTGCTCTGGCAGAGGAGATAATGTTCATTAACAACTGGCACAAGCTATCTGCAAGCTAATGAGCTGAGCCAACGGTGGGGTTGGAGGCACCTCCATTACAGGGGCGTCTGGCTGCCTCGCAGGGGGAACCTGACAAACCAGAGCACCGGGATGGGGAACAGGCTCGGGCTGTCAGGCTGCGACAAAACCCTGCTGGGTCTCACCCTCAGGGTGCCCTTCATCTCCCCTAATTGCAGCTGCCTAAAGCCAAGCGTCAGCAGATCCGCCCGGCTCCTCCTGGAGCCAACGGCGGCAGCTTGGTCTTCCCAGAGCCCGCATCCCTGTCCTAAAAATAAGCCTGGGTGAAACGTCACCCAGGGGTGCCAGTGGATGCTGGGAGAAACTCCTGGGGTGCGGGGTGGTGTCTCCTTCCCCTTTCAGGGAATCTCCTGGATGTGGGGCAGGATTTTGGTAGCAGGAGGGGGGAGCTGTAAGCAGGAGCTGCTGAACGTTCCCCCAGCTGGCAGGGACCCCCTGGGTGCTGCACCCAGCTGGGGTCAAGAGGAGCGGGGGCAGGAGCAGGCAGGTCCCCTCTCAGGAGAAGTTTAGCAAACCTGCTTTAGCTGCAGCGGGTCAGGAGCCATTTGCAGTCAGGGAATGTTTTGCTAGTCCTTTGCTGTCCTACCTGCCCAAGGGCTTTGGGTAAAGTGTATTTAAATGTCTCTCAGACACTCGAAAGGTGACAAAATGCAAGAACCACCCCTGGGGCTCCGTAGAAGTGACTGTGCTTAGGGGCACCCCTCCAGGGAGGCAAAGAGGGCTGAGGGCTGTCCTGGGGCGGCAGAGCTCCACAGACACCTCGGGGGCAATGAACTAGACTTACTGGGCCCCAGCTATTCCCAGTGGCCAGGTGGTACCATCCCCAGAGTAACTGGGCTGGGTTACAGCGTCTGCCTTTTCCTCCGTGCTTGCACCCACGTCTCTCCCTGACCTGTGATGAGTTGTGTCCTGTCTCAGCTGGCGGCTGCTGATGCTGGAGATGCAAAAAGTGCTGTGAAGTGCTGTGCCTAAGGCAGCCCAGGGTGCACTCCTTGGCTCTTAAAAAAACTGCAGGATGAGGCAGTAGTGTTTAAGAAGGAGCGGGAGCATCCTGAGCTTAGCTGCAGGAGATGCGTGGCTGAGCCTGCCAGGCTGCCAGCTCCAGCACCTGGTTTAATGCTCTGTTTTGTGCTTCTCTGCAGGGCTCAGAGCTGTCGCTGCCATCCCCGTCACTACCGAGGGGCTGTTTGCTGCAGGGACAGTTTCTCCCGTTGTGTCGGAGAGCGAGGGGCCCCGTGCCCTGGTGGTGGGCGCTGCAGAGACGAGCACCACAGTGGCCAATGCTGAGACAACCGAGAGTATCCTCGCTGGAAGCCCATTGAGCCCGTCCTTCCCTCCTGGGGCTCAGACGGATGCTTTGGTGACAGTGACAAGTGCATACAGCTCTACAGCACCGACTTTGATAAACATGACGCAGCCTCTTAATGCATCTCAGGATAACGAGGGGGGTTCAGCTGCTCCCACTGCAGCCACGAGCACTGCCGCCATCTCCGCACAGCACCCTGCTGTCACCCCAGAAGCAGCACTCGATGTCACAGGGGCTGCTCCCACCACCCCGTTGGGGACCACCCCTCTCTTTGCCGATGTGAAGGAGGATGTCCTCGCAGCCGTGACCAGGGAAGAAGCAGAGAACATAGACCCCACTGTTGGTGATGTGCTCTTCTCCACTCTGCCAGCAGTCACCTGGGGGGCACAGCCAGCTGCTGGCAGTCCCGTGGGTGCTGGTGTCACCGTCCTGCCGAGCCAAGGGCTGACCACAGCCGCGGGAGCAGTCAGGGAAGGCGCAACCCTGCTTGTGGGTATTCAAACAGAAGCCGGTGACAACTCCTGGAGCCCCAGCCCCAGCGCTGGGAGGCTGCTCACAACCCCGCAGGATGGGGCGTTGAGCGGGGCCGGGGGCATTGCCCCAGAGCCAGAAGGAGAAACAGCTCCAGCTGCCGAGGAAAGTCCCTCAGCTTTGGTTCCTGGAGACAGGGGAGATGCAGTAAATGGTGAATTTAGCACAGCTGGTTCATCCTTCTTGTCTCCAGAGAGCGTAACAGTGGGAAGCCCAGGGGAGCCCTCCCTCCTCCCCAGCCAGGCAGAGCTGAGCCCGGCTGCTTCGCTGGCACCGGCTGGTGATGGGGACAAGGATGGGCAGGGAGCTCCTGGGGTGTCATCGGGAGGTTCAGCCCTGTCACCTGCAGCCATTGAGGCACCTGCAGCACCCGAGGCAACGGAGAACACGGCCACCTCACTATCGGCCCCAAGGCTTCCCACTGATGCACAGAGTGACACGAATCCCCCAGTCCTGGCTACTGTGCTGCCCACAGGGGACATAGGAACAATGGATCTGGCCAAACCATCTCTGCAGCCTGCCCCATGGCAGATCCCCGTCGGAGAACAGCCACCACTGCTTGCGTCTGCTCTGCCACCCCCCCCAGACAACTCCAGTGCTCTGAGGGCTGCTTACCCACCCCCAGGGGCTGGGGCTGGCACCCTGCCTGCAGCTGGCGATGGGGCAGAGACACGAACAAGCCCTGACCTTGCTGCTGCCCCAGGAACACCTGTGTCTCCGTCTTTTGGGGGGTCACAGCCGTGGAGCATCACCGCTGGTGCTCCCCAGGGAGCTAATGGACCTGGCACTGGCTCAAGTTCACCTTCAGATAACCCCAGCCCAGCGCCTTTTGTACCCGATGGACTGGCATGGCCTGCTGCTGGGGTCCAGGGTCAGGGGGTTGAGGGTCCAGGGGACATAGCACAGGCAGGAGGCCCAGGGGATGGCAGTCTCTATGCAGGTATCCACAGTGACACAAGTCCTTCAGCCTTCAGTGCTCAGCAGGATGCTGCTAACACCGGAGAGCTGCCAGCTGGAGAAACAGGGGCTTTGGGGAATGCTGAACTGTCCCCTCCATCAGCTCTTGGGGACAGAGCAGGAACAGGAGTAGCCCCGGCACTAGGACAAGTGTCCCCACCTGGTCCCGCATCTCTTGGCAGTGCTGGACTGCAGCCTGACCTCTCAGGGGCTCAAGGACCAGGGGACCTGCCCAGTGAATTTCCCAGTGTTCCTGGGGCTGCTTACCCACCCCTGGGGTCCGCGGCTGGCCCCGTGTCTGAGGGAGAGACACCAGTGAGCCCCGACCTCAGTGCTGCCCAGGGAGCACCTGTGTCTCCTTCCTTGGAGGAACCACAGCCATGGGGAACAGCAGCCGGTGCTCCCCCAGGAGCAGGTCTCCCTGGAGCCAGCGGACCAGGCACCGTTTTGACTTCAGCATGGGATGTCCCCAACTCAGCAGCCTATGGACCAGCAGGACCCCCATCACCTGCCCTCGGGGACCAGTTTGGCACAAACCCAGGGCTGCCGGCAGTGGAGGGACATGACACTGGTACAACAGAGCCGGTGCTGGGAGGAGCAGGCAGCGGGACCGGGTTTGAGCCATCCCTGATCTCTGCTGCAGGCGGTGGAACGGCAGCTGGAGTGAATCAACTGCCTGGTGCAGGTTCCTTGTCCAGTCCTCCCTCTCCCAGTGATGTGGCGGCAGCACCCTCCATTTCAGAGGATGGTGGAGCAGGACTCATCCCAGCTGCAGCCCCTGTCCCTGACAGCCTGTCCCCAGCTTCTCCAGACAGTGAAACTGGCCCGGGGCTCGCTCAGGTCCTGGGGGCTGACAGCACAGGGAATGCAGCACAGGCAGGAAACCCAGAGAGTGAAAGTCCCTACAGAGAGACAAGTCCTTCTGCCTTCAGTGCTCAGCAGTATTCCTCTAACACCGGAGAGCTGCCAGCTGGAGAAACAGGGGCTTTGGGGAATGCTGAACTGTCCCCTCCATCAGCTCTTGGGGACAGAGCAGGAACAGGAGTAGCCCCGGCACTAGGACAAGTGTCCCCACCTGGTCCCGCATCTCTTGGCAGTGCTGGACTGCAGCCTGACCTCTCAGGGGCTCAAGGACCAGAGCACCTGCCTGGTGAATCTGCCAGGGTTCCTGGGGCTGCGTACCCACCCCTGGGGTCTGCGGCTGGCCCCGTGTCTGGGGGAGAGACACCAGTGAGCCCTGACCTCAGTGCTGCCCAGGGAGCACCTGTGTCTCCTTCCTTGGAGGAACCACAGCCATGGGGAACAGCAGCCGGTGCTCCCCCAGGAGCAGGTCTCCCTGGAGCCAGTGGACCAGGCACCGTTTTGACTTCAGCATGGGATGTCCCCAACTCAGCAGCCTATGGACCAGCAGGACCCCCATCGCCTGCCCTCGAGGACCAGTTTGGCACAAACCCAGGGCTGCCGGCAGTGGAGGGACATGACACTGGTACAACAGAGCCGGTGCTGGGAGGAGCAGGCAGCGGGACCGGGTTTGAGCCATCCCTGATCTCTGCTGCAGGCGGTGGAACGGCAGCTGGAGTGAATCAACTGCCCGGTGCAGGTTCCTTGTCCAGTCCTCTCTCTCCCAGTGATGTGGCGGCAGCACCCTCTCTTTTGGATACAGCCAGTCCAAGTGCTCTTGGAGGAGCGGGCAGCACTCCTGGAGCTCTGCAGCCTTCCCTGGGTGCTGGGCCTGGGGTCCCTCCTGCTGCAGCAGAAGGCGCAGGTGAAGCAGCTGGTGATGGAACATCCCTGGGGCAGGCTGCTGCTGAAGGGCAACCAGCTGGCTCAGGAGCCCCTGATGGAGAAACAGCGTCTGTGCTGCAGTCTGCATCTACTTCTTCATCTACGGTGGGGTCTTCGTCACCTGGGACGGCTGGAGAGGCTGCCAATGGAGCAAACCTTCCTGGAGCTGGTGAAGCCAGCAATGGCTTGAGCACAGGCTTGGAGGCTGCTGGCCCTGAGGAACCCCCTGTATCTGCCCCCGGCATTCAGAGCGGTGTTGATCTCGAACTTCCTGATGCAAAACTGAGCCAAGTCAATGCGGTGGATCTGCCTGGAGGTGCTTTAGCTAACAGGGGACCTTCCTCCGATGCCAGGCTGGGAGAGGGAGCAGGACCCATCATACAGATCACGTCAGGAGTGTCGGCCTCGTCCGCCCTCGCCTCCCCCCAGGAGACGCAGCCCCTGGTCCCAGTGGCTCCAGGCGCTGGTGGTGTCTCCGATGGCACGGCCACCTCACTGCCTGCTTCTCTGCTCCTCCCCGGACATGGGCTGACCTCGGCGCTGGCACCCAATGGAGGCGCCCACTTTGTCCCCAGCACCCAGAGCGGGAGCACCCCCCTGGCACTGGGGGCACCGGGTGGGCTGGCGGGTGGTGCTGGAGGTGCCCAGCCATGGTCTCCTAAAGACGAGGTGGCCTCAGGGATGCCAGCACCTTCTGGAGAAGCATCACCCCGTGCCCCCACATCCCCCAATGCTGCCCCGGTGCTGCCTTCTGCTCCGGAGGGGGAAAACTCTGCAGAAGGGATGTCTGCTGGCCCTGGGCTTTCCACTCTGCTTTCGGCACGTGAGTCGCCAGTGGGGTCCTCTGTGGGGGGGAGGGGAGAGCTGGGGGCTGCTGTGCTGGGGGGGCCTGCCCTGCTCCTGCCTCCTCACCAGCCGGGAAGCCCTGGGGATCCCTCCAGGGACGCTGATGGCCTTGTGCCTGGGGAAGCAACTGCTGTACTCCCTGGAGTGATGGCAGGGCGAGGGGACATTGCTCAGCTCCTTCCCAGCGTGACTGGAGCCAGGGCAGCCATGGAGAGCCCCCCTCGCTCCTTGCCTGGGGGGACCCCAGGGCTCTCTGGCCTTCCTCCCCCCGGGATTGCTGCTGGCAGCCCTGGATCAAAGATCCCGGGGCCCGGACCTGTCAGTGGCTTGTCACCTGCTGGCATGCAGCCATTCTTGGGCAACAAGGCGACCACCAGCTTGGCAAATGGAGTCCTTGCCGCAAGTGGGTCAAACCTCCATGCAGCCTTCCCAGGCCAGGGGGGAACCCCGAGGGGGTCCCCAGCCACCGCACGCTCGGTCGTGTCCTGCAGCCCGGTCACCACCAGCCCGGCCCCACCAGCCCCCATCCCTGGGGTCAGGGAGGTGCTCCCCAGTCCAGCAGCCGCCACTGTCACCTCCCACGCATCGTCCCCCGTGTTTCCAGCTCCACCAGGAGGGCCGGTGACCGCCCTGAACCTACTGCCCAGCCCCACAGGTACGTGATGCTCGTGGGGCAGCCTGGGCAGGAGGAGCACCTCTGGCCTCTTGAAGCACTGTCCTGGGGGATTTTCGGTGCCCAGAGACTGGGGAGGGGGCTATATGGGACCAGGATCCCTGAGGGAGATGCAATTCCTGCACAAGAGCTTGCATTTTTGGCAGGCAGAGCTTGCCTTCAAGTACAGTCCAGTCAGCTGGAAAATGCATCCCCTCCAAACTCTTTGTTTTATTTAACGGAGATAGATACAGAGCTGGAGACTATAAACATCTCTAGAAAGAGCTGTGGGTGTTTAATTCCCTGCCGTCCCCCTCCCACAGTCCTCTGCGATGTTCTTCCCCTCCTAACAGCAGTCCTTCAGCACGGTGCCCCAACGGGGTTGGAGCAGGAGGGGACAGTGACCACAAAGGCCACCACAGCAGGTTTGGGGCAGCTGTGCACATGTAAGACAGCAAAAGGAATGGGGGGCAAGCTCCTATAGGGGAAGGTGACATGCAGGGTGTCTCAGATGGCTACTGGCAGTGTCCCCCCCTCCTCCTGCTGCCCAGGCTGTGTCACTTCGGAAGCAAAATCATTTCAGCCCTTCGAGTTTTTGGCGCAGACCGAAGGCCTTGCTGTAAGTGTGTTTTGTTTTGTTTTTGTTTTTCAGTCCCAGCTGTACCTCTCTATGGGTATGGAGCAAGGGAAAATGATCGGGAGTATGTGGAAAGAAGGGTGGATTTTAATTCTCCGCTTTTCAAGCCCGAGACTGGATTCCCATTTGGGAACACCCTGCGCAGCTCTCTCTATGTGAGTCTACCTTGGCTTGACTTGCTGTTGGGCAAGCGGCCGTCCCCCAAAAACCTGTGGGAGGGACCAGGGGCCAGGTGTCTGGGATGGGACCCTTATGGGTGTGAATCAGCTGGGATGATGCCAGGGTCTATTTGCAGCAGGAGGTGACTTTGTGCCCGTTTTGGCGGTGGTGGCCTTACTTGGGTGTTCCTCAGAGTAGGCTTGGAAATGGGAGAACTGCCACCCCTGTGTTGGGTGACCCCACTGGTCCTGATCTCACCTGATGGAGGGATCCCTCTGTTCAGTTTACAGACAACGGACAAATCATTTTCCCAGCCTCGGACAACAACATCTTCATGTACCCCAACCCCCCTCCCAGCGGCTTTAATGGCCATGAGGAGGTTCCCATGATTGCTGTGTTTTGGGACAATGCCGACTTCTCCAGAGGCGTCGGTACTACCTTTTACCAGGTGAGTGAAGCCACCTGAAACCTGAAGCATCCCCAACACTTTTGGATGATAAACTATGTGGATGTCCCTTGAGATGTGTAACTGATGGGACTCCACGAGTGGTAATCACCTTTTCTGGGCCAAATGTAAGAGCTGTTGGTCCTGTGTGTGTGTCACCTCTTGGTCTGTCCAAATCTCATTCACAATGCTCCATGGGTGGCCCCAACCTAGAGCTGTCTGTGCCCTGCTGGGAGCTAACACAGACCTGCCGGTGTACCCAACCTGCAGGAGTTCCGCACCCTTAACACGGACAAGCCTCCCTTCGTCCGCGACGTGGAAGCGAAGGTTCGGCGGTACCTGAGGTCCTCCTACTCCGCAGCATGGACCCTGAAGATCACCTGGGAGAAGGCACCTGCCTACGGAGCACGGACCGACACTCGGAGGGTAAGAGGTTGATGGAGATCAGGGCTTGTTGAGTTGTCACAAAAACCCCAAGATCCATGGGTGGTCACCTTGCCTGTGCCTGAAAATAAGAACTAGTTCTGTGAAAAAGGTCAGTCTTGAAGACTTCTGCCAAAAAGAATTGGGCTGTGCCCACGTTTTGGTGGTTTTCAGGTTTTTTGGGGGACATATTTAGTTGAACTCTCCCTGTTATGTTAAATCTTTCTCTTTAATGTGGTGGGAGTTCGTTCTTTAGAAGCATTAAGTGGGTGAATTTGAGGCTTTTCATGGAACAGCATTAAAGTAAAATTGCCACATTTTTCATGCAAAATGCAAAGCAGCCCAGGCTTAATTTGCCTTGCACACCAAGACCTCAGCCCCACCGTCCCCCAGCCAGCAATCATACGCACCCCTAATTTTAAACCCAGCAGCTTTCCTCACTTTCTTACCTGTCCACAACACTTCTCCCCAGACCGTCACATACCAGGCTGTCCTGACCACCGATGGCTTCAGGTCCTACGTCCTGATGCTGTACCAGGCGGGGGGCATGCAGTGGGACTACACCAGGCTGGCTGCCACCAACGTGCTCATCGGCTACACCAGGTACAGCAGTCCCGGCCCCCAACCCCCTGCCCTCCCCTCGCGTCCCATGAAGTACCTTACGAGGATGAGGACACCCCAGATGGGGTCTGTACACCCGTATAGCCTAACATATAGGGGTTTCCCAATCAAATTTGTCCTGTTAGTGCCAAACGGCTGGGCTGTGTTTGCTCTGAGATCCACACACTCCTCTGGGGTCCCTGGCCTGCAGTGTCCTGGTGGTTTGAGTGGAAGGAGTGGGGAGAAGGGGATGTTTGCTGAACTTTGTGCCAGTTGAGGGAAGGGATTTCCGCTGCTTGGCTGGAGCAGTCGCTTCCTGCCTCCTCGCATTACGTGCACTCTGTCCCCGGGGTTTGCTATTTAGCTGCTTGCTGCAGCTGGGTAAGGAAAAGGTGGCTGGGATGGGAAGCGCGGGCGGCACAAGCATGTGTATGCGCTTCCCTGTGCATGACCGCTTGTGGGTTTCTGCTCCGTATCGCCCTGCAAGGTGCTGGTAAACCATGGAAGCTGTCAGTGGGGTCTCAAGGTGTCTGTGGGTACAGCCCGTGATGCGGCAGGAGCATTTGCAGCACCCAAAACTAACGGCACCCTGTAGACAAGAGGCAGTGGGCTGGGGGAGCTGGTGTCTTTGCCCTCCTGTCCCCAGAGCTGCGATTTGGGTGCTGTGGGGTCCTGCATGCTCAGGATCAGGGTGGTTGAAGGGCAGGTTGGGGCTGGGGCTGAGATAACCCCACTCGGGAAGAGCAACCTCTGATTTCTCCCTTTTCCTCTGCACACAGCGGGGATGGTTTTTACCGCAATGACGACTTGACTCGGAGACCTCCAGCCGCTAAATATCGCCCTGACCAGTTCAGGGGCTACAACACAGGTAGGAGCAGGTTCTTGCAGCCCCTGGGGTGTTTGGAGAAGGGCTGCTGGGGGAAGGCGACGTTCCCAGGGGTTGAAATCCACCCTGCTACTGTGGCAAGGCTCCCACTGAATTTACCAAGGCCAGACTTTTCCCCCAAGCACGTGAAATGCTTCCCCTGGGTACCAGCTATGCCCTGAGATTGATGTTTCCATGGACACCTTTTGTTGCAACGGCTATGTCCCAAGGTTTTCTTCTTTGGGGAGCGTCTCCCCCCATTTCCCTCCTGTTGGGTGTCTGTTGAACACAAGGTCCCATGGCTGGAGGTCAACGCGTGCTCATCTTCCAGCATCACTTGGCTTTTGCCTCAGGCCAAAACCGCCCCTGTGATCCCCTTGGCCAGAGGTGACAACTCACGGTTTCTCTCCCTGCTCAGACCTCCGCGGGCTGTGGATTTACAAACTGGAGAGCCGCGTGGGTATCAACTACCGGCTGAAGTGCCTGGCGTGGACAGGGCAGCAGCAGGAGCCGCGGATGTGGAGCCAGGGCCTGCCCGCCTGCCCCTGCACCCTGCAGCAAGGCCAGCAGGATCCGCGCTTCAAGAGCAGCCGGGGAGGTGAGTGAACATGCCGCTTCCCCACCCTCTTTGTGCCCAAGCTGTCCCTCACCATCTCCCCTGCAAGGGTGGCTGGGGTCCCTCCTGGCTGGGTGGGCAGGGGACCCCAAGGAAAATGGGGAGGGGGCTGCCCTTTTTTGCAGAGACAGGGAAAATGGGGTGGAATGAGGGCTGACCTGTCCCCGTTTTAAACTGTATGCAGCTGGTCGAAGCTGCACAGAAACAGCAGGGATGGACCGCCCCCAGCACTGGGGTCTCACCTTAGGGCACCGCTCGGATAGTCCCCATCAGCCTCTCCAAACCACCCGTAGCACCACGAGTGATGGATAACAAGGAGCCAGCCCTGGCCTCGCTCGGTGCCCGGTGGCAGGGCTGCTGGCTGGGCAGGGCTGTGCTGGGGCTCACTGCTGCTCCCTTGCAGGCTGGGGGGCTGCCCGCGTCTCCATGCTGCACTCGGCCTCCCCCAACCCATACGGCGCCGGTGTCCGCTGCCTGTACGACAGCCAGAGCCGGCTCATCGAGGGGCGGCAGGAGAGGTACTGGAGGTTCTCCAGGCAGGCGTCCCCCTTCCGCGGTAAGCACTGACAGCCCTGGCATCCCCCAGCTGAGGCTGGCATGGCTGTAGCCTGTACATTATTTTAATCTCTGCGCCAGCCTGTTTCCTGACACGCTGCTGCCTTTGGAGGGAGTAAAAAGCCGAGGCGAGTGCTGTGCCTGCCCGGAGCCAGCCCATCTCCCTCTCCCCCTCAGGCCCTTACTCTCCTTTTTGCCCACAGACCAGGAGCTGAAGTTGTACGACTGGTGCTGTAACCAGGCGGGCAGCGCTCACCTCTGCGCCCGCTACAGCGAGAAGAGGCCAAAGATCGGCTGTGATGGATACCAGCCACCCGGTGCAGGTGGGTTTGCAGTGCGTGTGTGCCGGGACTACGCTGTCTTGGTGCCCAGGGCAGGGGGGAGCATCCCAGCTACCCTGTGGTTAAGGCAGCAAGAGCCTCAGGCAGAGGGATGGGTTTTGGGGTGGCCCCGTGTGGGTTGTGCTGTGCCCTGGGCTGTGCAGGGTTGGGGAAGGCTATCTCCCTTAGCACATAACCACCGGCATTGTCTGGGGGTGACAGCACACCGGGAGGGGAGGAGGACTGCAGGTAACATGGTTGTTGGTGTAAGCTGATGTGCGGCTTTCTTGCAACTGCCACAGGTTCCTCGGAGGAGGCAGAGAGCGACTCGGAGGAGCAGGGAGGTGAGTGGGCTCAGGGGTCTCCTCCCCACTGGTTGCTTCCCACTGCCTGTCCCCAGGGCTGCCGGCCAGCCCCAGGCTCCCGGGGAGGAGATGGCCAGGGAATCCTTGTTTCTTCTTCTTTGCAGATAGAGACAACAAGTAACTGAGGGGTTGCACGCGTGCAACACGGTCTGGACCACAGCTTACTCTCCAAGTCCTTCATTCCTGCTCGTCCCACGTCCCCTGTTCCTCCCAGCACCCATCACCCCTGCTTGCCGTGCAGGGCGGCTCACTCAGCCGGTGCCTGCGGTTACCTTCACTGGCACAAGTTCACTTTTCTAACCCAGACTTGTCCCACGCACTCCACCGCTTTAGTCACCCGTCCCCAGCTGCAGCTGAGCGGGTGCCTGTGGGCACCTCCTTGCTGGCAGGGAGCTGGGCAGGTACCCCTCACTGCACCCACCTCCCCCATCCTCCCTGCACCTGCTGTCCCCCCATGCTGGCAGCTGAGTTTGGTCCCCTGGCACCCAGGGAATGGGTTTTACACCTCACATGATTCACCTGCACCCAAGCCCCTGAGTGCTACGGTGCACAAGGCTCACCCTGTGGCCTGGTCCTGTCTTGTCCCCAGTTTCTGTCCTCCAGCAATCCCTCCCTGTGCAATCCTTGTGCCCAGGAGAAGGGACAATTCTCCAGACCAAGGCAGAGTGTGCTTGACACCTCTGCTGCGTGTGCGAGGGCAAAATTCAGTCCTGTGATTAGAAAAACTGGGACAAAAAATATTTTTTGTGCGTAAGAGAGCATCTTCCTTTCCTAAAAAAAAAAAAAAAAAAATCTTTGTCAAATCTATTTCATTCAATAAAACCTCCAAGGTCTGATCATCACTGATCCTGCTGCAGCCACGTCCTCTCACGACCCAGGTTGGGAGGTGGCGGTGGGGATGGGTTGGGGACAGTGGTGTCGCAGGATGGTGTTGCAGGATGTGAGTGTTCGGGCTGTGGCTGAGCCGGGCTCTGGGGTTTGATGGGGTCCTTTGCACCTTCCTTGGGACCATGGCACAACAGCTTTGCAAGGGGATGAGGGGACAGAGCAACAAAAAAAACCTGTATTCACCTTCTCTTTGGCCCTGCGGATGGGACCAGCACATAGCAAAGACTCGACAGCGTGGCAACAGAGAATAGAGTTAGGGCATGGACACCGTGGGTTGCAGGCGAATTACTCAGCAGCATACCACGATTTTTGGTTTATTCTATTTTGCTTCTAATGGGTTACAATTGCTGTGTTTGCCCACCTGACTCTGCTATTGGTGGCTCTGCCATGTCCAGTTACCCTGCACTAGGGCACACCCCGGTGCAGACACACTCAAGGACTATCCCGGTACCTCTGCAGGTTCTCCTCAGGAGAATGTGAAATCATCTTGCTTTGGCCATCCAATGTAAAACCACATTTTTCATTCAAAAAGAAAAAAGCATCTCCTGCAGAGTGAACCCTCCCACAAAAAACAGACCCCAAAAGGCAGCTGCCTCTGCCTCCACGCAGGTGCAGTCGTCAGGAGTGGGTGGTTGGGGTCAGCATGACTCCATGACTGCAGAGGCACTGGGCAGCATGGCTCTAGGGCTGCTGGGGGGGCTGGTTCAGGGGCCTGAGGTGGGGTCTCTGGATCCTTATCTGTAAAGGAGGGACAGGCCACGCCGTGCTGTCGGTGCTGCATGGGCTCTGCTCTTTGCTATGAGCTCAGAGCACCAGTCAAAGCATCACTGGTGCTCCGGGATGAGGCAGAGCGCCTGAGCATCTTTAAGGCCAGGACATTGGTTCCCAGACCACAGCCCCCCACCCTGACCTCTCCCCCAGAAACAATAGCCCCCAAGCAAACCTGGACTGAGGGGTCAATGGCTGGCAGCTGTGGTTCCCAACACCTTCCCAGGGAGTGGTTGCAGGGGGTCTCTGTTCGCTCTCCTGCCATTGTCAGAGCTGGAGCAGGGAAGATGAGCAGAGCTTGAAGAAGACCAGAGTGAAGCAGAGCCAGGCTTTCACAGGGATATACTCACAAGAGAAGGTCCGTGACCTCCAGAAGGTTTCCTTGGTCCTAGGAGGTGAGGAGCAGAAAGGAGACGAAATGTCAGGGGGGGCTGGGGGAACCCCTGCTTGGTCCTGGCAGCTGGGTAAGATGGAAGTGGGGAGTAGGGACTGAGTCTGGGGGTGAGATGGAGCCATGAGAGGAGAAAAAGCGCCAGTTCCGCAACACACAATTTCTCATTTCGCCACAAGTGTGAAGGAACAGAGGCGTTTCCCACAGAACCCAGCTCCAGAGCTGGCATCAGGGGCAGGACATGGCTCTGACTGGTGTGGGGAATTGGGGTGCTGAGCTCCCCACAAGCATGGGTGCCATGCTGGGACCGAGGGCTGGGGTGGAGGGAAGGAGATGCTGGTGCTTCCACCCCAGCCTGGCACCTCGTCAGGCGTCTGCGAACTCCCTGCTCTGCAGGACAGCAAGGTCCCTTCCTGCAGCCGCCTTTTTCTTGCTCCAGACCAATTCTTTCTAGACCAATGTGAATTGCAGTGGGAATAATTTGGATGGTATTCAAATGAAAATTAAACAGAAAGCCCATCCGTAACCAAGCACTGGCTGAGATGAGGAAGAAATGCAAATATTCCCTGATGTGGTGGAAAGGGGAAGGTAATATTCAACCCACTGATGTCATTGCACCCCTGAGGAGTAGATGGCTGGAAAAGGCACTTGAAGATGCTAAAAGACCACCCAGCTCAGATCCTTCCCCAGCCAGGCTCCCCCTGCCCAGGCCAGAGGGGTCCCACTAGTGGGGGATCTTCCAGATATGGATTTTCCACCAGTTTTCCAAGCTGGAAAAGCTCTTCCTGACACCCAACCTCCATTCCCTGGTGCACCCGCAGCACCCACCCCTGTGCGGGTCCAGCCCGTGGCTCACCCCCGGTTCCAGCGGTGGTGCCGGCGGCAGACGTGTGAGGCCAGGCAGGCGGTGGCGAGCAGGAGACAGAGCAGGACCAGGGCTCCCACCAAGATGCCGAGGAAGGCGGCGAGGCTGACGGCCAGTTGCTCGCACTGGGTACCAGCCGGAGAGAAGATGGAGAAGGGGAGGCAGCTGCAGATGGAGAGAGAGAAGCGGTGACACTGTGGGGACACGTGGTCATGGCTGGTGGCCTTGTCCACCCTCAGCACTGCTGTTACCTGCATGTGGGTCCCTCAGGAAGGTGCTGGCAGTGGCCACCATGCTGGCAATAGCCCATCTTGCAAGGGGAGATGCAGACAAAGCCGGTGGTCCCTGTGTACTGGAGCTGGTAGCCTTTGTAGCCGTACAGACCGCAGGGGAAATATCTCCTCAGTTCAGCCACCGTCACTGGGGAGGGACAACATCGGTCTGGCCACACGGCAGCATCACCTCTTGATGCTTTCCCAGGTCTCCCTGAGCTGGATCTGTGACCACCTGCCTCCCCCAACGGCATTACCCGAACCCCAGGGCACACAGGGTGATGGGGACAACGGGGACAGCAGGGTGCTCCTCTTGGGCTCCCCGGCTCAGCACCAGGAGCAACTCACGCTTCACCAGGTCGGTGATGTTGTCGCGGTGCAGATGCTGGAAGAGGAGGAGCGTGCCCGCCTCCCGCCGCCCTCGCCGCCCGTTGAAGGCACCAGTGATGGCCCCCGGCAGCTCCTCGTTCAGGAACCTGATGACAGCGGCGCGGCCGTCGTAGGCAAACTCGGACACCACCACGAAGGTGAAGCCATTGCTTTCTGTCCTGCAGGGAGAGAAGGAAAGGACGGGGCTGCTGGTGGAGCCACTGCTGCATCGCAGAGTGACCAAGGCTCACTGTGCCTCAGTTTCCCCATTTGGGGAGCGGTAAAGAAGGGATGAAGCAGGAGATGGAAGGGTGCCATGGGGCTTGTGTCTCCAAGGGTTTATCAACAACAGGACTGGAAAAACTGACTCTGGGGTGGAGGAAAATGCCCTTTGTGTCCCAAACCCTGTGGCCCCATGCCCAGCCCTGCTGGTTCCCTGGGGTGGGCAAGGGGCCACTCCGCAGCTGACTCACGTCTGGGTGATGTCGGTGTTGCTCTGGAAAGCCTTTACCTCCAGGGAGCCCAGGATGGCTGAGACCTGCGGCGGGGGAGCAGGAGGGTGTTAGGGAAGGGCAGGACAGCACCAGTGCAGCTGTCACACGGCTGGTGCCACCTCCCTCCAGGCCTGCAGATCCACTGGGTCCACAGGGATCCTGCCAGAGGGGGGTGCACAGAGACACGGCCACCCCAAGCTGCCACTCCACTCTCGGTGCCGGTGCGTCCCCCTCCCCAAGCCTGTCTCCCCCGGTGACGTACAGTGCTGTTGACGTGCCCAGCAGTGGCGTTTTGCAGCGTCCTGACCCGCAGCCGGACACTTCTCCGGGGGAGATCTGCCAAGGGGAAGCCGCAGGGGTGGCTCTGGCATCCCAGGGCTGGGGCGAGCAGGGTTGGGGTTCAACCCCTGCCAGGCACAGGCACCCACCTGCACTGGGCAGTGGCCAAAAATCCCCCCCTGCCACCAGGCAGTGCTGGTCGGTGAAGGCTGGGGGGCAGGTGCAGGTGGGGGCACAGGTGATGGGGTGCAGGTGGCAGTGTCCCCCGTTGCTGCAGTAGCCCTCGGGGCAGGAGCGGGACCCGCAGGCTGAGCCACAGCCCAGACCCTCACCTGTGGGACAGGGAGCCCAGGTCAGGTGCAGCCTTGAACCTGGCTGCAGGGCCAGATCCATCCTCAGGCATGCTGCAATGCCTTTCTTCCTGGTATTTTTTTTCCTTAAGACTTTCAGTATTCAGGCCCTCAAAAGCCCTGCTGGAGCCTTTTACCCTTGTGAAAACCCAGCCTGCTGCATTAGAACAGGAGCAAAAGCCATCAGCCCAACCCCACCAAAACCACCTGAAAACAGGATTTGTATCAGCCCACCAACCTCCACATGTGCATTTGAACTTCGGTGGGATGAGATTTTTTTTTTCCCCCTCAAAGAGAAAAGTTGCAGGTAAAAAGTTTCCCTTCCCAGTGGATCAGTGAGATCTGCAGCCTGGGAGTGTGAGGGGTAGCTGGGGTCTGGTCCCCTCTGCTAAAGACAATGAGGGCTTGGGTACAGAGCTCAGCCAGCTCCCCCTCCTCTCCTTTCCAGCCAGTTTGGGTCCCACAGGAGCCCTTTTCCACCGAGACCCCAGGGGTGATGGGGACAAGGACCATGCCCTGCTGGGGTTCCCATACTCTCCCTCCTCACCGTCTGGGCAGGAGCAGGAGTAGCTGCCCACCGTGTTGGTGCAGGTGCTGTTCCCTGGGCATGCCGTCCCCTGCACGCACTCATCGATATCTGCCAAGGCAACGCAGCATGGCACCGGGAGAAACACCTTGGCCAGGGTCCCGTGGGTGCTCTGGGTTCCCGGTGGCCATGGCGAGCTCTCCTCACCTGAGCAGTGCCGTCCGTCACCGGTCAGGCCGGCTGGGCAGGGTCCACATCCAGCGTGCGAGTCGCAGCCCACGCCGGGGAAGCATCCTTGGGCACAGGGGTCTGGTGGGTCCTGGCAGAAGGGACCCGAGTAGCCGCCCTCGCACCTGCAGGCTGCCAGCTGGGAAGGGGACGGTGACACCAGCGGTTAAGGGACACGAGGAGGATGGTTGGATAGAGAAGACAGCCCGCACATCTTGCTGGCACACTACCTGCAGGGAGGAACCCCCGAGGGTGACGGTGTTGCTGTAGTCGCACTCCTGGCTCCTGCTGCAGCTGCAAAGGGTGAAGCGGAGCTGCAGGAGGGCAGAGAGGTTGTTGGACCCAACAGCTGCCAGGTTGACAGTGAGCGGGGACATCTCACGGGGCTCCCACGTCAAGGTGCCACTCTCTGCCGGGGGAAGAGGTGGGAGTTAGAGGAGGTGGCAGAGGAAAGGGACCGGGTGGCTGGTGTCCCTCTCCTCCTTCCCAGCTGCCACATCTCTCCTTCCCCACCTGATATGTTGAGATCTGGAGAGAGGTGGGGGACGAAGCGTGCACCCATCCCCACGGCACGGTACTGCCTCCTGACCCTTTCTGCTCTGAAGGCTGTGAGTGACGTGTCACCGATGATGACGGGAGGGAAGGCATCTATGGAAAGAGCAGCAGAGTGGGCAGCCAGGTGTTTGCTGTGTGGCCTCGGCACCCTCTGGCTCTGAGTCCCTCCTGGTGAGGATGGGACCCCAAGCAGATGCTGCCATGGCCACCCACCAACAAGGCCCTCGTGTTGCACAGCATGGTGGCATCTCGCAGGCTTGGAGACCAGCCAGCCAGGCAATGCAACTCAGAGACCTCAGTGACTTCTCTCCTGTCTCACATGGAGCAAAGGAGCCCTGGGAGCGAGCAGGGCACTTCCTGGCTATCCATGCCACGGCAAGGATCTGCTCCACTTACTGAGTACCACCTTCTTCTGCTGGAAATCGGCAGTGAGGCTCTGGGTGGCCAGGCCCAGCGCCACGTCCCCTGTGCTCAGCGCATCGTAGATGCACTCCCTGCTACCACGGCACTGCGAGGCTGCCAGCTGGTACAGGCTTTCGTTCTCCTGCCGCAGCTGGGACAAGAAGACGGGCGTGAAGTTTGTTAGCAGCGAGGGCAGAGGCTGAGCAAACAGGCTGTGCTCTCCAACAGTCCCTGCAAGAGAGCACACCATGGGTACGGCTTTGGATTTTTAAGATTTTTTTACATTTTAGGGCTCTTTCCCATGGAGTTGTGAGGAGACTGAAGGGCTTCCCTGGCACCACTTTCGCTCATGCAAGTGTCTACATTACTCCAGCCAAAGCATGGCCAGGAGGTGCAGGAATAGGTTGGATCCCGAGCCTGGACTTACAGGTCAGCCCGTAGCTGTAGATCTCCTCCTCGCTGCTGTTCATAGGGATAGAGATACCATTCGGCATCTGGAAGTCATCTGCGGGGTCATGGTCCCACACACCTGGTGGAGCATCACCAGAGGCCTGGAGTTCCCCATGCTGGGGTTGACCCCCTCTCTGGCACTGGGTGGTGTTTAGTTTAGACCCAGTGTTTGCCAGCCTGCTTTGGGGTGGGAAGGGGACTTTGCACCCTCTCTCTGCAGCCGTGCCAGAAGTCCTCACCCAGGAGGCCCTTGGTGCTGTTGCGGTACCGATCAGGCAGGCTGCAGACCATGCTGAGGATCCCGGAGACTGCTGAGATGGAAACGCTGATGGCCCCATCAAAGATGGCTGTGATGGAGGAGTCATTGACCAGCAGGACACCAGGGCTGTAGTACATGTTGGCACCCAGGTCTGCAAGTGAAGGAGAGCACAGAGGAAGAGTCCACAGTGTTTGATGTGGCTCAGGATGGCTGTGCTCACCCTGGGCAGGGCTGGTCCCTGTGGGATGGGGACACCTCTCATCCCTCCCCAGATACATTTAACAGCACATCTTGCTCACCTTGGGAGTAGGAAAACCAGATGGTTTCATCATTCAGGAGGACTTGGATGTCACCCTGACTCCCCAGGGTCCACTCAACCTGCAAATCATGGCAGATGTCCCAGTGAGCCTTTGCTGGCCAGCATGCGAGAAGTGTTAGAGCTGTCTGGCCCACCGCTGTCAGCGCTTTGTTGGGGTCATGGGAGGTGGCAAGGAGAGGGGATACTCCTCAGGTCCTGGCTTCTTGTAAGTGATGCAGAGGTGATGTCCAACCTGCCACAAGGGTCTGTCCCATTAAATACTCAAACCGACACCCGGGTCGCTCCTACTCACTGTTGCAGTGGTGGTGGAGACGTACTGGGCAGCGAAGGCCACGAAGTTGGTGGCCTGGGCTGTGCCGGTCTGGGCTGTGCGCCCTTGCAGCACAAAGCTTGTCTGAGCATCACTGGCCAGCAGCAGGACAAAGTCCCCAAGCCCATTGAAGGTGTAGGTGAGTCCATCCAGGGTGGTGATGTGCGGGTCTCCAAAAGCGCTGGCTAGGGTCCAAAGGAGATGGAGCCGTTTTGTGTGGAGGAAAAAAAGCAAATGCTGGTGTCATTGCAGGGAGGAGAGCAGCCCCATGTGCTGCACTGGGCTCGGCTGTCCCCACCGGGATGCTGCAAAGTGTGGTTAATGTGTGGGGTCCACGTATGGCTGTGCCACCCCCTCAGCACCCCGGCACAGAGGAGGCAGAGCCCTGGGGACTCACCAGGGGTGGGTGGCACGTAGCCCTCACAGTTGACCCTCGGCCTCTTCTCAGCAAACCTGGCACAGAACAGGGGCTTCCCCACGCGCCGGCAGCACCAGTCGAACGCCTCCAGCTCCTCATCTGCAGTGGAAGGCGGGTGGGTGCCGGGGGGTGTCAGTGACAGACTGCTTGGCACTCGGGGTGTTTTAGGGTGAGGGAGCAGCAGTGCCCACTTACCAGCCCCGGGGTGGATGGGGAGGCTCCAGGCTCTCTCCTGCCAGCCTTCCAGCAAGCTCCCATCTTGGTACAGACACCGCACTCCAGCTCCAGCCGGGCTGGGGGCCGTGGTGCGCAGCATCCTCACGGAGGCATCTGCTGGGCCTGAAATGGTGCAGGGCATCACAGCCACGCCCAGAGCAGGAGGGGACCCACTATTGCCCCCCCACTCCATAGCTGGCCACAGGGGGTATCATGCTTGGCACCTCTGCTCCGACGGTAGCGAGGGTCCAGCTCTGCCTGGGGCCCGGAGCAGGGACATGGGGGCAGCTCGCTGTTCCACGTGTCTGGCGCTGGCTGTGTGTCCAGCCACGTCAGGCACCGCAGCCTGTAGTTCACCCGGGAGAGACTGTCCAGCCTGTATATCCACAACCCACGCACATCTGGGGGAGCAACCGGAGAACGGCACAGCTGGGCTGGGGTCTCGCCTTGTGCCAAGGAGGATCCCGTGGGACAACCGTCCCCGGCCATTGACCTCACACGAGGTCTCCAGGCTCCCTCTAGAGCCGGTGTGGCCGTGGGAAGTCACAGCAGGACAGGGGACACCCGTGCTCTGCTCTTGTTGGCCAGCCCAGGACTGGTGGTTTGGCTGGCCCATCGTCTCACAAGGACACATGTAGGGGACATGGTCCCAGGGCAGAGCATGGGGGTCCTCCCATCCCCACCCACACTGAGGCTCCCCGGTGCTGTACCAGTGCCAGTGCTGCTGTGCTGGTCGGGTCGGTACTTGACAGCCGGTGGTTTTTCAGTCAGCTCGTTATTTTGGGCATAGCCATCGCCGCTGTGTGGAGAGAGGAATTTTGGGGTTCCCCTCTCGATGCACCCCTGCTCCACTCCCCATAGAGGAGTTGGGCTGGGAACTGCTGCCGTTTGCAGGAGAGGGTTTAAACGGGACAGGGTTGCTCTGGGGGTGGGAGCTGGGCTCTCCTGGGGATAACATCTCCAGTGGTCCCAGCATAGTGCTGGGAGAAACCCCTGCTGTCCCAAACGCAGTCACACACACGGCACCTGGAGAAGCCCATCAGCACATTGCCCGCAGCCAGCTCCGTGTAGTCCCACCGCATCCTGCCATCCTGGTACAGCAGCAGGGCGAAAGAGCGGTTCCCATCCGTGGTGAGGACTGCCTGGTAGGTGTTTGTCTGGAGAAAGCCAAGGCACCCCCTTAGCACCCCCAAAATCTCCCTGGCTTTCCCCACAGAGCAGACTGAGGTGGTGAGACCCAAAATGCCTTCATCAAGCCACAGGAGGCCACCAGCCCAGCCCCGCCCCAGCCACTGCTGGTGGCCGTCCCCTTTGTCACCCGCTGCTCACCCGCGTGTCATCCAGCCGGGACGGGTATGCTGGAGCCTTCTCCCACGTCACCTTCAAGGTCCATTTTGCTATGTAGAGGATTTTCAGGTATTTCTCAATCTTTGCTTCCACGTCGCGGACAAGGGGGTGTCGGGTAGAGCTCAGAGTGGAGTACTCCTGCTGGTTGGCAAGAGAGAGGGTTAAATGGGTAAACTGGGAGCTGGGATCTCCTAGGAAAACATCTTTGGTGGACCGGACCTGGTACCAGGTGGTGCCGACACCCTGGGAGAAATCTGCATCATCCCAAAAGGCGGCCACCATCGGCAAACCCTCCTGGCCGCTGAAGCCCTGGGGAGGTGGGTTGGGATTGGAGGCGACATAGTTGTCCGTAGGTGGGAAGATGATCTGTCCGTTATCTGTAAACTAATCAAAAAGACTCATTATTTACCAACATCCCGGACAGCTCCGCCTGGCCCATGTGGCTTTTAGCCTCCATGGGCGAGCAGAAACCTGACATTTTAAATTGCAAAAAAAAAATTAACATTTGGATGAAAATCGGTTTCTGGCCCGTTTCCACGGAGTTTTTTCTACCGAAGAGGCTGTACATCCCTTACGTGCTTGGCAAGGAAGGACTCACATAGAGAGCATCCCGCAGTGACTTCCCAAAGGGGAACCCGATCTCTGGCTTGAATAGAGGGGAGTTAAAATCCACTGTCCTCTGGACGTACTCTTGGTCCCCTTCCTCCATGCCGAAAGTGTAGAGTGAGGCTGCTGGCACTGACACAGGCAGGAGATTAATCAAAAAGGTGAAAAAAAAAAAAACATTAATGTCTGCTCCATCCTTCCTGTGGCCAGGGCAAACTCACTGCCTTGCTGCTGGGCTGTTACGCCTACAGCCCTCCCGCCCAGACCAGTGCTCTGATGGCTTGTAACTCAATTTTTAACCCAGTTTTTAACTTGGAATAAGGTGCTGCCAGATAGCCTATTTTACCTTTCCCCACAAATCTGGCAGCCCAACATGCAGCGCAGACAAGTGACCCTGAGCCAGGCTGTACCCTCAGCCATCATGGTGCTCAGTCAGCTGAAAACCCTTCCTGCTCTTTGCTTCAGGAAAAATAAAATCTACTTACTGATAAGCCCATGGGTGGGTCGGGGCTCAGAGGTGGAATTTCTGTGGCCAGTGGTAGTGTGGACAGATGTTTTTGCTGCTGTAGCCGGTCCACTCCGTGTCACAAACGCAGGGGCAGTGGCAGGATTGATGGTGGCTGGTGGTCTCCCCAGTGCCGCGGTGCCTGGGGCCAGGAGACCTCCCAGCTCCTTGTCTGGGCTTGCTGGGGCTGTGGGTGCAACAGCCACGTTTCCTAAAAAAAAGATCGCTCGGTGGGATGAGAGTGTGATGGCCACAGTGCTGCTTGCGGTGGTGTCTGAGGTGCTGCCTACAGTGCTGCCTGCAGTGATGGCTTCAGTGCTGCTTGCAGCGATGCCTGCACTGCTGCCTGCAGTGATGTCAAAAGTGCTGCCTGAAGTGCTGCCTGTACTGCTGCCTGCAGTGATGGCTGCGGCATTGCTCAGTGTGATGGCCACAGTGCTGCTTGCGGTGGTGTCTGAGGTGCTGCCTACAGTGCTGCCTGCAGTGATGGCCATGTTGTTGCTTGGTGTGATGGCCACGGTGCTGCCTGCGGCGATGGCTGTGGTGCTGCCTGCAATGATGGCTTCAGTGCTGCCTCCAGTGATGGCTTCAGTGCTGCTTGCAGCCATGCTTGTACTGCTGCCTGCAGTGATGGCTTCAGTGCTGCCTGCAGCGATGGCTGTATTTCTGCCTGCAGTGATGGCTGTACTGCTGCCTGCAGTGACGGCAGTGGTTCTGCCTGCAACGATGTCAATGGTGCTGCCTGCAGTGATGTCAATGGTGCTGCCTGCTGTGCTGCCTGCAGCAATGGCTGTTTTCTCCCCCCAGGCAGGTACCCCCAGGATCACCCGGGTGCTGGGAGGGGACATGCTCGCTGCCTGTCCCATGGCAGGGCTGGTGACAGACACGGGAGCAGTGCTGCCTGTTGCTGGCTCAGAGTGGGTCCGCGTGGCTGCCGGTCCCTGTTTCACACCAACACTGCGTGTGCCTGTGGTGGCTGTTTCTGGCTCCTGTGCTGGGCTGTGTGGGCTGGGCAGGGGTGAACTGGGCACTGCGAAGGCAGGGCTGGGACCAAGGACATCCCAAGACGCAGCGGTTGTCTCCATGCTGGGGATATGTGCTGCTGGGGACAGGACAGGTTGCCTGCCTCCACCTACCTCGTCGCGTGTGACAGCCGGGGACAGGGCACTGCTGGCGCTGCCGGCCTCCGCTGTGGCAGACGGCAGGGCTGCGGTGGTCTCAGTCACCACAAAGGTGTCCCCACCGGCTGAGGTGGCTGGCAGGGTGGTGTTGCTGGGGGACATGCTGGCAGCTGGCACAGTGCCTGGGGTTGTGCCAGCAGCACTGGAGACAGGCACACGGGTGTTGCTGGTGCTGGCTGGGGCTGCTGCACCTTTGGCACTTCTTTCAGAGGGGGTGGCGTTTCCCCGGGTGGTGGCACCCCCAGCACCTGACTGGGATGCAGCTGTAGTATCCCACGCATGTATGTGGCCAACAGACAGCGAGGAGACCCCAGCTGAGGACTCGTCTTCAGCGACGGATGATGCCGCCACCACCGTGTGGGTGTTCCCAGGGACAGAAGGGGACACGCTCACATCTGGCTCGGTGTTGCTCTGAGTGAGGCCAGGGGAACGTGCTGTAACTAGCTCTGTAGCTGTGGGTGACACCGTGCCCATGACGGCCACTGCCACAGGGCTTTTGCTACCCAGAGCAGAGCGTGCCACCACGGTGGCACCACTGGTGCCTGGCTCAGCAAGCCCAGCCACAGGGGTGGGCAACCCCAGGGGCAGCCCTGTAGCCCTGTTCCCCAGGGTGGGAGAAGCCACGTCCTTGTCCACATCCACGTCCATGTCCGTGGTGGGCTCAGCAGTGCGGTAACCGTGGTCCGAAGCAGCTGCGCTTGGCCGAGCAGCGACGCTCGCAGTGGTGTGGGGTGACGCCGCTGGGGCTGTCTCTGGAGCAGTGTCACTGGTGTGCGCGGTACCTGTCACAGCACCTGCCCTTGTGTTTTCAACCAGGGTTGAGCCCGGAGCTGCCTGGGTGGTGCTGCCATCTCCTGCCGGCGGGGACCTGCCCCCGCTCCCCTGTGAGGCTGCAGTTTTGGGGAGCGGTGGTGTCGCTGGCTGAGGTGTCTTGCTGGCGGTGCTGGGGTGGGGGCTGGCCATGGCTGGTGATGGGCTGGGGTCAGGTGTGGCTGATGGAGCTGAGCGACTGCTCTGGGGAGCCAGGAGAAGCAGATCCACCAGGGAAGTGGTTTTGAGACCTTCTGTGCCACGGGTGGGAGGCTGTGGTGATGGCCCAGCGGTGACAACCGCGTGGCTGGGAGCTGGCCCTGCTGCGCTGGTCCCCAGGACAGGAGCTGCACTGGTACCTGGGTCCTCCTCTGCGCCCACCTCTGGGGACGCCGTCCCCATCACTTGCCCCACGGTGCTGCCATCAGAGTGGGGGTCACCTGGAGCAGCCGCCACTGGCAGTGGAGTAGGCACCGACAGTGGGGACGTTCCTGCTGCCATCTTCAGGGAGACGCTGGATGGGGACACCTGCAGAGCCATTTCTGCACTGAGACTGCCTTCCAGGAGAGGAGGGACATCTCCCCGCGATGCCACAGGGGCAGTGGTTGCTCTGGGTACCCCTGGGGTGCCTGGCACAGCCCTGCCCGTGCCTGGCGCAGTGCTGGGTGACCATGTCTCTGTCCCTGGAGCTGCCCCCTGTTGGGGTCCAGCACGGAGTGGTGAGGCTGGGGTAGATCCAGGGGTGACACCAGTTCCCAGGGGTGCTGAGCCTGCAGTGGGACCAGGCTGGCTGCGGCTGGGAGATGCTTTAGGTGCCACCAGGGTGGCACCAGTGTCCCACAGCATTGTGGTGGCATTGCCACTGGCTGCCGATGCTGTTCCCATCCCTTCTTCATTAACTGGAGTGTTGCTAACGAGGGAGGCGGCTGGCCCGGTCCCAATGCCGTACCTGCTGAGGGAAGATCTGGGTGCAGCAGCGGCTTGAGAGGACCTGTCTTGCTTTGCTCCACCGGTGCTTGTGACAGACAAGGTCGTGGCCATGCTGGGTCTGGTTGGAGGGGATCTGCCTGCAGCTGCCTCTGCTGTGGTGGCCCCAGGGCCTGTTGGGGGGGCCTGGAGGAGCAGAGACCCTGGAGAGGGACCAGCAGGACTGTTGGGAGCTGCATGGTGGGACAGCCCCATGCTGAGCCCCACTGGGGTGGCCTTGGTCTCCAGGGCAGCGTTCCCTGCTGCGGCTCTGGCACTGAGCTCACTCCTGATGGACACCAGCTCAGTGCCTGCACTTCCCAGAGCTGGGAATGACATGGTGGGGCCGTGCTCTGCAGCGGTGACATCCACCACCATAGCTGGTGTGCCTGGAGCTAGTGCGGTGGCCTGGGCGTGGGTGACAGCACTGGCTCCAGGCAGCCCGTCTGCAGCAGCACCGGGGGCTGCTCCGCGGCGGGGGGGAAGCGTCTCTCCTGTGCCTGGCACGGTGGCATTGGGGAGCTGGGGAGAAAGGGCTGGAGGCGGCTGAGCAGGGGCCATGGGGCGGTCCTGCGAGGCATTGCGGCTGGCGCTGGATAAGGCACTTGTTCCTGGCTCTGCAGATTCACTGGTGCCAACGGTGGCAGAAGTAAAGGTGACCTTTGCTGATGATGCGCTTGGGGGGTCTGCGGAAGGTGAAGCTGCTATCCTGGCTCCCTCCATGGCTCTGTGTGTGGGACCCCTGGGGAGGCCAGCGGCAGGGCTGGCTGAGGCTGCTGCTGGCTTTGCAGGGCTGCCCATGTCCCAGGAGATGCTGGCTGCTGCGGGTGGAGGTGAGGTGGCCTCGTCCCACCCTGGTGTGACCTCCAGGGACAGGAGCACGGAGGTTGCATGTTGCTCAGCAGAACCCTTGCTGATGCTGCGACGTGACATCCCCGTGCTGTGCTCATCATGGGACAGTGATGGAACCGTGGTCCACGCTGTCTCCGGTGTCCCCTCTGCAGTGACATCATTGCCCAGCTCCACCAGCTCGTTGGCATCAGTCAGTTTGTCAGTGACTGAGGAAGATGCTTGTATCCCTGGCACTGGATGAGTAACCAGGGCATGTCCCACTGGTGGGGACAGGCCTGGTGCTGGGGGAGCACGTCCCAGTGCACTGGCAGCACCCGACAGCGGCTTGGCCTCAGTTCCCTCTTGCACAGGGTCAGCTGTTCCCAGGAGTGGCTCTCCAGGAATGCTGTCCAGAGACACTTCCACAGCAGGCTTGGGAGCAACGCTGCTGTTTGGTGGTGGTTTGCTTGTCCTCATTACAGTGCGGACACCTGGAGCTGGTGACGACGTGGCTGTGGCTGGCCCAGCACTGCCACTGCCTGTGGCAAGAGCCGCTGCGTGTCCCGTTGGTGTGGAGGACAGAAGCTGCCCATGTCGAGCATTGGTGGGAGCTGGAGGGACACTGGTCGGGTGGCTGGCGGCACCTAGAGAGGACACCCCAGCCCCTGCCCCTACCTGGGGGCTCTCTTGTGTCGCCGGACCCGCAGGGAGAGCTGCCGCGCTAGGAGACCCCTCCTGCTCCCCGCTGCTCCTGGCTGGGGACAGCGGCCTTGCCGTCCCCTGCAGCACCAGCCCGCCTGCGGGGCGAGACAAGGTGGCCCCAGCTGGATCAGCCCCGCCACGGCCCCAGCAGGCAGGAGCCTGCCCATGGCCAGCTGCCCGCTGGCCTTACCTGAGCCGTGGCTGCCCACAGAGGTGGTCCTGCCGGTGAGGGACGGGTGCTCCGGTTGGGTGGCCGCGGTGACAGGGAACACCTGGCACATGCCCAGGTCCAGAGGCAGCTCAGCGCCGGTGCTGTCGGCCATGGGGGAGACGCTGCCCAGCTCTGCTGGGGCTGGCACGGGGGCAAGGGGCTGCTCCCTCATCACCCCAGGTTGTGCTGGCAGCAGAGCAGGTTGGTGAGGGCAGAACAGGGAAAAAAAACCCAGCCTGGGGTCCCTATCACCCTCATCCCTCCTCCCTGCAGCAGGAGGAAGGTGACCCCAGGCAACGTCGCCCTTGGGGGTTGTCCCCACCCCAGCACACACAGCCAGACCAACACCGAGAGCAAGACAGGCACCTTCCCCCTGGACGGGAGTCCCTGTGTGACCCACACACCCCCCTTCCATTGCCGCAGTGGGGGGACCATGCCAAGGCCGTGGCACCAGTGGACAGAGACGGGGGCAAACCCCAGCCAGGCACTCTGTCTCAAACCTGCAGCGTTTGAGCAGCCGAAGAGTCATTCGCAGCCCATCACCCATCACCCAGATGGCATCCGCCACCCAGTCACACCAGCAGGTGCAGGTGACCCCAGCACTTACCTGGTAGCACCCAGAGCCCCCACAGCACCCAGCTCTGGAGCAGCCGTTGGACCCAGCACTCCATGGCGTTTCCTCGGTGGCAGGGATGGGGCTGTGACTCTCCTGTCCCAGGGGAGCGACGCAACAGGGTGGCTCCGTCGGTGAGCACTCCCCCAGGCACGGAGACGAGGGTGCCACGTGCCCTGCCTGGGGCGCTGATGGGTCCGTGTCCTCGCAGCCTGACATACAGGTGGCTGCGTCCCAGTTCTGGGGACCCGCTCATGCTGGGGGACGCCCATTTTACCACAGGAGGTTTAAATGCCCTTCCCAGGCTGACCCCATGGTTGACACCCCAAGGTTGGGGTCCCCAAACACCCGATAGGCTGCAAAGTCACCTCACGCAAAGACACCAGGATAGCAAGTGGGGAGGGGGGTCCCCAGCAGCTCTGGGAGGGGGCGGGTCAACCCTGGGCCCTGCGCCCCCCATGCACCCCCCCGTTTGCTGCCGGGTCCCTGCCACGCTCCCCTGCACGGCTGATAACCCCTGGCAGGGGTGGGCTCGCTGCCAAGGAGGAAGAAGGAAGGAACAACCTCCCGCTGCCACCTCGGGGTCCCGCGTTAACCCTGCCCTGGCCCCCTCCCGGCACTGCCGGCGGGGACCTGCGTGCTGGGGTTATCTGTGCCATCGCGGCAAACGCCCACGCAAACCTGGCTGGGGGGGTTGTGCCCGCGTTGGCGGTGGGGTTGGGCCTTGCCCTGGGTTGTAGGTCACCTTCCACAGGGACGGCAGCCAGGCACACCCGGCCGCGCTAAGGGACGCAGTGTGGCCACTGCAGCAAACACACTTTCGCTTCTTCATGGGGTCTAACCCAGCTCTGGGATCATTTAAGGGGGAGAAATAAGTCAGCGGAGGTGTTGTGCCTCCTTTGCTTCATCGACAGCCATCTCACCTGGCTGCCATGCCATGGTAGCTGCACTTTAGATGGGGGAAACTGAGGCATAGAGAGCCCAAAGCACCTGCGCATGGTTGTGCCCACAGCAGCACCAGCAAACCTCCCTGTTCCCATGCTCAGGGAGGGCTGGGGGACTCGAGAGGAGCCGTGGGTGCACATGGTACGTAGGTTTTGTGGCCGGGTACCATCTGCCACAGCCATGCCAGGGCAGCCAGGTGACTCACTGAGCATCTCGGGGTCCCTCCTCTGAGGCCACCAGCTCTGGGGCACAGGGCATCCCAGGGACCAGGTACTACCAGTGCCCTGGGACCTGATGGGTTTGGGCACTGAGGTCCTCCTCCACCCGCAGAGACCCCTCCCTGGTGCCGCTGCGAGGCGGCACCTCAGGGAACTTAGTTAAAGACACCCCCATGGGGAAGTTAACACCGCCACCTGGCCCAGGACCCCATGGAGGCCACCCCAGCCCCCTACCCGTACCTGGTTCTGGTTGCGCGATGTCACCTGGTTGCACAACACCCCACGCGTGGGTGGGGACACGACGCAGGTCCCGCCACTCCCTGCCTGGGCATGAGTCAGGCGGTGACTGGGAACCGAACTGCTGAGGGGGGCTGGGGAGACCCTGCTGGGGGGCTTCCCTGCTCAGGGCATCCCTGAGGAAGCACTGCTCACTCGGAGGGCGAAAAACTATGCCCAGCACTCAAGGCTTGGTCATGGGGGAGGGACAGCATGGGACAAACCCCAGCAGCCCCAGGTGGCAAGACCTTTGTACCCCAAAGCAGCTCGGGAACCACCACCAGGGGTTTTTACGGATGCTCGTGCCATACAGCTGCCCAGGGACCCTCCAAGACCCACTGGGGACCACAGCACACCTGTATCCCTACCCAGGCACCCTGTATCTGGGCTCCCCAGCAGCATCATCCCTGCGGCAGGTCCTGCAGGGCACAAGGGGACAGTCCCGCTGCCTGCAGGGAGGAGCTGGCACTGATGGAGCCATGAAGGAGGTGGCCTGTCCCTGTGTGCTGGTGGGGATGAACCTGGGAGACGGGCACAGGCACCCTCCTCCTCCTCTCCATAGAACATTTTATATATATATATATATATATATATATAATATATATATTAAAATTACATTTCTCTTTACAAAAACAATTCAACGAAGGGCCAGGGGACAGACCCCACGGCCAAGGCCAGGACACAGGCACCCTGGCAAGTCTGGGGCACTGGGCAGGCTCCATTTCAGGGTGTCCCTGTCCCCCACGCGGGGGCTCAGCCCAGAGTCCAGCAGCAGGTTCCGTGGGTGGGGGCGGGCACCGAGGGGGTGGCTCTGCGGTGAGATGCCTGCTCCAGATCCGACCCAGCTTGCCCCATCCCTGCTGTCATCGCCTGTAAGGAGAGGAGAGGACATGAGCTCACAGGAGGGGCGATGGTGCCAGCTGGCCAAGAGCAGCGTGGCATGGAGATCGCCCCCTAAAAAAAAATACATCCATGCCCTTACTTCTGGCGGGCGGTGCTGTAGGGATCGAGGAGGTGGGAGCTGGCCTGGGCCAGGTTCCAGTCAAACATCTCCAGCACACGGTGACACTCCACACGGGACTTCAGCCCCAGGCAGAAGAGCTGCTCCACCTGCAAGGGGAACAGGGCACAGCGAGGGGGGTGACAGGGCTGCCACCTCCCTCACAGGAGCCGGGGCAGGGGGATGGGGGTGTGTGGTACCTTCAGGTACTGGATGGCCCGTTGGACGCTCCAGCCGTGGTTCTGCAGGGCCGCCTGGCACTCCTCGGTGGTCACACCGTGTACCGTGTCCTGCACCTGCGGGGAGCCTGCGGTCAGTGCCCATCACCACCCCTGGCATTGAGGAGCCTGTGGCTGGAGCAGGGGGGCACTGAGGCTGCCCCCCATCTCAGCTCTGTCCCTGGGGAGCACTGTCAGCCTGGAGCTGAGACCATCCTCATCCCTGGTATCTTCAGCCTCTCCTGGGCTTGGGTGTGCACTCCTGGCCAGCACAAACCCAAACCAGAAAGCCCAAGGAGACTACAGTGCCAGCCACCTTCCTCCCCCCAGCTCCCTGTGGCCACGGGTATGGCTAATTTGGGCTAAAGGGGCCTGCAATTCCCATTTTGGAGGTGCAGTGACATGTCCCACAGGACGCCTGAGGACTCCTTGTAGCCAAGCCCCCAGGGTTGAACTTGGGGAAACTGAGGCACAGGGTGGGGACAGCTCTTGCCCAAGCAAGCCCATGGCCACTGTGTGCCCTCTTGCCCACGCATGCTGGGGATGCCACTTACCAGCCGGATCTTGTCGGCGGGGCGGTAGCCATCTGGGCCATCATAGACGATCTTCTGGAGGCTGCAGGAGGCTTTCACCAGGCACTTGGGCCCAGGGTTGCTGTTGTTGGAGGAGAAGTTGGCCTTGCAGTCCAGCGGTGGCTGCTGCACCATGGGACGGACGGTGGCCGTGGTGACCAGGCGGGATGCCGGAACCTCCTCGGGGCTTTTGGCCTCCTTGAAAAACTTCTCGTACTTGTCCAGGTAAGCCGGGCGCTCAGGCAGCAGGTAGTAGTGGGTGCTGCTGACCTTCTGCCCGTCCTTCACGATGGGCAGGATGCAGGGTCCCTTGGAGCAGTCCTTGCCCTGCGCCTGGATCACTTTGGGGGTGGCATACTTGGGGTCGAGGGCGAAGCTCTGCGTGGTGGGCATGGGCTTCCCCGGCGAGGTGGAGAGGCAGGAGCAGAGAGCGGCTCGTTGCTGGGGGGAGCCCACCTGCAGAGCCATGGGGCTGGGTGTCCGGGAGGTGGGCTGTGACAGCGGGTCTCGAGGGGGAATCTGGGGTGGCCGGTCTTCCTCGCCCCCCGAAGCTGGGGAAAGGTCCCCTGACCAGCGCCCGGGCTCATTGCGGCGGAGGGGTCGGGGTGGGATGGGGACACGAGGGGGAATTTGGGGCTTGTCGTCAGTGGGGACAGCCTGTCCCAGGGGGACATTGAGCCTCTTCATGCACTCCTGCTGCAGCTCCTCAAAGAGCTCGGTGGTCTGTGTCAAACTGGGCTGCTTGGTCTCCTTGGGGGGCAGGAAGAGGTTGTCTTCCAGCACTGGTCCCCGCTCTCCCTCGTCCACAAAGCCGTAGTTGGTCTTGCCCCGCCGGCTCGGGGGACTGGTGATGGAGCAGACCTCGAAGTCATCCTCGTCCTGCGCCACATCATCATAAGCGGGCGGCGGGGGCAAGGGTCGGGCGTCCCAGTCCACCACCGGTGTGGGGTGGAGGGGCCGGGGCAGAGCCCGCGTGGGGCTCTGCGGTGGGGTCTTGTCCAGCAGCGAAAAGGCCTCCATGGCCAGCTTGGCCAACGACGGGGCGGTCAGCTCTCCCACCGGTGATGGGCTACCTTGAGGCACCTCCTCCCCAAAATCGATGAGGGCCACCTCGCCGCCTGCTAGTCCCTCGCTTGGTAGCCGGCTGGGTTGCCGCTCGCCCACCTTGGTGCCCGGCACCCGTGCTGACGGCTTGACCGGCCGCAGACCTTTCCCCGTGCTCGGCTTCTTCAGGCAGAGCTTCCGGAGACCCCCTGGCAGACCCTCCTCCTCCTCACTGACCGGGTCGTAGCAGGGCTCTACGAGGGGACAGAGAAGGATGGTGAGGGTCCCAATACCCATCTCTGGGGTGCAAGGAGAGGCACCCCCAAGCCCCTAAATTGCCCCATAGCTTCAGCCACCTTTGCTCCCCTCTTGGGTGCAGCGATGCACACCAGGGCAGGGGGCCAGGGGGCTGTGGGGTTCCCCAGCCCCCTGCCCCAGGCTGGCCAACCTGCTCCACGCCTGTGTCCCCACCACAGATGTCACCATCTGTAGGTGCACAGTGGTACCAGGGGGGCAGAGGAAGCGAAAGAAGCTAAGAGAGAAAATAAGGAGGCACGAAGGAGGGAGAGCAGCACTGAAAAAAGCCGGACTTACTGGTGAGCAGGACGGAAGGCTGAGGCGGGCGCGGAGGCGGCTGCCCTGCGGGAGAAGAGAGAGCCCGAGAGGAGGGGAGGCGTGGGGTGAGCGCATGGAGCAAGCGGCGGCCGGGGCGCTCGTTACCGGGGCGCATGCTTCACCTTCTCCCCCACCACTGGTGGGGTGCAGGGAGGATGCCGGTGGGAAGCCCCCCAAGGGAAAACCGCAGGTTTAGGGGGGTTGTGGCACACACACGGTGTCTGAGCTCCCTCCCCATGGCGGCTTTGCTGAGATCCCCGTACCGGAGAGCCCAGCCACAGGAAGCTGGGAGGGGACAAGGGACCTGGACGAAGGGCAGTGGGGCAGAGTCCAGCTGGGCAGAGCCACCGGCCGCCCACACTGCTGGCAGTGGCACATGGCCGGGTGACAACGCGCTCCATCACCGCAGCTGCCCCCAGGTCTGCGAAAAGCAAGTGGCAGCAGAGAGACAGAAAGTCCAGCCCATCACCCTGGCTGCAGAGCATGGGGACAGGGGCTTGGCGCAGGCAATGGGCAGGGGAAAGGGGAAAAGCCGCTCACTTTTAGCTCTGCCTGGAAGCTGGGTGGGTCTGGCAGTGCTCGGGTCCACACCTAAAATGTCAGGAGGGTCCATGGGATTTCCCAGGTACAGCCTGTGGGGAGAGAAAAGAGTGTCGAGGGGTCAGCAGGGGCCATGTGGGACCCTTCGCTCCCACACCATGTCTCCTGGGATGCCCTACAGCCCCTCCACCACGCACCACGACCTGGCGAGTACCATCCCCGCAAGCATTGGGACACCCCACTCCAGAAGCTTTCAGTGCCATGGTACAGAGCCCGGTGCTGTCCCGGTGTCACCCACTCCCCTCCAGCTCCACGTGCATGATGTGCCATACCCAGGTGACTGCAAACAGGCTGCTGTGCCCAGGGCACTCATGCGGGGTGCGGTGTCCAGGACAGCCCCCAGGGCCGCGGTGCCACTGCACGATGCTGCGCCCACGGCACGGCACCCCGGTGCGGCACGCTGGTGGGGTGCCGGGAGGCCCGGGCGAGCTGTCGCAAGCCAGGCGCGGTGAGGCAGGGAGCCGGCGGGAGCCGGCACAGCCCCAAGGCCTGGGCGTGTGCCGAGCGCGGTGCGTTCTCGGCAGCCCGGGCGGCACGTACCCAGCACCGTGCCCACGCAGCGGGGCGCGGGGAGGCCTGCCGGGGCACGAGCCGGGTCTGTATGTGTGCGGAGGCTCGGTTCAGCCCTCGGAGGGCCGCCGGCACAGCCCGCGGCACAGGGCACTGTGGGGGTTCAGGCTGGGACCAAAGGCACCGGCAGAGCTGTCCCGGGGCTGGGATCGCAGTCCCAGGGGATACGCGGAGCCCGGCGCAGGAGCTGGCTCTACCCAGCAGGAGCCTTCCAGGCTTTGAAATCCTATCCTGCCCCCGCCAGCCCTCCCACATCCCCCCAGCCCAGCGCTGGCAGAGACCCCCAAGCCCCCTGCCCCGAGCCCAAGCTCCCCTGCCCACCACCCCCTGTGCCCCCAGCACCCACGCTGGGCAGGGACAGTCTCATCTGGCAGGGGGTCGTGAGGTGCCCTGGGGCACAGGCACCCAACTCCCCTTCTCCATTGCAGAGCAGCCAGGGTCTCTCCTGATGGAGCATGGGGGGGAAGCATTTTGGTGCATTTTTTTTCATATTTTGCTGTTTAAAAGGACTCGTGCTGTTAAAAGCACAGTGCCAGGTTACACCCCCATCGCGGCTCCCCTCCACATGGGCACTGAAAGGCAAGGGTTTAGCAGCCCTGGGACACCCCAAAAGTGTTGGGGTAAAACAGCCACCTCTGGGGTGGTGCTTACTGACGTTCCCCCACCCCAGGACAGCCACGAGGGGCTGCGGGGCTGGGACAAGATGCTCCCCCACACACAGCCACCCACAAGCACAGCAGCCCTCCATGTCCCCAACCCCATTAGTAAGAAGAGGCGAGGGAGTTAGTCCAGCTGCAGGGACCCTACCCAGAGCCACTGTCCCCAGTACAGTGGGGGGGGAAGAGATGCTTCAAGGCAGGGGGGTGGCCAAGCTGCAGCTCACTCCTGTGCCTGGCAGGCAGCAGGGAAGGCAGGGAGCAGGCAGGGGATGCAGAGAAGTCAGAAAGTGTCTTACTCATCAATTTTATCGGGAAACCCCCAGCAGTGCTGCGGGTTGGTGTCTCCATGGCCTGTGTGGATGAAGCTGTTTTTAAGCGGCTGGCTGATGTCGTGGGCTGACAGCCCCGCCACTGAGGTCACCGTGTTTCGGGGGAACTGGCCCACTTTTAGGGTCCGCTTATTCTGACCCCGCCACCAGTAATTCTCGGCCCTAAGGAATAAAAAGGACCTCGTTACTGACGAGGGGACAGGAAGGGGACACGCATCTTACCCTGGTGGCAGGGGAGGAGGTGAGGTGACTCCTCCAAGTCCGCACAAGCAGGCAGTGGCACAACTGGGAAGGGAAACTGGGTGCCCAAGATCCCAACCCTACGCCAGCAGCACGCTCTGCCTTTCACCCCGCACAGCCCCTGCACCAGGAGGTGTTGGGGATACGGGCTGTGGGGAACAAAGTTCCCCATTTGCACCCAAAAAGATGGGTCCCCTCCTCTTCCTCCTGGCTGCCCCGGATTATGCAGGAGCCCTTGAAGCGATGCCTGCACCAAGCTGCTCACCGCTGATCCTCCTGTGCCCCACACAGCCGGGGATGGCACAAGGGACATGCATGGTGTCTGCCCCTCAAATATCTCAGTCCCACAGGGGAAACTGGGGGCCATGGTGGGGACAGGTGGCTGGGGGGTCTCCCTCGCTCCCTTCCTACATTATCAGTGAGCCCTGTGCAGGCTGGCGTGGGCAGGGGGAGAGGGGCAGGCAGGCAGAAGGGCTCAAATTGCAGAACCTCCCATGGCCATACAAGCAGGGTAGCCAGGGTACCGGTCCCCGGCAGAGCCCAGCACGTCCCAGGAGCCGGCCAGGAGCTGCTTGCCCCAAGATTCAGCCACCTCTAGGGTGGGGGGACATAAGGACAGGTAGGACGCAGGGAACGGCACCCCAAATGGTGCCCCCCACCCAGCCTGTGCCAAATCAATGAAGGGGGGCTCTGACTCTAATCCTCCCCCTACTAAGATCACATCCATCCCCCTTCTCCCTGCCTGCCGGGCCCCCCGCTCCCCGCGGGCAGGGTGTGCGCCGGGCAGGGGGCGGCAGGTGGTGTGCGGTGCCAGCCGGGCTGGCACGGGCCCCACGGTTTCCTGGAGTCACCTGTGAGTCACCCCCGGCCACCAGCTCAGCCCTTTTCCTGTTTACCTTCCCCGCTCGCCGCCAGCCAGCCGCCTTACTCAGCGCCGGGACCCCTCAGCGAGGCCACGGCAGAGCCCAGATGGCACCGGGCACCCCGTCACCCGCGGCGGGCTTGGGGGGGACGGTTCTCCTCCCCGGGAGGTCCCCGACATCGCTGCATCCCGCCGGAGGGATGCTGCAGCTGGGCCGGCCCCGCTCTCCCAGCCTCATCCCACCGGACCTGGGCTCGGACCCCGGCACAAACCCGCTCCGGCTCTGCCCTGGTTTCCCCCCGAAAGCCCCCTCCTGCGGCCGGCTGGGTCCCCGGGGGGGGCTTTCAGGTAGGTCCCTGCCCCTGCCCACACACACGTACGCACGCCCGGCGCCCGCCGAACGACAGGCAGGGGCTTGAAAAGGGGTGGGGGGTGTTTACGGTGCCCCGGGCGGCCTCGGTGGGGCCGGATGCGGCCCTCAGGAGGAGCCCCCCCCCAACCAGCCCTCCCCCTCTATGCCCAGGCACCCCCGCAGGCTGCGCGGTGTGGGGCAGCCGCCCCAGGGGAAACTGAGGCACAGGGAGGGGGTCCGCTCCAGCCCCTCGGGAGCACCAGCAGCTGCTGCAGCTCCTGCCACCCCCCCGGCTGCAGAGCCCACCCCGCATGCCCAGACCCAGCACCCCCGAAACGTGCCCACCGAGAACCGGCGTCCCCCGGGGAAACTGAGGCAGGAGAGGCTGCACCCCGGCTCCACCGCGCTCCCGGCCCTCCTCGCCCCATCGGCACCTCCCAGTGCGGCCACGTCTCTCCGTCCAGCTCCCGCCAACCTCCCGCTCCGTCCCCCCCAAAACCGCGGTTCACCTGGAGCCAGCGGCGGGGCGGGGGACACGGGAGCGGGACCCCCAGCCCGGCCGTGATGCGGCGGCGGGGACGATGTAGGCGCAGTGGCGCGGCCGCACCGCCCTCCGCCGCTCCTTCCCTCCCTCCTTCCCTCCCTCCGCCGACGCCGATTCTCTTCCCCTCCCCTCCCCTCCCTGCAATTAAACCGCCAGACCCTGGGCAAGAGTCATCCCTGGCGGCAGCGGCCGGGGAGAAAGCCGGTCCCTGCAGACACACAAATCCGGCCTGATTCACCTCCGGGCCGTGACTAACCGCGGGGAGCCGGCCCCGGGAGGGGGAGAGGGAATGGGGAAGGACAGAGCCCTCCTCCTCACCCCCCCGGGGCTGGGAGGACCGGCCTCCCGCGTGCCAGTGGGGCAAAGGGACACTGAGCCCCTCTGGGAGGTCCCTACTTTCCCAAGCCGGAGTGGGACAAGCATGTCCTGGGATGGGGATGCAGGGACCAAAGGTCCCCCCAGCCTGCCGGTCCCCAGGGCAGCAGAGGGGGGTGGCTGTGCCCCGGGGTGTCTGGAAGGGACCGGGGAGCAAAAAGCCCATGGCGCAGGGGGTGACAGGTCACACCACCGCAGTACCTGTCCCCTGGTGCCTCTCCCAGCTGGGTGACAGCCACACGTCCCCATCGCTATCAGCTGGGAGCGGCCCTGGGGTGTGCGGTTTCCCAGGGCAAGGCTGGGGCAAACCCACGGGTGCAGTGGGGTGAGTCAGCGGGGGTGGATGGTGCGGGCAGCACTGTGCTGCCCGCAGGCACGGCCGTGCCCCCGCACTGGGGTGGTCCAATGGCCCCTATGCTGCCCGGGGGGGTGCACACCTCCCGGGGAAGCTGGGACATGTGGCCAGGTGTGCTGGAGCGGGCAGAGCCCCCCATCCCCATCCCTGCTCCCCACAGCTCTGCCAGAGCCCGCGGTGTCTCCGTTCCTGTGGTCCCCTGTCCCCACGCAGGCTGGCAGCACTGAAGCTGGCAGCTGGTCCATGCATCCCCATGCAATACCTGCCCTCGATGACCGTGATGATGTCGTTCATCTGGATGTGCAGCTTGTCAGCTTCCTCAAAGTCCTGCAGCGCCCTCATGTCAGTGGGCTGGGCCTGGGGGGAGACCGGGGTGAGGACAGGAGACACAGCCCCACCACATCCATCCCTGCCCCATTTTGAGGCCAGGTCCTGCTCCATGCAGGGCAGGGGAGTCTCAAAAATGGGCAGAAGAGAGCATCACCACTCCCAGTCCCTCCTCAGCTGTGACATCCCTGGGGTGGGCGAGAGCGATGTGGCACCTGGGGTCTTCCTGCACCCCTGTCCCCCGCCCTGCTCACCCACCTCCACCAAGAAGTCCCGCAGGGCCACGAAGGTGGGTCGGTCCTCGGGCTTGTGCGCCCAGCACTGCAGCATGACGTTATAGACATCCTGGGGACAGTCCTCAGGCCGCGGCAGCCGCTCGCCCTCCTTGTCGATCTTGTGCAGGATCTGTGGGGCACAGGGAGCCATGAGGGGGTCCCAGGTGCCCCCGAGCACTGCTGGGGTGAGGTGTGGGGGAGCAGGTCCTGGCTGTGCACCCACCTGGCTGCCATTGAGGCCGATCCAGGGCTCCTGCCCGTAGGTGAACATCTCCCAGAGGGTCACCCCAAACATCCAGGTGTCACTGGCGTGGGAGAAGGTGCGTGTCTTCAGGCTCTCGGGAGCACACCTGTGCGGGGAAAGACATGAGCATCAGGATGCTGCGGGTGCTGCAACCTCAGGTCCCCCCCTCCCTGGGGCTCACCAGGCAAAGGGAACTTTGCGATGCTCCTGCATCACGTAGTGATCGTCATTTTTGGGCAGGGCCCGCATCAGCCCAAAGTCTCCAATCTTGATGAGCTCGTTGGAGGCCAGCAGGATGTTGCGAGCAGCCAGGTCACGGTGGATGAAGCGTTTGGACTCCAGGTAGGCCATGCCTTTGGCCACCTGGATGGCATACTGGCAGAGGGTGGAGATGAGGAAATGGCCCTGGTTCTTCCGCAGGCGGTCCAGGAGGGAGCCCAGCGGGGCCAGCTCTGTCACCTGGGCCATGGGGAGGGAACAGTGAGTTGGTCAGGCCAGTAGCACTCTGGTTGGGCTGCTTTCTAGCCTTCTTGTGCCCGCCTGGGGATGCCAGTGGAGGACTTGTGGTACAGACTCAGCATGGCTTTGCTCACCCCATCACGCGGGACCCCCACGGGGTGGCACTGGGGTTGGCCCCATCCCTCCACACTCACCATCTTCATGGGGTGGGAGAGCACCACGCCGTAGAGGCGGATGAGGTTCTTGTGGTCCAGGGAGTGCATGGCGTTCACCTCCCGGATGAAGTCATCCAGTGCCTCCGGCTGGCTCAGCACGTCCGTCTTGAGGCACTTCACTGCCACGTTCAGCTACGGCCAAAGCAAGGATGAGCCCCAAAGCATCCTTCCCCACGCGTGGTCCCACCACCTGGCTCCCCCGCGCAGCCCCCTCACCGTCTTGCCAGCAGGTGTGCACCACTCGCCGCGACGCACGACGCCGAAGGAGCCGTCACCCAGTTTCTCAAAGAGCGAGAGGTCCCGCTCCCGCACGAGGCAGGTGAGGGAGTGCTGGCCCCCTGCTTCGGGGGGTGGCGGCGTGGGGGGCTTGCGGAAGGTGCTCTGGGGTTGGGGTGGCAGCTCTGACTCAGGGCGCTTCCCGCTGAACACCTGTGAGACATGGAGATGACTGAGATGCAGGCAGAGAGACACCCTGAGTCTTTGGGTCTGCGAGTGAGCGGCGCCGGGAGGACCCCCAGGCTGTACACTCTGGAACCTAATGACGATCCCTAACTGGGGAGGCTGGCAGAGGGAGCAGGCTCTGCTCCTCCAGCTGCCTGAACGCTGAGCTGTGATCGGGGCAGAGTGAGTGGGCCGTGCCTCTCACCGCAGCCCTGTGGTGCATCCCCAGCAAACCAGGCCGGTAGCTGGAGGGCCCTGGGCATTCCTTGGCCAAACTGTGGCTACATGATGTTCCTGGGCACAAAGCCAAGAGAAACCTCCAGCTTGGGCTGAGTGTGGTGACACATCCCCGCAGCAATGTGGGCTTTGCAATACGTGCTGCCTAGAGGGGACAGGGATGGGGACGGGCTCCCCTTGCCTCTCCCCCAGCCGGGACCAATTATGTGCCCCATGGGATGGGGTCTATCCCTGCCCTGGCAGCTGGGACCCATGGGGGGTGCGCGGGGGCCGGGCACAGCATGTGGCCAGGGTGGGAGGTGGCATTTCTGTGCCCGGTGCGAGCCTGAGTTGCCTTCTATTAAAAGCCCATCCCAGCCCAGATGAGTCACGTAGGGGAGAGGCCACGACCCAGCACCCAGCTGGCAAACACCCCACTCTTTTGGGGGTGCAAGGTGCTGGGGTGGCAGCAGCACCGGCTTTGGGAGGGACGGCATCGGGGGCACATGTGTGTGTCCCGGGGCCCCCTGCCCTGCGGCACTCCCAGCCCCTGTGGGCACAGGGCTGTGATGTGTGGGCTGTGTGGCTCGTTAGCTGCAAATGAGTTTCACGCCAAAGAGGCAAATCAGGCAGGGGGAATTAATTTCCTGAGTGCCAGGGCAGCAGAGCCATCCTTCGTCAGGAGGCTGCGCAGGACCAGGACCCACACTGGCAGGGTCACATCGCAGGCAGGGCATGTGGCAGGGGCTTCTGCCCATCTCCTTGCCAGCCCACAGGGGCTGGTGGTGCGAGGAGAGCCGGGCACTGGGGATGAGCATGGGGAGAGGTCCAGCTCCTCCTGCCTGCCTCAGTGTCCCTGCCACACCTGCTCCTCTCCCGTCCCTACCTTGCTCATCCAGGATTTCCGCTTGCACATGGCTTTCCTCCGCTTCACCGCCTCCCACAGCCGCCGCTGGCCTGCAGGACACAGGGACTGTCACTGACGCAGCACAGGGTGGGGGCCCCCTCCACCCCCATGGACTGCATGCTCCTCTGGGCTCCCCAAAAGATGCTGTGCAGCCAGTGGGAAGTATGGGGGGAGGCTTGAGGGGAACGTACGCACCGGGGCGTCCCATGCCGATCTTCTCCAGATCCTCATTTTTGACGTACTCGAAGTGGGAGAGGCGGGTGACGTTGAGCTCATCCCGGATGCGCAGGAAGTACTGCTGCAGCTGCAGCTCGGTCAGCAGCTCCAGCAGCCAGTCCGTGCCCTCCTCTGCCTGCATGCTACAGCTCAGCCTCTGCTGGGACACCGCGTTGGGTTAGGGGGGACCCTGCCCCGCTCCCCTCTGCCCCATCGCCCCCCAGAGGGCTCACCCAGAGTGGCCAAGGTCGGGGTGCTGCCTGGGTAGGGTGTAAGGGATGCTAGCAGGGTTCACCTCCTGAGCCTATTCCCAGCTCCCCGGGGGGCTGGGAGAGGCACCCCATCAGCAAGACCCCCAGGGACAGGCAAAGACCCCCACTGTGCCCACAGAAACACCAGCCCACCCTCCTGCTCCAGCACGGGCTGTCCCCAGGCAGCGGTGACAGGGACACAGGAGGGCGTAGAGCCCAGGGCATGGGATGGATGTGCTTGGCAGCAGCTCCCAGCCGAGGGACACCCCACACCTGGCACCGTGCCTGCCAGGCTCCCTTTGCCCAGCTGGAGGGGCTGCCTGGGGAGGTGGCAGCTGTCCCAGCAAGGACAGTCACCTCAGCACTGCCCCTTGGCCCCCCAGCATCCTTGTAGAGCCGGCTGGGCTGGTGCACAGACCCATGGTGGGTCTCCTCTGCCATGGGTGGTGGCAGCTTGCCACACGGCCACATGGAGAGTACAGACAGGGACATCAGGGCCCTGGGGGATCCTCGTGCCCTGGGGCTGCAGCACAGCGCACCCCCCTGCCACCAGTGTCATCCCACAAGCCGTGCCAGGACACAGGCAGGGAAGGGATGGGAACAGGTCTCACCAAGGGTTCCCCACGCCCCCCGCTAATCCCCATCCCTGCTGCTGCCCCAGCTCCCACACCCTTTCATCGCCACCCTTCTGGGAAGGAACACGGCTCTGCCTCCCACCGCCCAGAGCCAGAGGGGAGGTGGGACCCCCAGTCCCAGCCCCACACCAGGGCAGCCCCCTCCACCCTCTTCTCTGCTCCAGGAGACGATGTTGCCCCCGGGCACCTCCAGCCCCAGCCCTCGGGTCCTCCGGCCGCGTCACCGCAATCACAGCCCTCAGCACCGGGCTAAAAATACGGCGGGTGCGGCAAGCAGCTGGGCACGGGGGCGCGTGGGGGCACACGGGGGCATGCGGGGCGAAAGCAGCCGCTGGCCTTTGGCGCACGCCCGCAGCCGGCCGGGGACGGCGGGTCCCCTGCCCGCAGGCACCGGGTGACAGCCGGCGCGGGGTCTGCCCGGGGCGCGGGTCGGCACTTACTCGGTAGAAGCGGAAGCGGGTGAGGAAGGGGAAGGATCGGTGCAAAGCCTGGAAGCGTCGCATCCTGCCTGGCTGCCCGCCGCCGGCCCCTGGCACTGCCGATGTCCCTTTCCCGGTGCCGGCGTCCCACGGCAGAGCCCGCTCAGCGCAGCTGGGGCACCCGCAGCCCTGTCATCTGGGCTACAGAGACGCACCCCAGGCTCGGCCGCCCCGTATGTCCCCCCAGAGCGGGCAAGGGGGCTCGGGGTGTCCGTCGGCCAGACGCAGGCTGCAGCTCTCCCCCCTCCTTTCGTCCGGCTCTTGATCCTCCCGGCCGGCCCTCCCCTTCCCCAACGCAACGGGGCGGGGGAGACGGCGGCAGGCAGGGCTGGGGGTCACCCCCTGGCTGGAGCCGCTTCCTGGGGACCCTCGGCTGGCAGCGGGGTTCGCTCCCGGCCGGCTGCCTGTGCGGTGCTCCCCGGGAGGGGCTATTTTCGGCTGGGGCTGGGACGCGCGCCCAGGGGGCCGGGCTCCCATCAATGTGCCGCTTTCTCCCTTGTTAAGCGGGTGCCCGCGCCGGCAGCTGGGAGCCTGGACCCCCGCTCCCATTTCCATGGAAACTCGCCCCGGCCTTGGGAAACACTCCCGGGCCTCAGTTTCCCCCCCAGGAAGCGGGGAGGGAGGAAGGGAGAGGAGACATCCGGCCCTCCGCTACCCAACCGAGAGCACAGGCACGACGCCAGGGCGATGGGCACTGTGGGGGGAGCTTCTGGCTCGGCAAACACACCCGCTGCCTGGCCGCCAGCCTCCGCAGGGCTCTGCCGTGGGGTGCCACCAGCACCCCAGGGCTCAACCCCCTTCCCCAGCAGGGCTGGCACCAAATCCCACCGCTGCTGTCCACCCGCGAGCTCCCCAGTGAGAACATCTGGCTGTCCCGGCAGCCACGGCATGAGAGAGGAGTGACCCGCAGCAACCTCTTGCTGCGGCCCCCGCCTCTCTGCCCCCCCCAAACTGCGGCCATCGCTGTGCCAGGAGCAGCCGGGAGGGGGTTAAGTGCATCCCCAGGCACAGAGAAGCCTCCACTGCGGCTTCCACCACCACTGGGATCCCAGCTGGCACCCGGCGGCACAGGCGCCCGGCACAACGAGCCCATTGACCGGAGATATCCGGGCACGGTGCCCTCGGCACCAACCGCTGCCACGCGCCAGCTGCCCCCTCCCCAGCCCAGGAGACGCTGGGGATACGGGGGGTTCCCTGCCCTGGAACAGTGCATCACCCCCTCAATGGGGGATGGCACCCACTGAGACTGCACCTACAGGGGCCAGTGTGCTGCCTCCTGCACCCCAAAACCTTGGGTGAGGCTGTCTGATACAGTGCCTGAACTGGGAGTACTGGTCTCCAAAAAGGAACGGGGGATGCAGCCTTGCCCACCACAGTGTGGGTGGCTCCGTGCCTCAGTTTCCCTCTCTGTGATATACCGATAGGCACAGGGGTGATGCTGCCACCTCAGCTCTGAGGTGGGCGAGCAGAGTCCTGCCAGAAAACCCTTGTCCTGGGGAGGTGGTCACAGATGCCCATCCAGCCCCCACGACCTGGCAGGCAGCAAAGACCCCCAGTACAGGTGCCACTCGGCCTCCCCATGCCCTGCACACCCACCATACTGTGCACCTCACCCCCCCACAGCCCAGGGGTGCACCCTCCATGCACCCAGGCTCACGCACAGGCGGTGACGACTCTCACGTGCACCCCGGGACCACACAGGCGCAACCCCCGGCACCCCGCGTGCCTCCTGCCACCTGCACAACCGCAGCCGCCCCCCCACGCACGCGTCACCTCCGTGCACCCCCCCAGCTACCGCCCTGCCTGGCTGCACGTGCGCAAACACACCGGCGCCGCACAGCCGGCGGCTGCACACCGGCCCGCTCCCCCGCCTCCGCCTGACGCACACCTGGAGCCGCCTGCGCCCCTGTGCGCCCAGGGGTGCCCGCCCCCATGCGGCATGCTCCTCACCACCGCCTGCTGGCGGGGCACGGGTGACATCTATGGTTGCCAGGCATCACACTCACCTGAGCTGGCACACGGGTGTCCAACCTGCCCCCCTCCCAGTTACTCCAAACCACGCTGACACCCCAACACCTCCACTACACTCGGAGGCAGCTGCACCCTCCACATGCACTTACACACTTCCTACCGACCCAAACACCCCCACGCACAGCCTGACAACCCACCGGTGACACCCCCACATGTGGATGGGAGCCCGCAGGGCCACCGGCTGGATGTGACGCTGTGGCTGGGTGACACCGTGCTGCGCTGGGCACTGTGTCCCACCCCGAGCTGTGCCAGGCTCGGCCAAGCTGTGCTGCTGCACGACATTCCTCCGTGCCTCAGTTTACCCATCAAGAAGGAACAGGCAGCCCTACTCCCACAGGTCGGGATAGGAGCGCAGCCATGCAGGGGTTGCCATCCCCACGCCATGCCAGGTGCCGCTGGGTACCGGGAGATGCCATGCAGGGAACCCCCAGCCCCATGCCAGCCGCTAACCCATGACGCACGGCAGGACCCTGCCCCTCTTGGGGACGTCCAGGCAGGTGCCCCCCGCTGCTCCCCCCTGCCAGCCCCCCCGCACTGACCCTCTGGCACGGCATGCCCGGGGCGACGTCCTGCCGGGGGGGCTGCGCAGGGCGCCCGCGGCCCGGCCACAGGACCCGCTGCCCAGTGCTGTCCGAGAAGCTGTGGGGCAGGGGACCGAGCATCTCCTCCTCCTCCTCGGCGCTGCTCAGGCGCTGGTAGTCGCATCTCTCGCCCATGGCTGGGGCGGCGGCGGTGGCTGCGGCGCGGCGGCGAGCGGGGGGCTCTGCAGAGACGCCCGTGCCTGCCTGGGGGTGGCGAGGGCTGGAGCCGGGCTCGGGATCACATGGCAGAAAGTTGCTGCAGTTCCGGAAAACAGCGAGAGGGTGAAGGTGACCGAGATGGTGATGGAGGGGAGGGGGGCATGGATGGAGTGATGCAGAGGAGACGAGGAAAGAGAAAGGGGGGGCAGCCCCTGAGGCGCCCATCCTCACCCCAATCCCAGCCTGGCATCGCTGTCTTCCTCGCGGCTCAGCAGCCCAACTGCCCACCTGCTGTCCCCCCTCTGGCACCCGAGCAGAGAGGCAGTGGCATCGCTGTCAGCCACAGCACCACGCTCGCAGCCCCCTTCTTCCCCCACCCCGGCACGGTGCAGCCCACCAGCGGGGATGCGGTGCAGGCAGCCGGGCGGAGGAGGAGGATGAGGGGGGAGCATCGTCCAGCAGCCGGGGTTCTGTGGCAAGCAGGGTGGGTGAGGAGGCACCGTATCCCTGTCCTGGGGACGTGTGCAGGGGTGGGGGGGCTCTGGGGCTGGCAGCATCCCCAGCATCCCTCCCACTCCCCGGCATCAGCGGAGGGGGATGGGATGCGCTGGGAAGATGGCTGCTCCGCAGAGACCCGGCAGCGCTGGCGCAAGCACGGCAGGGCTGGGAGAGCGGCCAGGCCCCGGCGGGCACTGCCGGGATGGGGGCCGGGGGGGCACGCCAGGAGCGCTCCTCCCAGATCAGTCCTCTCCCCCCAGCCCCTTGCAGGGAGCTGCAGGTCTCCCAGGCCTCTGCCAGGTGCTGCAGCTGGCACGGCCCCCAGCAAGGGCAGGTGGCACTGGGAAGCCACCCCCCAGGGTGGGGAGCCCCCCACCTTCACATCAGGACTGGCCTGTACCCCAACACTGCCGCTTTCTGAGCCCCCCAGGCCACAGCTGCCAGCCTGCAAGGAAGACGAAACTGAGCGGGGGGGGAGTCCCTGAAGCTCCCCCTCCAGGGACCTGCTTCTCCTTCAGGGCATGGCACAGCCCTGGGGACCAACCGGTCCTTGTGCCAATGCCTCAGGGCACGATGCCCTGTCGTGACCCCCAGAAGTGTTCCCACCCCCCCCCCATGCGTCCCCTGAGACCCTGGTATCACTGTGACGGGGCGGGTGGTGACACCAGGGTGTCACTGTGCCAGGGCAGGGGCCACAAGCCCACCCTACTCCCTCTCCAGAGGTCCTGGCTTCAGAGCAACACCCCCAATCCTGGGGGACACCCACCCCAGATCGGGGGGCCCAGGGAGGGCCAGGCAGGGGCAGCCCCTCCTGCCATACCATGGAGGTGAGCTCAGCCACGGAGCCGAGGCGGGACGAGCCCGGGGCGCGGGAGCAGCGAGCCGCCCCCGCGCACAGCCCGCCGGCGTCACCGCGCTGGCACGCCGCGGGCCGGTGACTGATGCACGTGCTATGCTCTGCCACCTTCCCTCTGGCCCCGGCTGCCCCAAAACCCTCGCCAGCCTGCCCAGCGAGAGCGATGCCGTGGGGTCCCCAAGCCCAGAGGGGACAACTCCTGTCCCCACAGCCCCGGGCATGGATTCCAGCCACACCCCCCCCACCGCATCACATCCTCCTGGCTCAGCTGAAACCCAAACGATAAAGTCCCCCCGCAAGGGGACAGACGGCATAATTCCACGACACACCTGACCGCCTGCCTGCATCTCCTACCCTGGTGGGGCTCCCACCACAATTACAGTTGCTAGCTGGGGCACACTGTCCCCTGCCCCCCACAGCGGTGACAGTCACACTGACCACACGGTGTCCCTCCCCTCCGTGGGGACACCAGACCTCCCCAGCCCTCTGGGGCACCATGCTTGGCCCAGCATCTCTTCCAGCACCCCCCATGCCCTGTGCCTACCATCCCACACGGAGGACCCCAAGAAGTGGCGGGTCCCCAAAAGAAGCTCCCAGAGGGAGACAAGGGCCCCCACTCACCTCCGGCACATCGCCCCGCTCGCTGTCACAGCCTGCCCGCCACCTTCCTGGCAGCCATGTCACCTGGAAGTGATCTCACCGGCTGTGGCGGCACAAGGGCTGGCCTCCTTGGCACCCCGGGCTGGCTCGCTCAGCCCTGGCGGGGCCCCGGGGACAGCCCCAAATTGCAGTGACACACTCCCCAGACCAGCCACCGCGACACAGGCGTGCGGGCACGCACATACCCACGCGTACAAACACACCCCGGCTCTCCAAAGACCGGGCTGCCGGCTGCATCCTGCTTGCCCCGGGATGCTGCTGCCACCCAGCTCCCCAGGAACCGTCCCCAACCCCTCGCTGGATTGCGCCACCCCACAATAACCCCCACGGGACCCCATACCGGTGGGCGTTTTGCCTCCCTCGGTGCTGGTACTTGATGCTGCTTGCTTGGCTGGTTTGGGCAAGCAGGAGGTCTTGGGGGGCCGGGATGAAGGGCTGGTGACCCCCGTGGCGGGGGCGGCCGGGGAGGCCGGGATGCTGGGTTCCCCCTCGCTGCCATCTCTGGGCTCCCAGATCCTGGCCCCATGGCCCAATCCTGCCCACCGGCACAGAGCGTTCCCCACTCAACCCCTGCCTGCAGCAGCGGCTGCCCGGGGAGAAGAAGATGCAGCCGGGTGGGGGAGCCCCCCCCACCCCGACAGAGGCCAGCACAACCCTAATCCCCTCCCTAAGCCTCTTTTCTCCACCAAATCCCCTCTGCAGGTCGAGCCGGGGCAGGCTGAGCCTGTCCTATGTGTCCTGGCTCCCGGCGTGGGCAGGGGACAGGCAGGAATTGCCGACCGCGTAGCCGATCCCCCACATCAGCACCAAGTTCTCCCACCAAGTCAAGGACACAGAACGGTGTTTTGGGGGACAAGCAGGCAAAGCAACACCCCCCCGGCACCCACAGCACCCTGCCCATGCTCAGCTCCGTGCCTGTGGGCAGTACCAGGGAGGGGGAGAGGGCAGCACGCTGCCACAGCGGGGACGCTGCCACCCTGCCCCGGTGCACGGCTGGTTTGTGCCCACCGGCCCCCACGCTTTGTCTCACCTGGGCCGTGGCAGCTGTGCTGCGGGGGTCCCTCGGCAGTGCCAGCCCCAGGGTTGCAGCGAGCCGGGCGGTGTGCGAGGGGACACGGCGTCACAGCTCGGCCATGGGGCTGGCAGGGCTGCGGTGACGCCGGCCACAGGGTCCCCCTGGGGCAAAGCAGGAGGGAGAGGTCAGGATGGGCATCCCAGCCCAGAACCCCCTGTCTGCCCTCCCTGGGCCCTCCAGACCCCCCAGAAGCACCCAGGGACACCTCCCCACCCTGCCTAGGCAGCCAAAAGAGCCTTTGTGGAGCTGCCCCTCTATGCCCCACAGCACGGGTGAGCTTTGCCCCTGGTCCAGCTGGGGCGGCACCACCACAAGCCTCACGTCCAACCAGCCCCTCTCCCCTGGGGGTGCTGCTGCCAGTACCTCCTCCCCATTTTGCTGCAGGATGTGTCCTCAGGGTGAGCTGCAGCTGGCATAAAATAAGCTTGCCAGGTCTCAGACCAGACGGGCACAAAGCCACGTGCACACTATGGCATCTCCCCTCTGCACGGGGTGCCGAGAGCAGGGGAGGTGGGACCCCTGGAAGTGGGGGGGAAAGAGGCACAAACCACCCCTTCCCAGCACCAGAGCAGCACCCTGGGCAGACCATCCAGCATCTGCTGGTCATTAGTGCTAATTGACAGCAGCCTAATTAGCATGTGGGCATTGTCCCCCAGGGGCCACTCAGCAGACGGCTGGGAGACTTTCTCCTTAAAGCTTCCTGTCCCAGCGGGGGCTGCACACGCAGCAGAGCCCCCTCCTGCTCCCCAAAGCCCCCAGGAGTGGGTAACATCCCCGGGAGCCCTTGCCCCAGCTGGCTGCCATCCCTTGTAGGTGTGACTAGAATCAAAACCCTGGTGCTCCAGGAGCAGGACGAGGCCTCCAGATTCGTCTTGGGGGAAAGTGAGGCACAGAGTGAGGTCTGGTCTGCAGGGTAGCTGGGACAGGGCTTGGCTACAATCCTGCAGCGGTTCCCAGTCCTGTGGGGGCTGCTCCTCTGCCCACAGACACCCCCATACGCCTCAGGGGAGGCTGAGTCATGGTGGGGACAGCAGGCTGGCAGCTGCCGGAGGAGGAAGAGGGAGGGAGGCAGGCATCACCAGCCCCCCCAGCCATACCCACAATACCCTGCTGGCAGGGCCCTCCCATGCCCTGCACTAACGAATACTGGGCTAACGAGGCCTCAGTAGCTTCAGGCGTTGGTAACAGGTTGCACAGCCTGCACAGCTCCCACCCTGCACCCCCAGGGCTCGGCGGGGCGGGATGGGGGTGCAGAGGCTGCTTTCGGCCCCAGTCCCTGCAGGCAGCAGTGGGCTTGGGGCTGGCAGCGGGAGCGAGGTGGGCCCGCAGCACCCGAGGTCTGTCCTGGACCCTCTCACTAAAAAGGGGCTCAGCAGCGCAGACCTGCTCAGGGATACCCCTCCAGGAAGGTTCTGTTTTTAGCAGAGTTTTGCAAAGCCCAGCACTGAAACACTTGGTCCGTGGGTTTCGCCCAAGACATCTCAGCAGAGGGCTGAATAAGGTGGGAGATGCGCAACCTACAGAGCCAGTAGCACCTGATGAGAAGGGACCCACCTTGTGGGGCTGTGAGCTGATGCTGGAGCCCAGCAGCACCGGGGCACCCCAGGTAACACTGCGCCAAGGCGGCTCCAGGGAGACGAGTGCGTGGGGAAGCGCCAGCGCCAGGCTCTGCCCTGGCCTGCCCTGCCCAGACAGCCCAGCCCCGGCACAGCCTCCGGCCCGCGGCTGCCGGCAGCTCTGCGGGCAGACACGCTGCCCCTGCCTGGGCTCCTCCAGCCGCCTGCAAACCCCCTCCCCAACTGCTGCCTGAGGAGCAGGCAAGGGGTCTGACTGTACCGGGAGAAGCTAAGCAGGGGCCTCCCAGCTAGGTGGGATCCTCACCTGGGCTGTCGGCACCACCTCACCAGGTTTAACTCGAAGATTTTATTAATAAAGACCTGAAAACCAATAAAGACCAAAAGTACTCAAAGTGTCCTGAGCGTTTAGCGAAAAGCTTGCTGCGATGTGGCCGGACACAGCCGCAGCACTGCCTGCTGAGCCGGTGGGCAGAGGCTCCCCACACCTCCGGGTTTCAGCAGCAGCACCACATCCCGAGGCATGGGGCTGGCCCCAGAGGACAAGGATCCTCTGTTCAGTGCCAGAGCTCCCACGAGCCCGACGAAGAGCAGAGCAAAGCCGCCTTTTCTCCAGGAAAAAAAAAATCTTCCCCCAGCTTCCGTTGCAGTTTGGGAGGGTTCAAGGGCACCAGGCACCCACTCACACCAGACCCCCCTGCCTGCTCTGTGCTGGCAGGGAGCAGTGGGGTCGGGCACGCTGCCGGCACGGGCTCGGCGGCCCTGCAGTGCCTGGGCACGACGGCAGCACCGCAGCCCGCACTGCTGCAGGGCACGGTGCCAGCGGGGCCCGGTGAGGAGCAGCGGGCACACGCAGACACTGACCGGGCAGTGCCGCAGTGCCAAACACCGAACCCCCCTGCCCCTTGCATCGCTCCCCAGCAAGGGGTCGTACCTCGCTCCTTACCTCTCTGCTCAGCGCCGCTGCCACCGCATCCTGCGCCGGGTCTGCCGTGTCACCGCAGGGAGAGGATGGGCACAGAGGTGCTCCGGGCAGCCGGCATGTCAGGCAGGATGCGCCCGCCTGCCGGGGCGCGGTGCGCCGATCCACCCCGGCTGGGGCGCGGGTGGGATCCCCCGCGGGGCGGCGGGCACCGTGGGCCGGGTCCGGACTCACACCCGGGCGGCCCTCCTGCGGCTCTGGCCGTGTGCGGGGTTCCGCGGGACGGGGGTGCTGCCGGGGCGCTCCTGCTCCCCCGGGTAGAGCTCGCCCTCCTCCTGCACCCCGCCCCGGGCCTCCCCCTCCTCCTGCCGGCCCCGCCGCACCCACCAGCGGGCGCGGGCCGGGGGACTCACCTCCCGCCGCCCCCCGCCCCGCTCCTGCTGCGCCCGCCGGCTCAGGCCCTGCTCCTGCCCGGCTTTCGGGCCGTGCTCCTGCACGCCCCGCACCGCGCCC